>JAKSZU010000001.1:31777510-32357510 GCA_026018925.1 Tupaia tana | reverse complement strand
TTTTTGTCAGAGAGAAAAAGTGAGAAATCATTCCCAAAGGAGGATGGGCATGCCACGTCCCTTCTCCTCCTTTCTCCTCTCACACACATTCATGCTAGGTATTTTTCAAGCCGCTGAGCCCCAAACTTGAACATCTGAGTCGGCCATGTAGGAGTCAGTGCCTCAACCAATACACCACCTGCTGGTACTAGAACCATTTTGATACAACCTAAAGCCTAAGCTCTTTTTCTTGTTTAAATATTTATTTTCTTTTATTATTACTTAGATTTATTTATTTATTTATCTATTCATTTATTTTAATTTGACCAGAGAGAAACACAGAGACAGAGAGACACACACAGAGAGAGAGAGAGACAGGGAAAGTGAGAAAGCAAGCCACCAGGTCCAGGACTAGAATTGTGGTCAGCCATGTGGGAATGTCCAGCACCTTAACCACCATGCCAGCAGCTGGTCCCATATTTTATTATTATTATTTTTTAATATTTGCTATAGGACACATGTACTCACCAGAAAGAAAGAGACAGAGAGGAAAGTGAGAAAGCAAGCTACCAGGTCCAGGATTTGAACCGCGGTTAGCCATGTGGTAGTCTAGCGCCTTTACCACCACATCTGCTGGGCCCATAAAACTAAACTCTTAACTACTTCCTATTCACTCAACTGGTGAAAAACTGTGGAGATTGTGCCTCAGGTACTCCGTTATGATAGAATTAAATTTTAGTTTATAAAAAATGATACAACTACAGGCTATGTTTTAGAAGAGAGGCTCCCGGAAAGAAAAGAAAACTGGACTGTTAATGGAAAGATGTTGAATGTGTTGGGATTCACAAATTGGAAGAGAGTGTACAATAAATTATGACCAGAAATCTGGAGATTGATGTCCAGAGAAAAACTTATATATGTAATCATTCATTAATAGAACCGTCTTGGGGACAACAGGTGGTGTGGTGGTTAGGGCACTGGCTCGCACATGGTCAACTGTAGTTTGAGTCTCAGACCTGGTGACTTCAAACTCACGCGACTTCAAGCTCATGCCAGGCATATATGTGTGTGTGCCTAAAATGGAAAGAGGAGAATGGAGGAGGAGGTACTGTGGTGTGGCCATCTGCCTGGGCGGGAGGGTTTCCTCACTTTCTCTCTCTCTCTCTCTGTGTCTTCGGTGAGTGTATATGCCCTATAGCAAAAGTCTCTCTTAACAAAAAAAGAAAAGGGAAGAAATAGAACCATCACATATAAACTTATGAGATGTCCACAAGACAGGATGTGATCAAGCCTCCTCCTGTCTCCCTGAACGCCTCTCATAGTCCCCTCCACCCTCCTAGTCATACTGCCTTTTCTCCTTAGGGCCTGTCATTGCTGTGCTCTTTGCCCAGTATTTACCCTACACAGGTCATGGCTGCCAGCCAAGAGCATTTAGATTTTAATTTCAATGTTTCTTCTTCATAGAGACCTTAGCCAATCATGCCATCTTGAGCAGTTCCACCCTGGTTATTATTTACTTCTCATGGCCTTTATAATTTTTAAGTTTTGATTTATTTTCTAACATATGTAGGAAGCGAGCTCCACTTCCTAACTGGTTTTCCACTGTTCCTACAGCTCCCAACTTATAGGAACCTCAAAGCAAATATTTTATTATGAAGTAAACGAAAAAGTGAAAGACCATTATGAAAGTTTGCAATGATCAATTACAATTACATGATTCAAGACAGTTTGGGGCTCCAGAATTTGTGCATAAGGAAGAAATTGGGTAGAAAAACCAAAAAAAAAAAAAAAAAAAAAAAAAAAAAAAAAAAAAAGATGAGTAGAGAATTAACTATCAGAACCCACTCTGAAAAGGTAAGGGCATTGGTATTGTTCGGTCAAAGGAAAGAAAGAGTAGCATAAAAGAAATATTTGTTATGTAAAAGTGTCACTATCAAGGAAATAGTCATCAGCTATACTTAATATGAGACTAATAGGTATAAGTGAAAAGATTTTCAATAAAAAATAACTTACTAAAGGATTATGAGGTACTCAAAAAATGTTCTGAAAATTCCTCTTAAGATTAGAGGGGCATTTAAGTGCAAGTTTGATAAGGGGCTGGGTCTGGATAATAAAGGGTTTTTTTTTTTTAGTTATTTACACTCCTTTCATCACTAGGTTTTTAACCAGTGTTGTTTCTTTAACACTCAATAAATCCAACCCTTGTATGAGTGGGAGACTGGTATTATTTTTCTCCTTTTGCTCTTAGAGTTACCTTGTTAGAGGTCATGCCACAGTCAGGGCCAAGCGGGGACCAGTGCTCAGGAATCTTGTCTCACAGAGGACATGGTAAGCCATGTGGAAGTGGAGTCAGCGTGATTCTTGACATGGTTAGCATATGCTGCCTCCCTTGAAGGTAGGGGTGTAGGGTTTCTCAAGGAAGGACATTTATAGTGATTAAAATTGCTCAGAGCTTGCTTCATTATGTAATTCTGATACTGTAATATGTGATTCTGGCAAGAGAGAAGTAAGAAAGGGACAGAAAATCCCAGACAGTGGCACAGAAGGGCACACGATGCAGATACCATCTCAGGAGAAGGGGCTGTGGCAGTACGAGATCACTCACTGATAGGTCAGACTGTTGGTCAGGAATCCTTGTTCCCTGAGTACAAATGCCCAAGGGCAGTGACTGCCCAGTAACTCACTGTCATTCCACAACATTCAGCATAACTCCAAAAACAAACGAGCAAAGAAAATGTGAGGATCTGATATTTTCCTGGGAAAATGAAAAACACTTTTCAGTTGGGAGAGGTTAAGAAGAAATATGCAACATGCGTGTAACTTAAAAGCCAGTAATTCCACTCCTATGTATATGCCCTGAAGAAATATATATGTAAAACGATGAAAAATGGACATAAACATCCTTAGCAACATTATTCATAATAGTATAAAACTGGGAACAACCCAGGGACCAGCAGTTAGCGTAATGGCTATGTCGCTGGACTCTCATGTAGCCGACAGCAGTTCGTGTCCTGGACCCGGTGGCTTAAAACTCATGCTGGGTGTGTGTGTGTGCATGCCCAAGATCCTGAGAGAAGAATGGAGGAGAAGGGATTGCGGCGTGACCATCCCCCCTGGGGGGTGATTTTTCGCTTTCTGTCTGTCTCTCTCTGTCTGTCTGGCGAGCGCATGCACCCTATAGCAAAAACCTCTCCAAAAAAAAAAAAAAAAAAAAAAAATTGGTAACAACCCAAATACCCATTCACAGTAGAATGAATAAACTATGATATATTCATAATTATGGAATACTATATAGCAATAAGAATGGACGATTATAAGTACATGTAATAAGGTGAATCCATCTCACATAGTGTTGAATTAAAGAACTCAGATACAAAATAACATATACTGTAAGATTCCATTCATATCAAGTTCAAAACCAAATGAAACTAACAGATGGCATTCAAAGACAGCATGGAGGTTACCCCCAGAGAGGAGGAAGAGGTAATGATGGTGAGCAAAGGGCCAGTGGTTACTTGCATATGTTCACTTTATGATAATTCATCGAGCTATACAATGAAGCTTTTTGCATTTTTTCCATATGGATTTTATACTTTAATCAAAGGTTGATAAGGAAAAGAAGTCATATTGCCCTTCAGAGTAAAATGAATGACATTGGGTGGGACCAAAGGGGCCAAGGGACCCGGTTGTCAAGGCTGTGGTAGGGACTTCGGAGAGCATGAGTGTGGCTGTCTCCACTCTGAGGATGGGCAGCAACTGCAGGGACAAGAATAACCCCTGGCTGACAGTGCATTTACTTCTTCTCATCCTGGTCAAGGTTTTCTAATTTGGGCCCAGGAGAGTATCCAGGTCTCTAGGAGGGCACACGACAGCACGTTAGGCATTCTCTAGGGATTGCCGGTCTGTGTCTTTGTGTTTGGAGGAGTTCTGCTAGAGGAGAGAACTGCACAAAGAGCTCATTTACCCGGGGCCAACTGGTACTGGGACTTAAAAAATGCCAGACACCGGGACCAGCAGTTACCATAATGGCTATGTCACTGGACTCCCATGAAGTCGACCATGGTTTGAGTCCCTGACCCGGTGGCTTAAACTCACACCGGGCGCGTGTGCGCACGTGCCCAAGATCCTGAGAGGAGAAAGGAGAAGGGATTGCAGCATGGCCATCCCCGCTTGGGGGTGATTTCTCGTTTTCTGTCTGTCTCTCCCTGTCTTTCTGGCAAAGCGCATGCACCCTATAGCAAAAACCTCTCCAAAAAGAGAAAAAAAAAAAGAAAGCCAGACATCTGTTCCCTATCATTATACATTTCAACCTGAGGTGTTAAAGCTGGGAAGAAGGTAAAATAAAGTGGTGCTAGCCCTCTACTCAGCTTCTAATAAGTATTTGTAGTCAAGACCAAGCACATATATTGATTCTCATCAAGTGGGTTTCTTTACAAAGTGAAAACGTTGGCTGCCCTGGAGGTAAGCTCATGGGACCCGTTCATGCCGCACTCTTTCAAATGAGCAGATTAAACTCCTCATGAGATGCTTCTTCTGACACGTCCACACTGTATATATTAAAATGCTCCCTAGTGCCCTTTCGACAGTTAGGATTCTTGTCGCTTCAATGCTCCATGCCTGTGTATTGGCAGGTCGGCTGGCAAGGTACTTTTTTTTTTTTTTTTAATCTCCCCTGGAATGTGTAAAGGTAGAATTAGATTGCTGTTTGTTGAAATGGACTGGATATCTTGCAAATCCCATTTCAATAATCTTCTAGAAGCAAGAATGAATTTGGGATAGGAAAGGGCATTACAACATGGCTGACTAAATAGCACAAGGTCCCTCAACACCTGACCAGCCTGCAACGTTACAATGTGACTTTTAGGCCTTATATTTCACAGTCTCTTACTTCAGCAAACAGACTCTGAAAGACCTTACACAGAGAGAATTATAAGCCTGAGCACTCAGGAAACGTGATCTTCAAAGTCTAAGGCTGTCACATAATCCCTTGAGAAGTGCCAGAAACTTCCCAACTAAATCTTATTTTTTTTTTTTTTTTTTTTTTTTTGTCTCCAATAGTTGTTAAATCCAATATGGCTTAGGTTTTCCCTCAGATTTAGTCCTTTGAGATATACATATATTTTTGTACATTTCTCCAGCTTCAAGACTCAGTTCTGCCAGCAGAGATGTGTAGAGACGATCTACAAGGCTGTGCATTGTTACTGCAAGTCTGGAAAGTCAAAATAATATTGGCAAAGGAAGAAACATCTTTTTGTCGGGGTTTGGGGGATCTTGAGGGATGAGGAACCAACCTGGGTTCTGAGTGCTCAAGTGTGATGCCTGGTTTCAGCTCATTTCTTCCCGTAAGTGGTAGATATTCTTTTAGGTGAAAGGAATTGTAAAGTCTAATAGATCTTATATGTGACTAGTACTCTTTTCTTGGTGTGTCTTCTCATGATGATCAGAATGTGAAAGAATAATGGAGGAGCTCCCACTTCATCTCGTGCCCCTCTCCTCCTCGTATGTTGGATCCTAGCCATTCCAGCCTTGTCCAGTTTGCTCATCTTATCTCTGTGCCTCAGGGCCTTTAGAAACACTATCCTTCCTGGGTTGCTTTTCTTACCTGTTTCTCAATGACTATTTTTATTCCTCCCCTCTTCTTCAAGTCTTAGCTTAGATGTTCTCTCTTCAGAAAGGCCTTACCAATCATACTAACAATTTTTAAAAATATTTATTTATTTATTTATTTTCTCCCTCTTCTTCAAGTTTTAGTTAGATGTTCTCGCTTCAGAAAGGCTTTACTTATCGCACTATCTAAAGTAGGCCTTAATTCCCTCATTCCATATGGCAATATATATATATATATATATATTTTTTTTTTTTTTTTTTTTTTTTTAATTTTCTTATAGGGCATGTGCACTTGCCAGAAAGAGGGAAAGTGAGAAAGCATTCCACTCAAGGAGGATGGCCATGTCACAATCCCTTCTTCTCCATTCTCTTCTTGGGATTTTGGGTGTGCACACACATATGCCCAATGTGTCCTTCATGCCTATGGATCTGGGACTCAAACCAAGCAGTTGGCCATGTGGGATCCAGCTTTCTCAACCACCATGCTACTGCTGGGCCCCTATATGGCAAATTTGTATTTGATGGACTTACAACATTTATAAGAATTTGAATTATTTATTTACTTGGTTATTGGCCATCTCACTTATTATAATGTAAACATGTAAATTCATGAGGAAACACCATGGCTATCTTGTTCACTATTGTAGTGCCTGAACTTAGCATAGTGTCTAACGGATGATGCTTACTATGTATTTTTTGAACAAATGTATGAATCAAACTCATTTTGTGTGATACATTCTAAAATTGTTATTTATTTATTCCTTCCATGAGTGAGACAGATGTAGAAATAGAGAGACAGCACCTCCACAGGGTCCTGACACTGTACCTCACTCCCAGTTTTAGCCAACCCTGCAACATGGGCACATACATAGTCAGCAGGTTCAGGGCAGGGTGTCTCCAGATGCAAATCCAGAACCTTCCAATATGGATCAGTCTTGCAGAATGTTGCATTATTGCTGTACCACTGTGCAGCTACTTATGTAATACATTTTCTTTTTACTGTATTAGATTTTTCCTGAGGCCAGCGACTTAAGTGTTTTTTCCTCTGAGAGATTATTATCATTCCTTAAGTCAAAAACATAAAGAGAAATATTCATAACAGTTTAGAGAAAAAGAGAAATAGAGTTGTTCCAATTTCCTCTCTCTAATCCTATATTAGTTTTCTAGTATTGCATAATTACCTCAAGTCTTAGCAGGCCAGAGCAACAATAACCTTGCACTATTTCTGTGTGTCAGGAATTCAGGACAAAAGTAGATGAGTGGTTTTGACTCCAAGGCTCTCCTGAGGGTGTAATCAAGCGTTGACTGGAGCTGCAGTCATCTGTAGACTTGACTGGGGCTGGAGGATCTACTGCCAAGGTGGTCCACTCATGTGGCTGGAAAGTAGAGGCTGGATATGAACAGGAGGGTTCCATGACATCTGGGTCTTCCTAGATGACTGCTTGTGTGTCTTCACAAAATGGCAGTGGGCTTCCCCTGGGACAAGTGATCCAAGAAAGTAAGCTGAAGCTGCAAATCCTCTTAGAATCTTGTTTTCAGAGTCACACATATTTATTTATTCTCAATACTACCTGTTACTCATGTCAGTTCTCTTCCATATGGGAGGGACTGCAAAAAGGCATGAATACCAGAAGGCAAGAATCACTGGAGGCCATGTTGGACACTGGTTTCCATAGATTCCCTACTCAGGTGTGTTCTTTGGTTTCTGGAGCTTTTCAATCTGCTTCTCTCTCTTAGTCAGTCAACAGTGATGTCAATTCTCATATAGGGAAATACTTCAGGGCCCAGAGACACTGGATTAGGGATTTGTATGCAATAAAACAGTATCGTTCTTGTTAATATCACTATCTGCAAGGACCAGCAAGTGGCATAATGGTTACATCACTGGACTCCCTCATGGCTAACCAAGGTTCAAGTTCCAGATCCAGTGGCTTGAAACTCATGCTAGGCACATGTGTATGTGAGTGTGCCCAAAATCCTGAAGGGAGAATGTAGGAGAAGGGATTACAGAGTGGCCATCCCCTCTGGGGAGCGATTTCTCATTTTCTGACTTTCTGGTGAGTTGCACACACCCTATAGCAAAAATTTCTCTAAAAAACAAACAAATTTATATATATATATATATACACACACACACACACACACACACATTTGTCATAGTTTGACTATCAGCTTATCAGTCTTTAAACCTACTCAATGCAAAATAATTCTTTCGTTTTTACTCATGGATAGTTTTATCCTTTTATTCTTCTCTGGTTTTTTTAAAAAAAGTATTTGCACTTGGTGGGATTTATTACTGTCATTAACTTTAGTACACAGAATGGGTATTTTTCATCCTGTACCTACTTGTCTTAGTCATAATCCATAATGGAAAGTATTCTATACACTAAAGGGTATTCCTCTGGACACAATGACTATTATTAATTCATATCCTACCTATTTGTGAAATCTTTGGATGTTTAACATATCCACAATCCAATAATACCCACCCAAGTTGTCTTTCTTAAAATACTCAGAGACTAGAGGCTAAAAAGTAATGTGGTGAAGGTGTTGGATTCATCACCAACCACACTTTGAGTCCTAGACCCAACCACTTGAAAATCACACCGGGCACATGTTCATGAATGCCCCAAATTCCAAGAGAAGAATGGAGAAGAAGGGATTGCAGCATGTCCATCCCTACTGGAGAGTGATTTCTCACTTTCCCTCTCTCTGTGTCTCTCCTGGCCAGTGCATGTGATTTGGGGCACAAATCTAAAAATAAGGGAAAAAAAAAGGCTCTGAAACTCTAAGATCCAACTTAACCTTAGCATTATAGCACAAAATGACATTTTGTGTCATAAAAATGATATTAATTATGATTTTTGTTTAAATGATTTGGTGGCTAAGCTTTGCTCTTTAAAGAGAATTTCCAGAGCACTGCCAGAAAATTAAAATGAGAAACTCTCATCCAGTGATGGTGGAAGTATTCATTGATGAGATAACTACTTGTAGATCAATTTGACCATAGCTAGAAGGGTTGAAATTGTATGTATCCTATGGCCCGTTAATTCTAGTCCTGGGTATATATATTAAAACTACCTAACTACATGAGCATGAAAATGTACATAGCAATATTGCTATAATGAAAAATTTGGAGGGGAGAAGAGGATTCCTCATGGCTCCTGCAAACTAGTCATTTCAGGGGACAGGAGAAATGAAGACTTTCTTCTGATAATTCAGCCTCCAGAAAACAAAGCTAGCATGGCAGAAGAGTTGAGGCCTTCCTTCAGAAGAGGATTCCTCATGGCTCCTGCAGACTAGTCATTTCAGGGGACAGGAGAAATGAATACTTTCTACTGATAATTCAGCCTCCAGCAAACAAAGCTAGCATGGGTTAACATATTCCTCAATATCTACTGAATCTGCTGCACCAGCGATCACAACAGAACGGCAAAGAGATTCCAGATCACCTCTTTCTGCTTGCTCCTGAACACTCAGATTGAACTTCAAGAATTCAAAAGAAACACACCATCCATCAGATGACAAGATATCACTGCAGGACCACAAGAAATATGGGAAAGCAAGAGAATACCTCTCCTCCAAGGGAAAAGAATAACTCCTCTTCATCCACAAGCAGTTCAATGCAAATCATGGAAATGTCTGATAAAGAATTTAGAGTATTCATAATGGCAAAGCTAACTGAGATGGAAGAGAAGAGAGACAACGAACTCCTAAAGAGAAAGGAGAAAGAAGTTGACGAGTTCCAGGAGGTGAGGAAATTCTTGCAAGATCCAAAAGAGGAATTACAAGCTTTACAAAAGAGTCAAACGGAACTGTTAGAAATGAAATCCATAATACAGGAAGTCAAAATCTAACTTGAAAGTATTAAAAGCAGACTAGATCATACAGAAAATAGAATCTCATACGTAGAAGAGAAAATTGCTGGCCCAGAAAAATCCACCATGAAGACTGAGAAAATGGCACAAAAATTTGAGAATAATATACGAGAAGTACTAGATACCATCAAACGTCCAAACATCCAGATAATTGGCATTCCAGAAGGTGAAGAGACCCATAAGGGCATTGATAATCTATTCCATGAAATCCTGCAAGAAAACTTTCCAAACCTAGAGAGGCATTTGAAGATCCAGTCCTAAGAAATACAAAGGACCCCAGATAGAATCAACCCAAGAAGATCTTCTCCAAGACACATTATAGCCAGGTTGACCAAAACCACAGACAAAGACAAGATACTAAGATTGGCAAGAGAAAAACATCAAGTTACCTACAAAGGACATCCCATCAGGCTAACAGCAGATCTCTCATCGGAAACAATGCGGGCGAGGAAGGAATGGGAAAATATATTCAAAGTGTTAAGAGAAAAGCAATTCCAGCCGAGAATACTGTACCCGGCAAGATTATCTTTCATGTGGGAAGAAAAGACAAGAACATTCTCAGATAAACAAAACCTGAAAGAATTTACCAGCAGCAGACCAGATCTCCAAGAAGTTCTCAAGGGTGTGCTATATCAGAAAAATTAAATACAGACACACGGAAATAAGAGTTCAAAAACTATGAAAGTGGCCAGCTTAATCATAGGGACAAGTCTGGAGTTGAATATTATATCCCAGAATTTAATAGGAAAAATGGAACCAGAACAGAAGATAAAGTACATGAGACTGATAGGTACAAGCACCTACCATTTGAACAGAATCCTAACCTGTTTTCTGACTTTAAGAAAAGTTCCTCAGCATTTCTATGACTTAAGTTAAAACTGGTTTTCTTAATAGTACCATGTGAACTTACCATTGAAAGTAGTTAGATTATTTTAAAAATTGTGTGATCAATACAATGTGGGTGGAAAAGGAATAGAAGACAATTGTAGACACCAGAGACAGTGGGAGAAGAGGGTGGGAAAGGACAGAGGGTCAGAAAGAGGGGTAAAAAATTCTAGGAACTATAAATGGAAAATTTTGGATAATATGCATGATTAAGTCACTATGCAGTATATTCTGGATGGGAAATCACATTTTGGATGCTATGATGATGCTTAGGGAAAAATGTAAATTAAGTTACAAAAAAAAAGTTTCAGAAAAAAATAATCCATTTAATGACTGCAGTAAGATACAGAGCCCCAGCTAGGTGCTACTTTATAGGATGCCTAAAGTTAGACTTGTGTTCATGGAAATGTATATATCAGCTGTGTTTGCTATGAAAATATTTAGATTAATTAAGATCTTTAGTAATTCAATAAAAAATGGGGGGGAAACAGTATAGAAAGTAAACATAAATACCAGAGACAGTGTGGGAGGAGAGTGGGAGATGGCAGAGGGTAAGAGATAGGGAATCAAGGATGGGGGGAAGAAAGCAAAACATACAGGAAACAAGAAATGGAAAATTATTTGTTGACAATAACATGTATGTTGATCTGCTTGATTGAGACAATATACAGTGTACTCTCGATGGAAAATCCCATTTTGTATGTTGTAATGATGTACAGTGAATGAACAAATAAATTTAAATTTAAATAAAAATAAAAAAAGAATTAAAAAAAGAAAAATTTGGAGGGTATAAAAGGTAAAAAAAAATATAGATAACAACACAAGCCATTAAAGTACGAAATAGTGATACAATTCATGCAATGAGAATACTACAGAAGCAAAAATGAATGAACTAGTACATATATCAACATAGATGAGTCTCATGAACTTTGTATTAGATGAAAAACAAGTCACAGAAACATATGTAGCATATAATTCCACTTGTAAACCTGAAACACAAAAAACAATGTTTATTGGTTAAAGTCTAAAAAGAATAAAAGTGTAACAATACTAGTGAAAATGATAAACCTTAAATTTAAGAAATGGAAAATTTTTTTTGTAAGAGAAAATCTGATGAGGGGTGGGTAGATAGGTTTAATTGTATTTATAATGTTTTATCTATTTTTGTAGGATGGTAGGTATGTTTATACTTTAAATATTTAGTAATTTAAAAATACAAGTGAAGTTCTGAAATCTGAGAACTATAAGCGTGGCTACTTGATTGTGAGAATTGGAATAGTTACAACAACACTCAACATGTGTACAAACAACATTTATTGCGATATTTTCACTGATATTTCCATGTTTTCCGTATGAATCTCCATTGCTTCCAACATTGCTTTTACCCTTTAATGATGTGACTATTTTGTAAAAAAGTCAGATGTACTCCTCCCTCACTTTCATCTATAAAAATGAGTTGGTGGCGTGAGGTAATTTTTGGCCTACTATATTGTTTGGCTCTTATGTTTAACTTAGGTATGAAAATTTCAGCATTCAAAATAAAAGTCCAAAGAAATAAATCTTGGTTTAAAGGGGGAGAATTAATCTCATAAAAATTTCTTTTTTTTTTTTAAGGTTTCTGCCGTAGGGTATGTGCACATTAGCCTGAGACAGAGGGAAAGTGAGAAATGCTCCCAACCAGGGATGCAGAGGGTGTGGGGGTGACCATGCTGCAATACTTTCTTCCCTATTCTTTCAGGATTTTGGGCATGCATACACATGTGCCAGGTATGATTTTCAAACCACCAGTCTGGAACTTGGGGCGTGGGACCTGTGGTCAGCCATGTGGGAGGCCAGTACCTTAACCACTGTACCACCAGCTGGCCCCCTTAATTTCTAAACTGCTTCCCACACATATTCAAATAATTTTTAACTACAAACATTCAACAAATATCCAAAGCTCTTCTTCCAGTTTGCCTTTTAGTGCTACAAAAGAAAGGCAGGAAGAACTAAAGAAAGGGACCCTATGAAGGAGGCTAATTTTGTGTGTGTGTATGCTAGAGAGCATGTATGCTCACCAGAGAGAGATAGAGAGATGTAAAGAGAGGGAGAAAGCACCCCTCATAGGGGATGTTCGTAGTTTATACTGCCACCCCTTCTCATCCATCTCTCTCTCCTTTCGGGATCTTGGACACACACACGCGCAGGTGCCTGCTGTATTTCTCACATTGCTGGATCAGGAACTAAAACACAGGGTTGGCCATGTTGGATCAGTCTGCCTGCCTTAAACAGTAGGCTGTGAAGCCAGTCTCAGGCTAGTTTATTTTTTTCTATGTATGATGTAATTGCTGCACTATTACCACCAGCAAGTTGTTAGATATTTGTAGATTAAATTTCTTTAAGTGCTTTGAAATGTACTTACAGTTTCAGACAACCTCTAAGTATTCTGCCCGTAGTTGAAAAAATATAGGTGGTTGTGCCTGGCATTGGCTCTTCTGGGATGATTGTACTACTCTTAGTAGGGGGTAAGGAAAAATGAGTACACAGTTGTTTCAAAGTTCTTTAAGTCACTGCTTCTCAACTTTGGCTGCACATTAGAATCACCTGGGGAGTGGTAAAGTAAAACAGTGCTACTTGGTCTCATTCTTGAAGATTCTGATTTATTTGGTATGGATGCATCCAGGCATCTGAAAAAAAAAAAAAAAAAAAACACCTTCCAGGTGATTCTAATATGTAGTAAAGTTTATGAATCATTGCATTAATTTAAAAAATATTTTGGTATGGAAAAGCCTCAAGATATGATTTAAAACTTATTGACTCCTAATTCACATATAGTCCTAACCACTGTGGAATCAGTTCATGCAGATTAAAGGTTACTAATTAAAGGTCAGTGATATCCAGAGATAGGCTCAAGGCAGACAGAAATGAGAGCTGGCAGCTGGAATGCACAAGGGGAGGAGTAATGTCCATTCCTTCCTCTTGTACAAGTGGAAGCAGAAATCTATCAACTGTGTCCCTGGGTGTGAAGCATCTGTGAAATTGTATCATGATGAGTATTTAGCATTGCTTCAGACACAGTGAACTTTTAAACACATCCAGTGAATAAATGAATGAACAAATAAAAGAAATAGCGAGTAAGAGGAATACTGAGTAAAAGCATCATGCTTGTGAGAAATTAAACCACTTAGCAATCCTATAATCTTTCTGAAATGAAGTTGAGTCTCACATCTGTATACTATGGATTCTCCCAGCACGTACAGAAAATAACGTATATCTTTATAATGTCGATTCTCTCTAATACTAACCAGGAATGCACATTGCTGCTCATCTCGGTTCCGTGTGCATTCAACTATCACTTAACTCGTTCCCAGGAAGCTGGCAGAGGAAAGTGCTTTCTGTACAGCTGTCCCAAGATCAAGAGGTTCCCAAAATAAAATTAAACTCTGAACACTCAAGGACATTTCAAGATGAGGTACACTTCCTTTTTTACTTTCTCAGCGATACCTGAAGTATTGAAAAGAACATTTGATGAATGATAGTTCTGGGGCTATTTTTAATTTCCTTACCAGCTCAGAAAGCATGTTCCATTCCCCACTCCCTCACACGTGTGCCTCTGCCCTCTGCCCTAGCGTTGAAAACTTGTTCACAGAAGATGTGCTTTTACCTTGAGACAGCAGTTAGTTCTCTTACATCAATTCTGTTCCATAGTGCACATGTGAAAGGGCTTCATCTGGAGATATGTACACCACTTTAGGTTGAATTAAGTTCTTCTTAACTATCTCAAAGGAGGTAGGAAAATATTGAAGTGCCCGTTTCTCTTATCATTCTGCTAAATCAATACTACACTTGACTGGTTTCCATTTTACTCACTATGTACAGTATTACAAAACATTTTTTCAACTAATATGGAAGAGGATCAGACCAAAAAAAAAAAAAAAAAAAAAAAAAGAAAGAAAAGTACTTAAGAAGGTCAGAGTGATGGGGACAGGAAAAAAAAATACAAACAAAGGAAATTTTGGTTGATTGTTTTTGGCTTTTATGTTAGACCAAGTGTCATGATAGAAGGTTACTATTTCCTCTGGGTCTCAAATACAGAAGAGAAGAAAAGCGTAGGAAGTGTTGGTGTTTTTAAAAATAGAATTACTACCACTTGCTTATTTTAGGAGAAGTCCTGTTATTTTTATGCTAAACAAAAGTAGAAATTTTAATAAGACAGCAAAGGACAACATATTCAATGATAAAACTCCTTTGGCTATTTATTTATTTTTGTTTATTATTTTACTTTTTATAAAGCTAATGCCTATTTATTGTAAAATACTAAGATACTACGGAAGTCTATAACTTAAGATAAATTTTCCATAATTCAATTCCCAGCAACGATAGTTCAGCATATCTATTTCAAGTCATTTTTCCATACATAATGCAAAATACATATCAGTAACAATAATAATAGCCTTTTTAATAAAAGTAAGATAATACTTAAACATGTTGCTGTGCAACTTTCTTCGTTTTAGTTTGCAATATGAGTGGTCTTCCAAAAGATCATGATAAATGCATATTATGAAAAACCTATGCATAGATTTCAAAAATTTTTGCAGCCAAACAAACTCATAGTTTAATTCAATTTTTCTAAGTAGGTTTTAGTTTGTTTGTTTGTTTTCGCGATAGGGAGTGTGTGCTCCCTGGAGAGAGACAGAGAGAAAGAGGAGGGTAAGTGAGAAAGCACTCCCCAGGGGGAATGGCCATGCTGCAATCCCCACTTCTTCACCCTTGTATATACTTACTATCTTTTTATCCATATTGGTGTATGTTGTATGGTCAATTCTAGGTCACCTCATAAAAAAAATGAGTGTTAGGCTTTCATGTCTAAATTGAATTCAAAATCTTACAGGCATTTGCCTAAAAACTATTTTATCATTACACTTAGTTTTTTGAGTTCATTGAAACAATAGTCTAATCCTACTTGGAAAGGCAACACAAACATATCCTAAACATTTATCATATGCTATGTATGAAAGTAAAACAAAAACGTGTAAATTGTGTTCCTGTCCACAACAATCTAGCACAGAAGATACAAGAGTGGCTACAATTTAAAGCCATCTGGGCCGGCCCCATGGCCTGGTGATTAAGGGAGCCAGATCCTACACGGCCAGCCTCATGGCTTGAAAAACATGCTAATGGTATTGCACACATTACCCAAATCCTGACAGGATGGAGAAATGAGAAAAAGGGATTACGATGCAAACGTACCCCATTGGGGTTACTTTCTTCCGTCCTCTTCCTGTGTCTCTGTCTCTTTCTGGTACATATACCCTCTGGCAATTAAAAACTAATTAAATAAATAAAGTCATCAAGTTCAGATTCCCCAACAGGGTGGTCTAGGTGAAATTGCTTGGTAGGACAGAGGAGGAATAGATTAATTTTGGCTGAGAGGAATGGAAAAAATCTTCCAAAGTAAGCGTGTTTTGCATTAAATGAGAAAGGTTGTATTGAATCTGATAAGCAGATAAGCAGAAAACCTGATGGGAATACTATGAAGGAAAGCATCCTGGGGCTCGCAGGTGGCATGGCAGTTAAGGGCACTGGACTCTCACATGGCCAACCGTAGTTCAAGTCCTGGACCTGGCAGCTTGCTTTCTCACTTTTTCTCTCTCTCACTCTGTCCCTCTCTGGTCAAATTAAAAATAAATAAATAAATAAAGTTAAATAAAATAACTTTATAAAGTGTACTGAGGACATGACACTCAAGGAAATGTGAGTGGAGTATGTGTGCAGTGGGAGGGACAGAACACAGAGCTATAAAGATATCCCCAGGCTAGGTCACTGAGGTCCCCACCTGGAAGGCTAAGACATCTCATGTTTGATGTAGGGGAAATACAGACCCACTGATTATTTTTGATCAAGTGGTTGAGTAAATTTTTTTTGCACATAGTTCTATTAGACTACAGTCTGTGTTGTAGTGTGATTGTTACATGGTTTGTAAATATCTTTCAAAAACAAAAACAAAAACCAAAGAACAAAAACAAATGATCAGACAAAACCCCCCAAAACCAAAGGTCCTTTGAAAAAATAGACCAGTTTTTATTTATCTTTATAGCCTCAATACTTAGTAAAGTACTGTTCTATTAAGCATTCAATAATTGCTAAATTGATTTTTTTAAGAGAGATTTTTGCTATAGGGTGTGTGCACTTGCTGGAAAGATAGAGAGAGACAGAAAGCAAGAAATCATCCCCCAGGAGGGATGGCCATGCCACAATCCCTTCTCCTCCATTCTCCTCTCGGGATCTTGGGCACCCATGCACATGCGCCTGGTGTGAGATTAAACCACCAGGTTCGGAAATCAAACTGTGATTGGGAGCAGCAGTTAGCGTAATGGCTATGTTGCTGGAATCCCATGAAGTCAACCGCGATTTGCGTCTCGGACCCGGTGGCTTAAAACTCACGCCGGGTGCGTGTACGTGCGTGCCCAAGACCCCGAGAGGAGAATGGAGGAGAAGGGACTGCGGCATGGCCATCTCCCCTGGGAGGTGATTTCTCGCTTTCTGTCTCTTTGTCTCTGTCTGTCTGGCGAGCACACGTGCCCTATAGCGAAAAACCTCTCCAAAAAAAAGAAAAAAAACAAAAAAACTGTGATTGACTACGTGAGAGTCCAGTAATGTAACCATTACACCATCTTGGTCCTGCTAAATTGATTTTTTAATGTTATTTATTAAGGAATTATGATGAGTCATATACTATTCTCGGTTACTTTTACAAAATCATTATTATTATCTCCTTTTAAGAAATTAGATGATGGAACCAGCAGATGGCATAGTGAGTACATTGCTGAACTCCTACATGGCCGTTCACGGTTTGAGTCCCAGACTAGGTGGCCTCAAACTCATGCCAGGCATATGTACACACATTCCCAAAATCCCAAAAGGAGAATGGAGGAGAAGGGATTGCAACGTGGCCAGTCCCCCCTGGAAATGGGGGTGAAGACTTCTTGCTTTCTGTCTCTGTCTCTCCAGTGACTGCATGAGTCCTATAGAAAAGATCTCTTAAAAAAAATGTGTATGAGATGACATTCAGAGAGGTTAAGCACTTGGCTTGGAAGGACACAAAAACGGAGCTGTGCTTCAAACTCTAGATGGCCAGGCCCTGTTTCTTTCCTTTCTTTCTTTTTTCTCTCTGCTACTCCACATTATTTCTTACAGAAAATTCTATGATTAGAAAGAATTTCTGAGTTATGAGAGTATCTTTATTTTATCAAAAATTCATAATAGAAAATTTATTTGTTGTTTCTGTGAAAATCAGACTTAACTGGGCTTCATGTATTTTTATTTGCTAGATCTTGCAATCCTATCATAGTATACAGTGAGCTTTCTCTAGTCAGTCTAGTTAATACCTTCTTTTCCTTTCTCTTTAACACTTCAAGATGCAGCCTCTAGGTTATATGTACCAGGAAATTCTGTGATTCACTGTGCATGGTTATTTTGTACATTTAAAAGAATGTGATGAAGGGGACCAGCAGTTAGCGTAATGGCTATGTTGCTGGATTCCTAAGTCGTCGACCGCGGTTCACGTCCCGGACCCGGTGGCTTGAAACTCACGCCAGGTGCGTGTGCGTGTGTGCCCAGGATCCCGAGAGGAGAATGGAGGAGAAGGGATTGTGGCGTGACCATCCCCCCTGGGGGGTGATTTCTCGCTTTCTGTCTCTCTCTGTCTTGCGAGCGCACGTGCCCTATAGCGAAAAAACCTCTCCAAAAAAAAAAAAAAAAAAAAAAAAAGAATGTGATGAAGTCCCCTTCTTTACTTTCTTATTTCTAATGTTATTAAAGAACAACATCTTTGGGAAAAACTATTGTGGTCCTGCTTTTTTTAGACTATGAATGAATGAATATTTTATCCTTTTTTTTTTTTTTACTCTTTAGTATCTCTTTTTTGATCATCAAGAAACAAATACTTAACAAATTTCTGTGTTTTACATTTAACAGCAGTGATCCTGTTTTGTTACTTTTCTGTTCATTTTTGTAAAGGGATAACTATATGCAATATAAATTTCCTCTAAAAAGACTTTGGCTAATGTAAGGCTCATTTTGGACTTTGAGTCAATTGCTTCCTTAGAACAGCTGTTGTGAGACACACTGAAAAGGTATACCAGTTGTCTGAGTTGTCTGAGTTGTCTGGTATGCATACTAATATTTTTGTTCCAGTTTATTTTTTTTTTACTTATAAAAATGAGAAAATATTTTTATACACATAAAAATATAGGGAGCAGTGTTAAGATTCACTTCAGGCAACCATCAGATAGCACAATGGTTATGTCACTGGACTCCCATGTGTTTAACCATAGTTTTGAGTCCCAGACCCAGTGGCTTAAAACTCAAGCTGGTTGTGCATGCATACATGCCCAAACTCCCTAGAGGAGAACGGAGGAGAAGGGATTGTGGCATGGCCATCCCCCCTGGGGGTGATCTCTTGCATTCTGTCTCTCTGGTAAGCTCACATGCCCCATAGCAAAATTCAACTAAAAAAAAAAACAATTATTCACTTCAGAAAATTTCCAGTTTCTAGTGCCACCTGTAAGGCTTGGAAGTCACCAGTCAATTCTAACAGATAGAGATCTGAACAGACTGAAAAATCAAGTCTTCTGGATCAATAAGAGAGGCAAAGACACAGAGAAACCTGCTTTCCTAGGATCGGAAAGACAGACAACCAGGAAATCATGGCATATCACAGCAGAGATTCATGAGCAGAAGCTACTACTGGAACCACTGCTGGGGTAAAACAAACAAACAAAAACAAACAATTGTAATTGACAAATTGCTGGAGGCTCAACATAGACATGTGGGCCAAAGATGAAATTTCGAGAGAAATTTAAAAATAACTTGAACTAAATGAAAACAAAATATCAGAATTTGAGCTTTAAAAGAAGAGGCAGTTGGGGTCATCAGGTGGCATGATTAAAGTCCTGGACTTTCACATGGTCAACTGTGGTTTGTATCTGGGTCTGTCAGATACAAATCTATACAGATCTTGAAAATCGCACCAGGCACATGTGCATGCATGCCCAAAATCCCAAAGGGAGAGTGAGAGAGAAGGGATTGTAGCATAACCATTCCCCCTGGGGAGTTATTTTTCACTTTCCCTCTCTCTATCTCTCTGGTGAGTGCATGTTCCCTATGGCAAAACCTAAAAAAAGCAGGCAGTGCTTAGAGGATGTATTCAATATTCTTTCTTAAAGAAGAAAGCTCTATAATCAATAATCTTTATTCCCCTTTTAAGATCTGAGAAAAGAAAATTAAATCTAAAGTAAGTGCAAGAAAAGAAATAATAAAAGTTAGAGCAGAAATCAATACAAATGTTGACATAAAATTAAGAGAAAATCAATAGAACCAAAAGTTAGTTCTTTAAACAATCAATAAAATTCATAAGTCTCTAGCCAAATTAATTAAGAAAAAAAGAGACAAATAACTAACATTCAGGTGAATATGTGGAGGACAGAGGAGTTTTCGGGTAGTGAAAGTATAGTGTAGGATACTATTACAATATTTATATATCTTTATGTATTTCTCCAGTCCATAGAATGTATGCAAAAGAGTGAACTCTAATGTAAACTATGGTCTGTGGATGATTATGTGTTAATGTAAGTTTGTCACTTATAACAAGTGTACCAGTGGTGCAGGTTAAATAAAAAGGGAGGTTATGAATGCATGGAGGCCAAGGGTATATGTCAAATTCTATACCTTCTTCTCAACCTTGTTGTAAACCTAAAACTGTCCTAAAAATAAAAGTCTTTTTTAAAAAGGTACCCATATCAGAAACTATACATATACTTCTGTATCTTGCATGCTACTCTCAGCATTGTTTTTGAGATTTATTCACAGTGATGTGTGTTGCTGCAATTGATTTGTTCGTCATGGTTGTATACTATCTCAGAGTACACATATACTGTAATTTCCTTACTCGGTCTTTTTTTCAAAATAATGAAATGAGCATTCTTGTGTGCATGTGTATATATATATATATTTGTTTGTTTGTGTGTGTGTGTGTGTCTTTTATATGACATTTTACATAATGTCTTTTATACCTAGAAGAGTTTCTTTGAGGAATATAAAATGAACTTACTAGTCTAAAGTATATAACCATCTTTGACTTTGCTAGAACTGTTGAATTGACCTCAAAAGATGAACTTTGGGACCAGCAGATGGTGGGTGTAATGGTTATGTCATTGGACTCCCACATAGTCAAGCAAAGTTTGAGTCCTGAACTTGGCAGCTTAAAATTCATGCCGGGTGTGTATGAATGCATGCCCAAAATCCCTAGAGGAGAATGGAGAAGAGATTGTGGCATGGGCTTCTCCTTATGGGGTAGATTTCTTGCCTTCTGTCTGTCTGGCAAGTATATCCTATAGCAAAAATCTCTCTCTCTCAAAAACAAAAAAAAAAGATGAACCTCAATTGTATATCCCTGTCAGTGTATGAAAATTCCCAATGCTATAAATTCTCACCAAAACTTGAAAAAACTCTGACTTTTAAAATCTTTGCCAATCAGGGGACCAGCAGTTGGCATAATGGCTATGTTGCTGGACTCCCATGTAGTCTACCACGGTTCAAGTCCTGGACTCTGTAGCTTAAACTCATTCTGGGCACGTGTGCATGTGTGCCCAAAATCCTGAGAGGAGAATGGAGAAGAGATTGTGGCATGGCCATCCCCTCCCAGGGGGGCTGATTTCTTGCTTTCTGTCTCTCTGCCTCTCTGGCGAGTTCACATGCCCTATAGCAAAAACCTCTCAAAAAAAATTTTTTTTTTTTTTGCCAATCTCAATCTCAATGAATATAAATTATTACCTTATTTAAATTTGTACTTTAATTAGTAGTGAAGTTGAATATTGCTAGTAATATGCTTCCTAGACATTTAGATTTGTTTTGTGTGAATTGTCCATTTTATGATTAGGGTTTTTTTAATTTTTAAATCATTTTCTTGCTTTCTTATAGGTGCTCTCTATATATTCTGAATATAAATAATTTTAAATAGTTTGTAAATAACTTCTCTTGGTTGTGTTATATCTATTTTTTTTAAATGTGTTGCATATAGAGTCTTAATTCTGGATGTGTCGAACTTACTCATTTCTTTTTCTTTACAGGTTTCTTTCTGTTTAAGAAATTGTTTTCAAGAAATCTTTTCCTGGGCCAGGCTTAGGGCATAATGGTTAAAGGAGCTGGATCCCAAATATGGCTGACCACAGTTTGAATCCTCTCCTCTGTGTCTTGAGAAACACACTCAGCACTTATATATGCATGCTCCAAATCCTGACAGAATGGAGAAATGGAGGAGATGGGATTGTGGGGTTACTTCACACCATTATGGGATGCTTTGCCCCTCCCCCTTCTCTCTCTCTCTCTCTCTCTCTCTCTCTCTCTCTCTCTCTAGCAAGTACATGCACTCTCTGGCAATTTAGAAAAAAAGGTCTTGGGGTCAGCAGGTAATGTGGTTAAGGTGCTGGATTCCCACATGGTCAACTGCAGTTCAAGTCCCAGACCCGATGACTTGAAAATCACAACAAATAAATAGATAAATAAATAAATGTTAAGGAGAAAACAGTCTCAAATCAAGGTCTATAATCAAATTTTGTATATTTACTTCTATATTTCTATATTTTTGAATATAATAAAAGACAGGAATGATTTTTCCCATATGGGTATTAAAATATCTAGATATTAAATAATTCATTCTTTCCTACTGATTTGTATTAATAACAATACTAAAATCAAATTTCCATATAGCCGAGAACATGTTTCCGGAATTTCTGCTGTACTTCTTTATTGTATCTTTCTACATCTGAGGTAAAATTTCAAGAGATAATCACTAGCGTTGTATAATAATCATACTATATAGAAGGGTGATTTTCCCAATGATTCCATTTTGGGGAAATATTACATTCCAGTGTATTGATGGTTATGGTTAAATTAAAATACACTTGGTATTAAATGAATGATTCAAAGAGGAGATCACACACCTCTTTATTTTCAACAGTTGTCTCATTTTTATATCGTAAGGAAGAAATTAGACCCTTGACTGTAAGAGCTCTTTCTCTAAATTCAAGCTTCATAAAGAGTACTTAGCCTGCTTGAAGGTCACTGCTGATGAACAACTTGGAATCAGGCTATTAATATTCACATAACATACCTATGCTAAGTGACATGATTGTAAAATATTCCAGAAGCCAACTTTATAGTGCTTTCTGGTAGTGTTAAGTGTTTCCAATAAAATCCCATTAAAGAAAGGAGATTATTGTCACTAATAACAACTTTGTATATTTCATCTCACTGTAATTTTCTGACAGAATGAATTTAATGTACATAAACCCTTCTGCTTTTGAGAGTTGATTATATTTTTATTTTACTTTTTTCTTTCTTGCTAGTTACTTAGATGTTTTGTACTAATTGTTGGATAAACCGATATTAATGATTATTTCACTACTGGCTTGAACTATTAAGCAATTTCTACTGACTTCCTCTTTGAGAAAGCTGAATATTTAAGTGCACATTTATTTATCTTCTCCTTCTCATTTCCCAGAATTTGTTGATATAATCTGGAGTTGTTCAACAAGATTATTTTTATGCATCTTCTTTAGAAAGACAAACAGATGGCGTAGCAGTTAGGTTGCTGGACTCCCACATCACCGACAGCAGTTTGAGTCCTGGACCTGGTGGTTTGAAGCTCACACTGGGCATGTGTGCATATGTGCCCAAGATCCCAGGAGGAGAATGAAGGAGAAGGGATTGCGGTATGGTCATCCCCTCTGGGGGAGTGATTTCACACTTTCCCTTTCGCTTTGTCTGTCTCTCTGGTGAGCACATGTGCACTAGGACAAAAACCTCTTTAAAAATGTATAAACATTAGAAATAATAATTCACATGATTCTAAAATTTATTTTATGTTTTCTTCTTCCTCAGGTTCTTTATTCTTATATGGAGAGCTCACATTCTCAAATAAAAATTTTAAAAGAAGGTTTTGCATCGATATTACATAATTATACAGTCTCTGCATATGGGTTGTGTTTATGGGTCCTCATTCAGTGTAGATTTGTGCATCCTGCTGAAGATTCTGGTAAAGTAGGGATTCTTCTGACAGTTACTGCTTCATCTCCTTCTTCTCACTCTTGTCTCATCTTTCAGCTGAGAAGATTTTAGTGGAAATTGAGGTTTTCAGGGAAACAATTTTTTACTCAGGTTGGCTTCTCCTCTGCCTTTGTTAAGTGGTGGTAGTTTGTGGTTCCTCCTACTTATCTCCTCACTTCTATCTCCTGCAGAACTTACTCAAAATGTCATGTTTTTAGTACAACTCTAATCTCCCCCAAACTATAGAAAATTTCCCATTACCTTGATTAGATCATGTTTGTAGAAGCTGGGAGCAAGAAAGATTAAAACTATGACACTGGGGGACCAGCAGTTAGCGGAATGGCTATGTCGCTGGACTCCCACGTAGTCGACTGTGGTTTGAGTCCCGGACCCGGTGGCTTAAACTCACACCGGGTGCATGTGCGTGCGTGCCCAAGATCCCGAGAGGAGAATGGAGGAGAAGGGATTGCGGCGTGACCATCCCTTCTGGGGGGTGATTTCTCGCTTTCTGTCTCTCTGTCTCTCTCTGTCTGTCTGGCAAGCACATGCACCCTATAGCAAAAACCTCTCCAGAAAAAACAAACAAACAAAAAAAAAAACTATGACACTGGGATAAAATATAGAATTGCAGAGTCTCTCAAGGCATATGCATACCTTATGGTATGGTTAAATGTGTGTGTGTGTGTGTGTGTGTGTGTGTACTGTTCATGCTGGAATGTGTTTGTATTGTGAAACTATTAGGAGACCTAATCTGACTGGGGTCTTGAACACAATTCTGCCTTCTCAGATATCCAACTAGGAACGTCATTTCCATACTCTGGAAGTTTCTCCAGGGCTTCCACGGTATGGACAAAACTGTTGTTAAATTGGAATGTGAATGTCAGAGTTAAGATACACCTGGCAATTGTGCTTAGTAAATCGTTGTTGAAGAAATAAGGCCTGTGTTCAAATTAGAGCAGAGACAGAAGGCTAAACCTCCCGGGGTTTCCTACCGTGAAAAAACACCAGCTGGTGGAAACGCCCTAATTCATAATGGTTATAGAACTTCCTTTGGTGATGCATTTCTGATTAGAATTCTTAATGTTTCTCACTTTCATAGTGATTCTAAAGTCAACAATTGCTGTCTGTCTTCTTTAATCAGAATATAAATATTAATTTCTATTTATTCAGTAAAATACTGCTTAAATAAATCTAGGAAACTTGTAGCAAGAATTATTATGTACCTTCAATCACTTAAATATTTTTGAAATACCCAGAAAATGTTTTTAATAACTATGACAAATGTTTGTAAAGTTCTGAAGGTCTCTTTGAAAGCATTCATGTTTTCTATGTGCATGAAACTCTCCGGACATGCACATTCTCTTTCTAATCGGAGCTTTTGAGGAAGTACAAAGCTCTCTCCCAAATACAGTGCCATTACATCTAATTGAAGGCTATTATAGAATACAATGAGGCTTAAACTAGTATTTGTGTAATTAGTTCAAAAATACATCTTGTTTGTGGGAAAGATTCAAAGGGAAAAGGGACAAAGCCTCAGCTATGGCATTAAAATAATAACCAGCTGAATATTTCTGAATTCTCTTTTCTGAGTCTATTTGTTCTCCGTTCACAGAGATTATGTGAACAATGTTCTTTTCTCCTAAGCAGCTCAGAGTGAGATGAATAAAGGGAACAGTCCTAGAAAATGATGTTAGGGAATGCTCACAGCAATAAAACATCTGGAATTCAGAAGACTTTCCTACTAGAAATCTAGATGGCTCAATAACGCTGTTTCATCATTAAAATATATTTTAGTTTGGAGGCTGTTGACTGCCTGACTTTAGTGAAATATATCTGGAAGCTGGTGCCACCCATTTAATTATCTTTAACAAATGCAATGGTGATATGATTACAGAAAGTGTAACATTTTGTACTTGCCCTGGCAAGTGAGATAAATTTTATTGGTATATCCACCAGGTAATTTTTTTTCTCTTCTCTTTGTCACAACTCATGCTCAGACAGATTTTAAATGGAAAGAACTGTGAATCATTGGCAGGCTGAGGGCCTGAGGTATACGTGCCACTATGCTAGACTCTACGTGCAAACCTGGCTCTTGACAACCGCTGCATGGTAGCTGTTGCTAGAATCCTAAGGAGTGCTCCAGGCATACGCATACCTTATGGTATGATTTAAGTGTGCCTCCCGCTCCTCAGTCCATGTTGGGATTTGTTTGTATTGTGAAACCATTAGAAGACCTAATCTGATTGTGGTGTTGAAAGGGGTGGCCTTCAGGACCTGAAGGGTGGGGCCCCGTGGTTGAGTCCTGGTGAGTTTATAAGGAAAAGGAATGACCCAGACACAGACATGGTCTGCTCTGCTCAAGCTCCTGGCTTCTTCCATGACATTCGCTAGCAAGAAGACCCTCACTAAATGCTGAACCTCAAAAATCCTAAACAAAATAAACCTGTCTCCTCTTAAATTACCCACACTCAGGTGTTTCTGTTATTAGCAACCGAACAAAATGGAACATCTTACTACTTTATAGGGATTTGGGTCTCTCCTGGTCTTGTAATCTTTGTCAAATCAATGTAGATGATGGAATTTTTTATGTTCTTAAGATCCAGATTTGAGGGACCAGCAGTAAGCATAATGGCTATGTCGCTGGACTCCCATGTAGTTGACCATGGTTCGAGTCCCGCACCCAGTGACTTAAACCCATGCCAGGTGCGTGTGTGTGCATGCCCAAGATCCTGAGAAGGAGGAGAAGGGATTGTGGCGTGGCCATCCCCCCGGGGGGGTGATTTCTCACTTTCTGTCTCTCCATCTCTTTCTGTCTTTCTGGCGAGCACACATGCCCTATAGCAAAAACCTCTCAAAAAAAAAAAGAAAAAAAAAATCCAGATTTGATGCAGGTGAAAAGGTCTTGCTTCTATTTTCCTTTAGTCAAGATCCTTATGAGGTTTTGGAGCTTGCCTTTAATTTCTAGAGAAGGAAATAAAGAAAAGTAAGGGAAAACCAAGAACAGAGAGAAAGAGAACGAGCCTTCCTTAATCCTTCAGATCTGGAGAAGCTTACTTTCCCTTTTCTGATTCTATTCAGTCTTCTCTGACATTCAAAAGGAGAGAAGAGACACCTTCAGGTTCTGGGTATCATACCCACCCACTGCAAGGGAGAAAGAGAAGAGTAATAGAAAAGAAAAACCAAAAACCAAAAACCAAACAAACAAAAAAATATGTATAAGGGAGAATTCCAAGAAGAACTGTGTTCTACAAAAAAGCATTTGTCCCAGGACTTTTTGTCAAATCTTTATGACTTATACAGTGGTTTTTGTTTACATCCCAAATGACTCCATTTTTCCCACGGCCTATATCTGAACTTTTGCTCTTGAGGAAGAAGAAGGAGAGGGAGAAAGAAAAAGAAAGAGTTTGGAGAGTCACTTCTACCATTTTTTCAAAGCTCCAAGAAATGTAATCCTGAACACATATCAAGTATATTAGTAATACATTGCCTATAAATTAAATTTAAACAGTTACATTTTAAAACTACATAGGGAATGTTTATATATATATATATATATATATATATATATATATATATACACACTTATGTGTGTGTATATATATATTGCTTATTTTAATATTTACCTTAAAAACAGACGTATTCATTACAATAGTTCTTCAGTATTTGAAATACCCTAGTGAGCAATCCAACTCCAGATACAATATGTACCTCAAGTGTTGCTCTCTGAACCCACACAAGAGTTCATTAGTGTGTGTGAGGGACATTAGAAATAGCTTTTCTTTCTTTCTATTTTTTTTTTTTTTTTTTGTGAGAGGTTTTTGCTATAGGGCGCGTGCACTCACCAGACAGAGAGAGACAGAGAGACAGAAAGCAAGAAATCACCCCCCAGGGGGGATGGCCACTCTGCAGTCCCTTCTCCTCCATTCTCCTCTCGGGATCTTGGGCACGCACGCACACGAGCCTGGCGTGAGTTTTAAGACACCGGGTCCAGGACACGAACCACGGTTGATTACATGGGAGTCCAGCGACATAGCCATTACGCTAACTGCTGGTCCCAGAAACAGCTTTTCAATGGTGAATTGAGTAATGTTAAAGACACATGGGTTAGTTGCAAATATAGAATAAGTATCTCTAAAAAGAGATTTTAAAATCTGGAGAAACTGACCCTACACCCTTTGAAACAGGTGCCCTATTTCCAACACCTGTTCGTTTTTAGTAGTTACAATTTAACAGGAAATGCCATTACCTGCCTGATCCAAAAGTTGGTGATCCTACTGCTATAGCACAGTTGTACATCCTTTGGACACCATTTTGTCCAAGGTACTTTCCAAATACTGCAGGGACAGAGAGATGGACATCACAAAGCTCTCAGAACAGGCCACATGCCTGTAAGGCTGCTTTTGGGATTGCTGGTCAGTCATGTTTGTATGAGTGACAGAATTCAGTCTAAGATTTGCTTTCACAGGTAACATCAAACTGGTCACCAGATTACAAGAAAATATGACTCTTGTTTTTTTTTTTTTTCTTTTATTGGTAGAGGTGACAGATCAATCCAAAGAATCAGTCCATTGTGTAGCTCACATTGGTTTAGGTCACTTGGCAATTCTGAAAAAAGTATTGATGAAATATAGCACAATTTAGGAAAGGCTTTTTTTAGGTCTTAAATTTTCGGCTAAGTTACTACAAAGCTCTAGATGAACTTGTTGCTTTAAAAAGTGACTTTGAGGGAACCAGCAGTTAGCGTAATGGCTATGTCGCTGGACTCCCATGTAGTTGACTGCGGTTTGCATCCCAGTCCCGGTGGCTTACAACTCATGCCAGGCACGTGTGCATGCGTGCCCAAGATCCCGAGAGGAGAATGGAGGAGAAGGGATTGCAGCGTGACCATCCCCCCTGGGGGGTGATTTCTTGCTTTCTGTCTCTATGTCTTCTCTCTGTCTGTCTGGCGAGCGCACGTGCCCTATAGCGAAAACCTCCCCCCCCCCCAAAAAAAAAAAAATGACTTTGAGGACCAGCAGATGGCATAATGGTTATGTCGTTGGACTCCCATATAGTTGACCATGATTCAAGTCCTAAATCAGTGACTTCAAACTCACTCTGGGTGTGTATGCCCAAGGTTCTGAGAGGAGAATGGAAGAGAAGGGCTTGTGGCATTGCCATTACCATTCGGGAGTGATTTCTTACTTTCTGTCTCTGTCTCCTGGTGAGCACACATGTCCTATAGTAAATATCTCTAAAAAAAAAAAAAAAAAGTGACTTTGCCCTTCAGTCCAGTGAATTTAAGCCCCTTTCCGCAGCTCTTCACTCCACACTTAGCATACCGCAGCTACCAAGGTTCACGTTAGAGAGTGGTAGGTGGGTAGACATTCCCTGAGTAGGTGCTTCCTGCCAGGTATGCTATGATCCCTTTGTAAAATTGGGACATATTCCAGAGTAAATTCCAAACATCTTAAGATAATTGTGTTTTGCTTTTTGGAAGGAGAAAAGATAAACTTGAATACTGGAGGAGGGCAAATGTAGAAGGAATCTTTGCTAAGAACAAGCATCATCTCTGTGAACAACTGACAAAAAATAATGGCCACATGTCAGTGTGCATTTACTCAGGCGTTCTACATCCCAGGGAGAGTACACGTTGGATTAAGAAGCTTGTGGACACTAGAGACAGTGTGGTAGGAGGATGAGAGTGGGAGGAGAAAGGGAATTAAAGAGTGGGGTGGGGGAGGGAGCCACACAGTTAATGGACACAAAAATGGAAACTTATCTGTTGATGAAAATGTGTGTAATAATGTCTTTGAACCAATATGCAGTGTATTCATGCCAGGAAAGTTTATTTTGTATGCTGTAAAGATGTATATAGTAATGAAATATAAAAACTTAAGAGAATAAAAAATAATTTTAAAAAGTTTAAATTGGGGACCAGCAGATGGCATAATGGTTATGTTGCTGGACTCCCATGCAGTTGACCTCGATTCAAAGCCCAGACCCAGCGAATTAAAACTCACACTGCGTGTGTGTATGTGCATGCCCAAAATCCCAAGAAGAGAATGGAGGCAAAGGGATTGCAGCATGTCCCTCCTTGCTGGGGGGTGATTTCTTGCTTTCTGTCTCTGTCTTTTTTTGTGAGGGCACATGCCCTATAGCAAAAATCTCTCTCTCAAAAAAGTCTTAAATCATATGTTGTAGTTGTATATTAAACAAGTCATGTCTTTTTTTGTTTGTTTCCCTGTGAATTGTATTCCTTGCCCATGTGAAGGGAAATGAAATTTAAGAAATTTTTTACATAATTTACCAATGACTTCAAAATTATTTTCATTGGGTTATAATTTTTTTTTTTTTTGGAGAGGTTTTCGCTATAGGGCACGTGCGCTCACCAGACAGACAGAGAGAGACATAGAGACAGAAAGTGAGAAATCACCCCCAGAGGGGATGGTCACGCCGCAATCTCTTCTCCTCCATTCTCCTCTCGGGATCTTGGGCACACACACACACACACACGCACCCGGCGTGAGTTTTAAGCTACCGGGTCTGGGACGCGAACCACGGTCGACTACATGGGAGTCCAGCGACATAGCCATTACGCTAACTGCTGGTTCCCCATGGGGTTATAATTTTGAAGCGAGTAAAGAACTCAAATAAAACTTAATTTATCTTTTATTTTATAGATGTTTGCATTAGAATAGTCTATTTATTGGTAGCAGAAGACTGGTATAGTGACAGAAAAGATTTGAGTCCTAGTTCCAATACTTAAATGTTGTGTAATTTTGGTCAAGTTGATTGACATCTCTGAGTCCCCAGATTCCTCAGCTGTAAAACTGATATAATAATACTACTCTCCATTTTATAACATGATTGTGAGTGTTCAGTGAGGTGCACACAGTGTCTAATACGGTACCTGACTCTCTGGCTTCTAATAAATGTTCAATCAGTTCTGATTTTTTTAAAGCAGTGTTAAATTAAAGATGCAGGTAGCTAGCTGCTTATCTCTCCTGGAGGGAGAAAGGAAGAAAAGAGCTGGGCACTGCTTATTCTCCTTACGTTTTCCCTACTACATTATTTTGTACAGTTTTTCAAAGAAAACTTTAGAAAATATTTTTTATTTAACTTTATTTATTTATTTATTTACTTAAATTTGACTAGAGAGAGAGAGAAAGTGAAAAAGCAAGCCTCCAGGTCCAGGACTTGAACCGTGGTTGGCCATGGTGGGAGTCTAGTGCCCTTAACCACCACCCCACCTGCTGCCCCCTCCATTAATTTTTAGTCTTCTTACTCATTATACTTCTTTCCTATCTTTCTTGACATCATGATAAGAAGCAACCAGTCCTTGCTGCTCTGGGATTTGAGCTTTTTGATTCAAAGATTTATACCAAATACAAATTTTGACAACAAATCTTGAACAGTAAGTTTACCCTGAATTCATTCTAAATGGCTTGCCAATGCCTTCTGAGGTGCCAAGAGTGTTTCATATCCTGATCTAGATGGCAGTGAAAATTCATTGTAAGTATGTAAGTTATACCTCAGTAGAAAAGTAAATTTAAAAAATGACGTACTTCCCTTGGTTTTATCTTAGAAACCTGCCTTTTTACCTTTGAAATTACTGAAGAAATGAGTTTACTTTAGAAACTCTAGTTCTGGGACCAGCAGATGGTGTAAAGGTTACATTGTTGGACTCTCATGTAGTCAACCGCAGCTCGAGTCCCAAACCCAGTGGCTTAAAACTAACACCAGGTGTGTTTGCGTGAGTGCCCAAAACCCCAAGAGGAGAATGGAGGAGAAGGGATTGCAGCATGGCCATCCCCACTGACTGATTTCTCACTTTCTGTCTCTCCCTATCTCTCCAGCAAGTGCACACACCCTATAGCAAAAATCTCCCTTTAAAAAAAATAAGGGGTAATGGTTATGTGACTGAATTTCCATGTAGTCAGCCATGGTTCAAGTCCCAGACCTAGTGGCTTAAAACATACTGAGCACATTTGTGTGTGTGACTAAAATCCTGAGAGGAGAATGGAGGAGAAGGGATTACAGCATGGTCATCACCTCCTAGGGGTTAATTCTTCCTTTCAGTCTCTCCAGCGAGTGCATGTGCCCTATGGCAAAAATCTCTCTCAAAACAAAAACAAAAGCACGCAAACAAACAAAAAATGACTCTAGTTTCTAATTCTTGTTGTCATTTATTGATAGTTAATAGCTTTAAAGGAACTGGAGCAAAAATTCCAAAAATGTATACACACTTTACCAGTGAGAATAGAGCAGGGCCCACAGACATAGTGCTTTCCAATCCTCCTCTCTAGACTAAAAAACCTCTGGCAAGGGAAATAGGCATTTTGGAGGTTCATTCAAGGAAAATAAGGATTACGTGGTGCTGGTTCATTCACCCGGGACTCTTACCACCCTCTGCCAACTACATGGCAAATACATTCACTCTCTTTCCCACAGGACTTAGCCTAATGGGAAGCACATAGTAGGGTGTCAGAAAGTTAGATGAAGAAATGTCCTGGGAATGTCCCGATTTATGTCTCTTATCTTGGCTTAGCTATTAATAGTGCTCTTTTCACTGTGTCTCAGTTTGGAAAGATAAAGTATATGGTCATCTTATCAAGAAACATTAGTGTTTTTTGAAGCTACATAGAGTCCTTGGGACCAGCAGTTGGTGTAATGGCTATCTCGATGGACTCTCATGTAGTCGACCATGGTTTGAGTCCCGAACCTGGTGGCTTAAACTCACGCTGGGCGCCTGTGCATGTGTGCCCAAGATCCCATGAAGAGAAAGGAGGAGAAGGGATTGTGGCATGGCCATCACCCCAAGGGGTGATTTCTTGCTTTCTGTCTCTAACTCTCTCTGTCTTTCTGGTGAGCACACTCGCCCTGCAGCATAAACCTCTCCAAAAATAAATAAATAAATAAATAAAACAAATAAACAAAAAAACAGAGTTACATAGAGTCCTGAATGGAAGTAAGGACAATAGATAAATGTTTCACCAGCCACAGGAACAGTGTGACCTAAGAAAAAACTAATCACTCAAATACTTAGTTTCCACAGTTGGAAATTCTCAAGAATGACAAAGATGTTTACAACATACCTTAATATGTGAATATACCAGCCAATGAATAAAGACAGAACACTAAGTAACTTCTTAAAAAAATACTTCATAAAACCAATGCTATCTTTTTAGCATTGATTAATTAATTCAATAAGTATTTACTAATTACTATTTTCAGTGTCTACCATGTAAATGCAATGGTAATAAGACAGAGCTAGCTCTCCCTGAAAGAGCTTGGACTAGTACAGGAGATTTTTTAGAGAACACAACTTAAGGGGCTATAGTTACATGAAGAATTACATTTACATGGGGGAAAAGCATTCTATTTAACTAGGCTAAAAGTAGAGACAATCTGGAGATATTTTCAGTTACTGACTGAGTTCACTGATGAGGGGAAAACTGTATTCATTAATTCTGTGCTAACTTATATGGACACATACTGACATTGAGTTTTGTTTTTATTTTTAAGAGTTTTTTTTTTTTTTTTTTGCAATAGGGCATGTGTACTCACCAGGAGAGAGAGAGAAACATACAGTGAGAGGAAAAGTGAGAAATCATCCTCCCTGCCAGGGGAGATGGCCACACTCAAATCTATTTTCCTCTATTCTCCCAGGATCTTGGGCACACATGCAAATGCGTCCAGTGTGATTTTCAATCCACAAGTTCCAGGACTTGAACCCCTGTAGGCCACATGGGAGTCTAGCAACATAACCACTACACCATCTGCTGGCCCAAGTTGTTGTCTTGTTTATGTGGCTAGTGGCCAGGCATTATACATCACTTCTGCGTATAATTTATTCCTCTTTCAGGTAGAAACAATTTTAATTTCTGCCTGACCTAAAGAGCTTTTCTTTTTATGGTAAGCTTTTTTATTTTCTATGCAATCGAGTGACAAAGAAAAAGAGAGAGGGAAAGCCCCCCACAACATCAGGTCTTCACACTGCAATCTATTCCCAGCCTCAGCCAGCCAGGACCCACCCAGGCTCTTCTTGTCTGGGTCCAGCCCTTCAGAGTGTTGCATTATACTATGCCATCAGCTGACCCTGATCTAAATAAAGTGCTTTGACAGATGAATCATTGATCCAATAATTTGATTGGCATACATTTTCTCAATCAGTAGCTCTGGTTTGAAGTTTATAGCTGGTTAAGTAAAGGTGGAGGACAAAGCTAATAGCAATCAACATTGCTCTCTTTTTCTGTTTCTCCTCATTCTCCTGCTTATATTTTCTGTAATTTATTTTTGACAGCAATATATAAACTTGCAAGAGAAGTTATTTCATGTCAACACTGGACAAAGTCTAAGAAAGGATTCCTAGTAACCCGAGGATGATGTCGTTTGCAGTTACTGTAGTTATAGGATTTCACAAGCTATGAGTAATTCCAAGGAATGATGACACAAGTTAAAAGAGAGAGCTGAATCAATTTTCTGAGAATATAAGTATGCATTTTTCAACCGTTCAAAATTTTAGTTTTTCTTGGTCAAAAATGGTTGAATAGCAAAGCAATGTGGTCTAACTGAATAGTGCCACGGTGGAAGACATCTGTGATCTGACACGGGAGGGTTCTGGGTTTATATCTAGAGACCTCCCTGAGTATGCCAGGCAGGCAAACGCCCATGATCTGAGAGTGGCTGAGGCTGGAGATGGATCACATTCAAGACCCTGTTGGAGTCTCTTCCTCTGTCTCTCTCCCTTGCTCATGGAAGAAATAAATCAACAGACATTAAGAAACAAAGAGAGAAAATTGAGTGTTGCTCTCTTCAAAGGTGAAACTAAGAATCATTTTTGAGACCTTATTCTGTTTCTATAAACAAAATCGAGTCTATTTGTCCAAACTTTACATTTGACCTCAAAAAAGACTCTTTCCACTCTAAAAAATAACCTTGTGTGCTCTCTCAAGGAGATTTTATTAATTTATTTTTGAAAGGAGATGCTTTAAGCATGCTGAGACAAAGAGGTAGCCTTTGTGATATTACAGAACAGCTGCACAATTGGTTTGTTGGACACTGAATGTCCCTTAGGGTGGAGATGGCATGTGGCACTTCTACTTGAGGAAGCTTCTGTCAGTGACAAGGCAGTATGGCCTTCGCTAGTGAGAAAGTGCCAGGCCTTAAAATGGGAGCAAAGAGGCTTGGGGACTAAAATAAAACTTAACCAAATGGTGGAAACATGCTCAACTCCTTAATTTATCTGATTAGAGCCAACAGGCGCCACAGTGTAGAACATTTGCTCCTGTCCCAAATGCCATTAAGGTAGCAGTGGAACTATTTCTAGGCTTGGCTCCAGATTGATGGGGGATGAACTAACATCGGATTTAGTTTCAGCCTGGAGCCACAGTGAAGCGCTGACAAACTGCAGCCGCTGCAAAAGTCTAGGGCATCGCATGTTGAGAACATACACTTGCCTGGAGGAGATTCCCAGACCCTGAAGAAACATTTCTCTAACCCGCATCCCAATTCAACCTCAGTTCTCACCCTCTATTACACTGCTTTTTTCTTTTAATGCAGACACATGATTGCTTAGACATTCATTAAGAGTAGAGATTGGTTAGTATGTACTAGGCTAGTTTAGTACCTAATCGTTAACTCTTTAATTGCACTATTAATGTAGAGGGTGCAAAGAAGCACAAAACTATCTTTCACTGTTCTGGGATCTGGGAGATTGTATGCAAGAAAAGAGAAAACTAGAAGACTTTGTTCCTGGCTAGTGTATAGAAATCCTGATCACTTCTCTCCAGCACTCTCCAAAATCAGTATGCCTGTTCCCTGTCCTCAATCAATCAGCTACTAGCTGTGAGTCCTTGAATTACTTAACCTTTTGAGGGCTGACTATTCATTTGCAAAAGAAAGTGTTTGGAAAGTTTCTAAGGACCTTGAAAGTGCTAACATGTTGTGAGTGTAAATGTAAAAATACCTTTAAAGATTAAAGGCCTATATAGAGAATTGTTATCATATAAATTTTCCTCCAATTAGCACTTTCAAACTCTGCTATTTGGTGACTGATCAATATCACCAACTCCATATTGGAGAAGTGGGAATGGTTTTTCTAATAAGTTAATTGAAATATTTATTGAGCACCTGTGCTAGTTATAGATGATTATCCAGGTTTGTTGGACCTGAATCTTATACAATTAGGGGGAGGGTTATTACAGAAAAATCATGATAAATAAAAAGTTCAGTGCAAAGTGAATATTTATGAGTGAATATGTCTAGAATGAGAAAATAAATCACAAATTATTGGAACCTTAGAGATTTAAATTCCTTTCTTCTGAGCTCTCTTTCGGTAATTTATCAGAATTGCTTACACAGGGAGACCAAGTGGTGTAGTGGTTAAGCTGCTGGATTCCCATATGGTTGACTGGTGTTTGTATCCCAGACCCAGTGGCTTGAAACTCATGACAAGTGCATGTGTGTATGTGCTCCAAATACTGAGAGAAGATGGAGGAGACAGAAAGTGAGAAATCATCACCCGGGGGATGGCCATGCTGCAATTCCTTCTCCTCCATTCTTTTCTTGGGGTTTTAGGCACACACACACATGTGTCTGGTGTGAATTTTAAGTTGCTGGATCCAGAACTCGAACTGTAGTCGACTATATAGGAGTCCAGTGACATAACTATTACACCATCTGCTGGTCCCTCTGCAAAATAATTTTAACATAGTTTTTTAGAAACGGCTTCAGGCTTCTAAACAATGTATCCCCATCCTTTATTTCCAGCATTTAAAAAGTTTGATGTCAGAAGTCTTGGAAGATTTACTGCTGAGTGAAGCAAGCCAGGCTATGAAGGAGAGACATTGTATGTCCCCACTTAATATATACCGAGTGTCTGCACTCTATGACCGAAACTGATTGACTAAAAGATATACAAACACAAGAGATGGGTGTAAATGCCAGATGTAGTGTGTGTGGAGGAGTGGGGCTTAGGAGAGGTCATTTGAAGGAGGGATACAGAGGCAGAGCATTGACGAGACAGGGAGGTGTGGTATAATCTGTTGAAGATATTTTGATCAACTGGACTGGGGAGAAATGTTCACATATTGAAATGTTCACTTTGTAAACTAAACAATGTGATTAAATGTATATAAGAAAAATAAAGTTAAACGAAAAAAGAAGAGAAGTCTGACATTTTCCTGTTTCCAAAATCCTTTTCAGAGGGCCTGGAGGGAGTCATGCCCACAAACATTAACAGACTACTTTGACCCATTGGTAACTGGACTCTTCCTACATCCTGTCCCTGGCATAGTATCTTTGTGATGTGTATTAAGCCTCCTTGTCTCTGTAAAAGTACATTCCTTTCTGATTTCAGCAACCTTTCTTTTCCAATCACCATCCTAAAAATTGTAAAACCCACCTATAACTTACAAGCCCCTCCCCTTCCGTAAGTCCTGCCTTTTGGGGCCAGACCAATGGAAAAACTCTTCACTAAATTTCAAACTCTGTTTCTCAGTCTCAAAATAAAATAAAAGGGACCCCTGTACCTGATCACCCTGAGAAAGACATGTTTTACATCCTCTCTGGGCCTAGGTCACTCAAATTTGTGCTTAGAAATAAACTGCATTAATTATTATTTTTGTAGAGTTGGTTATTTCCATCAACAGGTGGTACCAAAAGATGTTCTGGACTCACTTATTTTCCCTTTTCCTGTTCTATAATCATTCACTGTTTTTGTGAAGTCTGATATAAAGTCTTTTTGATTAGTTCTTTCTTCTCTTTGTCTCTAAAAACCTGAATCTTAGGATGGGCTATTTCCTGAAGTAATTCAAATTGTTCATGGAAATAACCAACTTTGTAAAAATAATAATTAGTGCAGTTTATTACTAAGCACAGAATTGAGTGACCAGACTCAGAAAAAGACAAGCGTGTTTTTCAGGGTGTTGAGATTCAGTGATTCCTTTTATATAGTTTTAAGAGCAGGGAAGTTGTCAATCTGCATAATTATATTGGTCTGGCCTCAAAAGATGGAACATCTGGAACCAGAGGCTTGTAAGTTATAGGTGAGTTTTAAATTCTTAGATTAGTAATTGGTTGAAGAAAATCGTAAGTCTCTGTTCCTGAAAGAAATAGGCAAAAGAATGCCTATGCTTTAAGAAATAAGGCTTTGGGCCATCAGATGGTATAGCAGTTATGTTACAGGATTCCTACATGGCTGACCATGGTTTGAGTCCCAGACCCAGTGGTTTGAAAATCACACTGGCGCATGTGTGTGCATGCCCAAGATCCCAGGAGGAGAATGGAAGAGAAGGGATTGCGATGTGCCCATCCCTCCTTGGGGGTGATTTCTCACTTTCCTTTTCACTGCCTCTGTCTCTCCCACAACCTCTGGCCACATGCCCTAAGATAAAAACTTCTAAAAAAAAAAAGAAAGAGTGGGAGATATGGGGACCAGCAGTTGGCTTAATTGCTATGTTGTTGGAATCCCACATAATCACCCACGGTTTGAGTCCTTGACCCTGTGGCTTAAACTCATGCCAGGCGCATGTACATGCATGCCCAAGATCCTGAGAGGAGAACAGAGGAGAGGGGATTGTGGCGTGGCCATCCCCCCTGGAGGGTGGTTTCTTGCTTTCTGTCTCTCTGTCTCTGTCTTTCTGGTGGGCATACACATCCTATAGCAAAAACCTCTCCAAAGAAAGAAAGGAAGAAAGAAAGAAAGAAAGAAGAAAGAAAGAAAGAAAGAAAGAAAGAAAGAAAGAAAGAAAGAAAGAAAAGAAAGAAAAAGAAAGAAAGAAGAAAGCTCACTGCACATCATAAAAATTCTCTGCCTGGGACAGGATGTAACATCCCTCTATAAATTGTCCATTAGTGGGATTCTACTAATGTTTGTAGTCCTGACTCTCCCAGTCCCCTGGAAACAACTTTGGAATAGCAAAGAGTAGTCAAAATTCTGTCCTCAAAATACATGTACTTTCAATCGCTGTGAGTAGGCCTATGTATACCTTTTCTAAGCTTTAATTGTAAAAGAACCTCAATGTTGGTTCTCTCAAAGTTAGGTGTGCTAAGTTCTAGGACATCCAAGCAAGTTTTTAAAGACAGTTGCTGAATCAATAGATAATCTTTAATGTCTTCTTTCCCTCATCTCCCATATCCAACTGACTGCATTCGTTGATTATGTCTTACAAGTTTGTCATGTCTCCTCATCTTCTCTGCTACTTCTTGGCTCTGGTTCTCTAAAGTCTTCTCTGATACATAGCACAGCCTCCTAATGGTCTTCTTGTCTTCAGTCTTTCTCTCCTTTCTCCCACCCATCTTTTGCATAGAGTCATAAATAAAATTTGTATATCCAAAATCTAGACAGATTTTGTTATTAGATGTGTTAATTAAGAATCACATGTTATATACATATATGTGTATGTGTGTGTGTATATACTTTATCATGTATACTACTATAGTACATATTTTAAAATATTAGATCATTTGAAAAGTCATGATGTATTTTTCTATGTTTGTCTATGTAAAAAAAGCATCATGACTTTTTCAATGACCCAATATTTCATAACTGTTTTTCAATATAGTTGATGTTCATTGTAATCTTATACAGGTTGAACATCTCTAATCTGAAATTTTGAAATCCAAAATACTTCTATTCTAGCCCATTCTATTGCTAATAACAAAATTAACTGAGTCTGGGTAATTTATAAAAACAGGTTTATTCAGCTTATAGTTAGGAGGTCAAAGGGCAAAGAGTCATGTCTGGTGAAGATCTTGCTGGTGGATAACATGGTAGATGGCAGGAGATTGAGCAAAGCAGATCATGTTGGGAGCACTTGAGGAAGCATGTCTGTTAGTCACTGTTTCAGCATCATTCCCTCTTCTTATAAATTCATCAGGCGTCAATCACAGAGGTCTTGTTCTAATTCCCTAACTACGGCTATCCCTTACTTCCATAGTTGGATTAAATTTCTTCTTAATACCTTTGTAATAAAACTAAATTTCAACGTATGAACTTTGGGAGATACATTCAAATCATATCAGCTCCAAAACTTGAGCACAGATATAGTGCCACAAATGGAATATTGTGTAGCTGACCTCAAGTGTTGGGTTGCAGTCAAAATGCAGACCCGTGACACAATTTTTAACATCCCAAGGGACCCTGTAATAGTATGTCACATTCTCACTGGTAGGATGATGATGCTCAACATCCCTCATTGTAAGGGAAATGCAGATCAAAACAACAATGAGAGACCACCTAACTCCAGTCAGAATGACTAAGATTAAAAAAATAAAAATAGATAAATGCTGGCGGGGGCGTGGTGAAAGGGGAACTCTCTTACACTGCTGGTGGGAATGTAAATTGGTCCAGCCTCTGTGGAGAACAATTAGGAGATTCCTCAAAAATCTACAAATAGTATTACCATATGATCCAGCAATCCTACTTCTTGGTATCTACTCAAAGGACAGAAGAATTCTTAATCAGAAAAGTGCTTGCACTACGATGTTTATTGTGGCACTATTCACAATTGCCAAGACATGGAACCAAACTAAATGTCCATGAACAAATGAAATGTTCGAAAAACTATGGCATATATACTCCATGGAATATTATTCAGCCATAAAAAAAACCAACAAAATCCTGGCCTTTGACAGAAAGTGGATGAATCTGGAAGATTTACTGCTGAGTGAAGCAAGACAGGCTATGAAGGAGAGACATTGTATGTCTCCACTTTATATATATGGAGTGTCTGCACTCTATGACTGAAAGGGATTGACTGAAGGATATAAAACACAGTAAACAGATGTAAATACAGATATAGTGTGTGTGAAAGAGTAGAGTTTGCGGAAAAACAATTAGAAGACAAATGGGGAGGAAAAGCATTATGGGACAAAGAAACATGCCAATTTCTGTTAAAGATATTTTTTATAGTTTAGTCAACTGGACTAGGGAGAAATGTTCACAGGTTATTATATTCACTTTGTAAGCTAAATAATGTGATTGACTCTGTAAAAGAAAATAAAATTAAAAATAAAATAAAAAAGTATTTGCATGTGAATAAGCTTAATTAAGAAAATTAATGCTTATAAATAGTATGTAAACTCAGAGTCAAACCACCACAGACTGTCCATAGGGATGGCTGAATTAGTAAGACTTTTTTTTTTTTTTTTTTGGAGAGGTTTTCACTATAGGGTGCGTGCGCTCGCCAGACAGACAGAGAGAGACATAGAGACAGAAAGCGAGAAATCACCCCCCGGGGGGATGGTCATGCCGCAATCCCTTCTCCTCCATTCTCCTCTCGGGATCTTGGGCACGCACGCACACGCGCCCAGCGTGAGTTTTAAGCCACCGGGTCCAGGACACAAACCGCGGTCAACTACGTGGGAGTCCAGCGACATAGCCATTACGCTAACTGCTGGTTCCCTGAATTAGTAAGACTTTTACTTTCTTTTTCTTTTTTTTAAAGAGGTTTTTGCTTTAGGGCAAATGTGCTTGCCAGAGAGAGAGAGACAGAGACAGTGCAGGGAAAGTGAGAACTCATCCCCCTTAACCCCCAGGGAAGATGGCCATGCCACAATGCCACAATCCCTTCTCCTCCCAGGATCTTGGGTATACATGCATGTGTGCCCATTGTGATTTTCAAGCCACTAGGTCTGGGACTCCAACCGCGGTTGGCTTAGTGGTAGTCCAGGGATTTAACTGCTTTGCCATTTGCTGGGCCTGCACTTTTGCTTTCTGATGGTTCAATGTAAAGAAACTTTGCGTCAGGTAGAAAATTACTGTAGAAAATTACCTTCAGGCTATATGTATAAGGCATATATAAAACAAATGAATTTTGTATTTAGACTTGAGTCCCATTCCTAAGAGATCTCTTTATGTTTGTGCGAATATTCCAAAATCCCTTCAAAATTTAAAATGTGAACAATTTTTTAAAGAATTATTTAATTTTATTCATTCATTCATTCATTCATTCATTCATTTTAATTTGACCAGAGAGAGAGAGAGAGAGAGAGAGAGAGAGAGAGAGAGAAGAAATGAGAAAGCAAGCCACAGGTCCAGGACTCGAATCATGGTCGGCCATGTGGCAGTGTCCAGCGCCTTAATCACCATGCCACCTACTGGCTCCAGAATGTGAACATTTGTGGTGTTAAGCATTTTGGATGAGGAATATGTTATTTATTTATTTAAAACAAAAATTCTATTCTATATATATTTTGAAAGTATATATATAGTACGTTAATATATATGTTAGCTTTAAACGTACTGTTAAGGAGATCGATGACACTAGAAAAGTTAAGAATATCCACTCTTTAAGGTAAAGTTAACATTGAATTATGTTGACATTTACTTTGCAGGATAAGTTTGGTAAAAGAATTTTCCATAGGGCAGGCGCTACCACGCTCGGTAAAAGAATTTTCAAAAACAGTAGAAAAGAATTCATGTTCACTTTGGATGCTCAAGTTTTCATTTAAGGAGTTCATAAAATTATAGAATGGTTAATGAATCATAGCAGAACATTTCCTTCTATAATTGTGTACAAACTGCCAGTGAAAGTCTTTGACTTCTTGGGCTATACGCTCACAGTACAGTACTAGTTAAATTAATTTCTAAGATGTCTCATCTTATTATAGATCTATGTAATAGTCTCTTTCAATTTTAAATTGAGCTTCGGGGAAGATTAAATACTTAGGTATTCCAGTTTGTGTAAAATTTCTAGATCCATACAAATTAAACTTCCTCTGTCTAAATGACCCTAATCATTCTAATTTAACTAGATGGCACTTATTTCCTTTTGACAGAACTTGTCATGTTGAATCTCATCCATGGAGACGAACAGCATGCCAAATGGGTAATAAGTATTCCAGATGTTGCCTTGCTGCTTTCCAGGAGAGTTATTAATGAAAGTCAGTTGCTTCTTGTCTTTTTATATCCTCTAATATCGCTGAGAATATAAAGTTCCTTTCTCCTGTTAAGATATGGTAATTTAAAAGTACAGTGTATGGGCTGCTGCAGAGAAAGATGATTTTTATGAAAGTATCTATCCATCATAGGGACTCTTGGGTAATTTGAGCCTTGGTGGGACTGTGAGTGAGGCAGAGAATGAAGGAGAATATGAAGAAGATTGAGACAGAGCTCGGAGTTTGAGATTTATGCATATGTGTATGTGTGTGTGGAGGAGGGAGGTGGCAGGCAGGGGATAGGAACCTCGAGACAGATTCAGAGGTCAAAAGATAGAAGGCCTGATTCCAGAATGCCTTCTACATAAACAAATGCTTTTTATGACTTATTAGAAAAATATCTAATTTTTCTTAGGAATAAGAAAAGTAGCCATTCAGAACTAGGAAAAGCCTACTAATTACAAGTGTTTGCCAGGTGATAAGATTCTGAGGCTCTTTCAAAACACGATGGGCTTGGCAAATTTTATGTGAATTTTTTCTCAGTTGAAAAAATTGGAGCCAGCCACAGGGATAACAGAATACTCCATGATGCTAAAACCATAGAGTTCCATCCCAAGTCTCCTTGTGCATGTTGAGCTTGTGTGTGCTCCGATTCTGACAGGCTAAGGTCTGGGGTAGGATGTTGCATAAAGGTTCTGTTGGGGTGGCTGTCTCTCGCTCTCCCTCGACGTCCCCCTCTCTCATAAACAAGATGAATACACTTTTTAAAAAATTAGTCTCGGGCCAGCAGGTGGTCTGGAGGTTAAGTGCACTGGACTCCCACATGGCTGACTGTGGTTCAAGTCTGGGACCTGTTGGCTTGCTTTCTCATTTTCCCTCTCTCTGTCTCTGTCTCCTTCAGGTCAAATTAAAAGAATAATAATAATGTTGAATAAAATTAAATAAAATAATTCTTTAAAAATGGGTTTCATTTTTCTTTCCCTCTCTTCTTCTGTATTTTAAGCCCTGGAAAGGCATTTGTATTTCTAATATTTTTAAAGGAATGGTGCAATATTACTCTGGAGAAAGGACAGAGGCCTAGGTAATTGCAAAGTAAAATAAACTTGTGCTTTTCAGAAAATAGATTCAATTAGCATTGTAACCACATATGAATATGTTTGTATAGACAGCCTTGGACATTCCTCATCTTTCATGATTCTGGCTCCATCTATCCTGATGCCCAGTTTAAACTGGTTTGAACTCTGAAGTGAGAGAAATATAGCATTAATGCCATATTTGTTAAGAAATTAATACTTACAGCACTTTGAATATAACTGAGTGGCTAGGTCAACTTTTTTATGTAGATTTTTTCCATTTTCCAAATGTCAACAAAGAAATACCATTCTGGGAGCAAATATTTTTCCCTCCTTTCATCTCTATTAATTCTTCAAGTTCATTAACAATTAAAATTATTAAACTGAACTCTACTGACATCTGCTGGACAAAATCTGTTTTAATACCTAGGTGATTTTAATAACTATTGGGTCACTGGAAAAGTTGTGATGCATTTTTGCATAGAAATATACATCATGACTTTTATAATGATCAATAGATTGTTATTAGTAATTAGTATGGGAAGCAAAGCCATACTAAATAGACACTAGAACTAAAGCTACACATAGATCATAAATTAGGATATAATAAATCTAAGTAAAGGTTTCTAAGTCCATTTCTCTAGCTGACATCTTATTTCAACCTGAAATTGTATTTTATTTTAGTACTGTAACACATTTTCTGAGCACCCTCTATATGTCAGACACTGTATATACACAGTGGATCCAGTACAGACCACAGGGCTCTTTCTTGCAAGCAATGGAGGATTTGGTGGTATGATATGTATCTAAACAGGTTATTTCAGAAAACGTTCTATCCAGGATGCTTCCTCTCAACTACACACAGTATTGTACTGAATCTATGAATCTAAAAGCATCTTTGTGTAAGGGAATAAACCAAACCAAGGTCGTTTTGTTCATTTGGCAATATAAGCAGAGTACCTTAGGCCTAGAAAGTTTTCACTGGTCTACAAATATGTATGTGTAGTCTAAGACACAAGAAAAAAATATACAATTGAAATTACTGTATAATAATTTAAATGTCTATAGAATGTACAATGTTAGCTTCATTATTTTTTAAAGAATTATTTATTTTTTATTTGTCATTATTGCTTAATTTGCTACAGGGTACATGCACTTACCAGAGAGAGACAGAGCAAGAAAGCAAGTTGCCTGGTTTAGTACTTGAACCATGTTCGACCATTTGAGTGTCAAGCACCTTAATCAACATGCCACCTGCTGGCCCCAATTTCACTATTTCTTTAGATATTTTTGCTATTGGGCGTGTGAGCTTGCTGGAGAGACACAGAGTCAGAGAAATAGAAAGCAAGAAATTACCATCTGGTGGGATGGCCACACCACGATCACTTCTCCATTATCCTCTTGTGATTATAGGCAGGAACACACATGTGCCCAGCGTGAGTTTTAAGCTGCTGGGTCTAGGATTCGATCCAATGTTGTCAATGTGGGAGTCCAGTGAAATAACCATTATACTATCTGTTGTTCTCAAGATATGACTTTTTCAAGGAAACAGAAGAAAAGCCATTGAAGGCAGTTTTACAGGAAATCTTTCAATATATTTTAATAAAATGTAAAAGCAACTCCATTATTTTCAAAGGTATAATTTTCTTATTTTAAAATTAAAAAAACTCAAGGTAAAGTATCAAAGTTATCTAATTTCCTAATATATATATATATATATTTTTTTTTTTTTTTTTTTGAGAGGTTTTTCTTATTGGGCGCGTGCGCTTGCCAGAAAGACAGAGAGATAGAAAGCGAGAAATCAACCCCCGGGGGGATGGCCATGCTGCAATCCCTTCTCCTCCATTCTCCTCTCGGGATCTTGGGCACGCACGCACACGCACCCGGTGTGAGTTTAAGCCACCGGGTCCGGGACTCGAACAGCGGTTGACTACATGGGAGTCCAGAGACATAGCCATTACGCTAACTGCTGGTCCCAAATGTGCTAATATTTGATACAAGAGAGATTTGAATGTTTTTTCCACTGGTTTATAAAAATCTTAAAATAATGCAATTCAATAATATTTTTAGAATTCCCCTCAAACTTGAGCTTGAAAATGACCGATCTAATACAAACTTTTTAATGTACAGCAACTATTGTGATGCTCCAAGTTCTGAAGTGATTTTTAAGCGTACAGTTCAGTATTGTTAACTAGTAAGTACAATGTGGCATAGTAGGTCTCTAAAACTTTTCTTTTAGAAAGAATTTCGTTATTATTTATTATTATTATTATTTAATTTGCTAGAGGACATGTGTATTCACCAGAGAAAGATAGAGACACAGAGAGAAAGTGAGAAAGCAAGCTGTCAGGTCTGGACTAGTGAAAATAATTCTTTTAAAAAAATATTTTATATAGTAACTACATTCTAAGATCTGATTGTATCGCTCCAAAATTCACGTGTTGATAAAAAAATGTTCATGAATATATGAATGCTAGTTATCCTGATTTGATGACTACACATTGAATTCATATATTGGAAAATCAACTGTACTCCATAAATATACACAATTATTATTATTAATTTTAAAAAATTCATGTGCTGATATTTAATCCCTAATCTATTTGTAGTAAGAGGTAGGGAGGGAATTAAATCACAAGAGCAGAATCCTCTTAGATGGGATTAACACTCGTATACTTTTTTCCCCTCATTTGGCCATGTGAGAACACAGCGAAAAGGTGCCATCTTTGGAGGGGAGTAAGCCCTCATCAAACACCAAACCTGTTGGTGCCTTGATCTAGAAATCTCTAGCTTTCATAAGTATAAGTAATATATTATTATTTATAAAGTATCCAGTCTAAGGTATAGACAGCTGAAGAAGACAAAAATATCCCCTATGTTGTATATAATTTGTAAATAATTTCTCTCATTCTGTAGGTTGCCTTTTCACTATTAATTGCTCCTTTCTTATGCAGTGGTTTCAGTATGATGTAGGTTCACTTGTCTATTTTTGCTTTTGTTGCCTGTGCCTTTTGTGTAATAGCCAAGAAATCATTGCCAGATCAATCTCATAAGGCTTCCTCCCAATGTTTTTCTACAGGTTTTAAGTCTTAAGTCTTTAATCCTTTAAAGTTGATTTCTTTGGATGGTAAGATAAGGATTCTTGTTTTATTCTTTCACACATGCATGTCTACTTTTCTCAACACTAAGTTCTCTATTGTGTAGGCTTGGCACTCTTACTAAAGATCAGTTGATCATTTGATCATATACATATGGATTTGTTTCTGGGCTATTTTGTCCCATATTTCTGTCTTTATACCTTTACCATACAGTTTTGTTTACTATGGCTCTATAATATATTTTGACATAAAGAAGTGTGCTGTCTACATCTTTGTGTGTGTGTGTTCGTGTGTGTATGATTTTTGCTATAGGGCATGTGTGCTTGCCAGAGAGACAGAAATCTAGAAATCCCTGGAGGGTGGCCACACCACAATCCTTTCTTTTCCAATTTCCTCTTTGGATTTTGGGCACATATGCACACGTGCCCAGTGTGAATTTTTTTTTTTTTTTTGAGAGATTTTCGCTATAGGGCGCGTGCGCTCGCCAGAAAGACAGAGAGAGACAGAGAGATAGAAAGTGAGAAATCACCCCCCAGGGGGAATGGCCACGCTGCAATCCCTTCTCCTCAATTCTCCTCTTGGGATCTTAGGCACGCAAGCACACATGCCCGGCATGAGTTTAAGCCAATGGGTCCAGGACTTGAACCATGGTCGACTACATGGGAGTTCAGTGAAATAGCCATTACGCTAACTGCTGGTCCCCTCAGTGTGAATTTTAAGCAACCAAGTCTAGGATTTGAACTGTGGTTGACTACATGGGAGTCCAGTGTTATATCCATTACTCTGTCTGCTGGGCTCTCCATCTTTCTTCTCATTCTTAAGATTGTTACAACTATTTGGGATTCTTGTAATTTCATATAAATTTTAAGATTTCATTTTTTCTTGGTCTATAAAAAAATCATTGCAGTTTTGAGAAGCATTGTATTGAATCTGTAGATCACTTTGGGTAGTATGAAGTTTTAAATAATACTAACTTTTACAATCCATAAATACAAGATGTTTTCTATTTATTTGAGCCTGCAATTGATTTCAGCAACATTTTATAATTTGTTTATTTCCACTCTAATATTATTTCCTTACATCTACCTATTTGGGGCTTACTCTTTTTATTCTAGTTCCTCAAAGTATAGTTAGGATTGTTTGAGGTCTTTCTTCTTTCTTAAAAGATTTTTGCTATAGGGTATGTGTGCTTGCTGTAGAGGGATGGAGAAAAACAGAGAGGGAAAGTGAAAAATCACTCCCCAGAGGGGATGGTCATGCCACAATCCTTTCTCTTCTGTTCTCCTCTCGGGATTCTGGGCACACACACATATTTACCTGACATAATTTTCAAGCTGCCAGGTCTGGACTCAAACCATGTTATCGGCCATGTGGGATTAAATGTCTCAACCATCATACTACCTGCTGGCACTTTTTTATTTTTTAAATTTATTTTATTTTTATTTTTCTATAGCGTACATGAGCTGGCCAGAGAGTGACAAGTGAGAAATCACCCCCAGGGAAGATGGTCATTCCACAATTCCTTTTTCTCCATTCTCTTGTGATCTTGGGCACACATGTACACATTACTAGTATGATGTTCAAGTCACTGGGTCCATGACTTGAACTCTGCAATTGGCCATCTGGGATCTAGCATCTTAACCTTATATTACCTGCTAGTCTGTTTCTTCTTTTTATTTTAATGTAGATGTTTATTGTTATAGAATACCCTCTTAGTTATCTCATGCTACAGGGAAATCTTTTATGAAAGGGTCAATCAATGCAGTATACTTTTTTTATTGTCATATTTTAAGACATTTCCTTCCAGGTCCCACCACATTTCGAGAAAAAGATGATTTTTTTTAAAAAAAGAATTATTTTATTTAATGTTATTTATTTTAATTTGACCAGGTAGAGACAGAGTGAGAGAGAGAGGGAAAGTGAGAAAGCAAGCTGCCAGGTCTGAGACTCTAACCGTGGTTGGCCATGTAGGAATCCAGTGCCTTTATCCACCACGCCAGCTGCTGGCCCTGAGAATAGTTTTTATGGCCCAAAGCTTCTACACAAGGAATGTCCTGATCTTTGTACTCACTCCAAAATTAGGAGAATATCTGGACCCATCCAGCATGTGCCTCCCCTCCCCACCAGGAGGGAATTGCATGCATGAGCCCCATCTAGAACAAACCCAGACAAAGCCCTTCTTTTTTTTTTTTTTTTTTTTTTTTTTTTTTTTTTTGGAGAGGTTTTTGCTATAGGGCGCATGCGCTCGCCAGACAGACAGAGAGAGACAGAGAGATAGAAAGCAGGAAATCACCCCCCAGGGGGGATGGCCACGCCGCAATCCCTTCTCCTCCATTCTCCTTCTCCTCCATTCTCATCTCGGGATCTTGGGCACGCACGCACACGCGCCCGGCGTGAGTTTAAGCCACCGGGTCCGGGACTCGAACCGCGGTCGACTACGTGGGAGTCCAGCGACATAGCCATTACGCTAACTGCTGGTCCCCCGACAAAGCCCTTCTTGACCAAGATGGACCTCCCCACCCGGCCTCAGTTCTTCTTTGGCAACCAATTTTTGAGGACTCCTCTGTTTTTGGGAGCTGAGCTGTTTTTTCTTTCTCTCTCCTTCAATAAATTCTCTGCTTTCACCAAAAAAAAAAAAAAAAAAAAAAGTAATTTTCACAACCTCCTTAGTGTTCAGCAATCAACCACCCTGATCAGTCCAGCAGCCATTGGTAAGCAAGACCCTCCACCAACACAAAGCACCCAAGGAATATATTTATGTAAATAGGAATACAAGGATATTAATGACATACTCATTTGTAATAGGTTTTCAATTTAGGAGCTGAAAAAAATTATGAATTTCCCCCCTTTCTAATGAAGTTTCCAAACTTTTGAGTTAGCTTTGCGCTTAAGCACTGAAGTATTCCTACATAAATAACCTTGTAGGCTCTGTAGACCCACATTACTTTAGGAACTTCTCATACTGAAATCATGGCAAATGACTGACAATGACAAACAAAGGAAAATGGCATTTCTACTATACAATTAATACTAGTGACATGCTAAGGAAAAAGTTTTGGAAAAAGAAATGTGAGCTACTCTTTTTGTTAATGAAAGGAGAGGGAGAGGAAGAATGGGGGAGGTATATTTTTAAAAATTATTTCTTTATTCATGATTGTGGGTGCATATGACAGAGAGTGAAAGTGAGAGTGAGAGCGGGAAACAGAGAATCACCCTTTGCAGGGTCTGGCTGCACCATGCTCGTCTTCCTCCAGTTCTATTGCCTACTGGGTCTTGTGCACTCTCATGTGTGTCTGGTATGTTTCAAGATGACCAGGTTGGTGATTTGAATCCCAGATGCCATGTGGGATCCAGCTTCTCTTCAACAGCATACTACCACTGAGAGCTAGCCCCAGAGATACGTATTTTTTGACAGGGTCTCAATATTGTGATCTTCTGTCCCAGTTTCCTAGTTAGCTAGGATTATAGGTATGTGCCACTGTGCCTGGCCTGTCCAAGTTAATCCAGGAACTGAACCTGGGCTTCCATGTGGCCCAGCCTTGTACAGTGGTGCCCTACCATCACACCACGGTACTGGGCCGAATCTGCTTTTGTTTTAGTATCTTTAAAGAGTTGGCTAATCTTGGCTTCTTGTAAATTCAAAAAGAGGAATAGAGGGATCTACTTCTTCCCAAAGGCACTCTGAATTCCAGATGACTTTAATTAAAAAACATTTCCTCCCTTTATTCATAATGGAGTATGTGCATGAGAGAGAGGAACCCTTAACAAGGATTGGTCACACCAAAATGTCCTGCCTCCAGTCCTCCAACTTACCAGATCTTGAAGCACTCGAGAGTGAGCCTGGCACGCTCCAGGTTGGGGATTTGAACCATAATTGCCATCTTGCTTCCAGCACTGTAATCCAACACTCGAGGGACTGCCACAGAGGCTGGGCCTCAAATTAATTTTTAATATAGACATATTCTGTAGTTTTGCCATATTACCAGAAGCTTGTGATAGTTTGGTTTGAAAAAAGCATCCAAATTATTGGTAATTTTCCTATTCGAATAGTAAATAACTGTTCTAAATCCTTTCCCCTCACTTACTGCAGTTACCATACAGAAAATTGGTCACCTCAAGACTATGCCCTTTGCCTTGAAATATCATATAGAATTTAATCACATCGGGAATCGGGCACTAATCATTTTCTACCAGGCATTTGCTAATACTGATGTGCCTTTTGATTTCTCAAATATTACAGAGTTCCTCTGGGGCTAACAGATGGTATTGTGGTTATGGCGCTGGATTCCCACATAGCTGACCGCAGTTCGAGTCCTGGACTTGGTAACATAAAACTCACCAGGTGTGAGTACATGCCCAAGATGCCAGGAGGAGAAGGGAGAAGGGACTGCGATGTGACTGTCACCAGGGAGGGTGATTTCTCACTTTCCCTCTCACTGTCTCTTTCTTTGATGAATGTGTATGTTCTAAGGCAAAAACCTCTTAAAAAAAACCCCAGTTTTTCCAACTCACCAACCAACTCCTCACCTTATTTTTTTCTCTATCTCATTGGGAATCATGATCTATGGGAATCATGACCTAATCCCAAGATATTTAAAGTTTAAATTCTGCAGCTTAGAAATTTGGTAACTTGCCAAAAATGCAATCTTAGATGCCACCTGACCTGCATTTTAGAATCACTTTAACAAGATTCCCAGGAGATTTCTATGTAAAGTGATGGTTGAGAAGCCCTGACTTCAAGGTTAATTTAACGTTTCTTTGACTCATACACCTGATTTTCCTTCTATTCATAAGCAAAAGCCTGTCTTGGTGTGGTACCATATCATACTGAAATTGCTTGTTTATATTTATCTCCACATCTACATGCTTTTCTTTTTAGCATATATGACCATATCTTAACCCTAGCTAGATATTGTAACTAGCATATTTTAGAGCAGCACAGTTAATACTTTGAAATTTTCTTAAGTTAATCACCACAGGTCATAAACCAGTTACTAAGACGCTAATGATAATAGGAAAATCGACAAACTTTTTTTTCTGAAACATTTTTCATCCTTTTTTTTAAAAAAAGATTTAATTAATTACATTTGTTACTGTTATTATTTTTAAATTTGACAGAGACAGAGAGAGAAAGGGAAGGAGAGAAAGCAAGCCATCAGGTCCAGGACTCAAACTGTGGTAAGGCCATGTGGGAATCCAGTGCCTTTAACCACCACACCACCTGTTGGACCCAACATTTTTTATCTTAACAGAAGATTTCTGAAGAAAATAGATATAACCTAAATCTTTAATAATGCAAACACTGGAAATTTTTGAGAAGTTGACCAATTGAGTGAAGGTAGTATTAGGTAAAAGTGTTTTTTGCGTTCAAATTTCCCTACCTTGCCCATCACCGAGGTGGTCCAAATAAGAGTTCCGAGTGTCCTGGGGACTGGTTAAGTGTCTTTTTCTCTACAAGAACTCAACTCCAATATTTATATAGACAGAAACCATCGGCTGCATGAGATGCCTTAACAGATATGGAATTTATGAAACAAGGGAGAGTAGTTGCAAGGGTTGAGAGAAATGTTAGAATATATTTCCATCTCATTGTAGTCACCTGTCTTCTTTATCAGACTGCTGGTTATCAGAGTAGGGATGTCTATCTAACGCACCCAGACAGGTCACCTCACATACAAATGTACGTGCATTTAGAGAATTTGGGGGATAAATGGTTTTAAAGCATCTTGTTTTAATAAAATGGCATGGCATGGCTAATAAGATGGCTTACCTGCAGCACATAAGCTGACAGTGCCACCAGTGTGGATCGTATTGACAGGAGGGCATGTATTAATTTCTAAAAGTGGAATTCTGAGAAAACAATCAGTATTAACCATCAACTTTCACAGTGAGCCACATCAGTAATTTCTGGGTAACAAATGCATTTCTTATAACCTAATTCCATTAGAGAAATCAGATAATGGTGACCAATCTATAAACTGACCCAGAGTCCTGCCTTTTCCTGCATGACCAAATGATTCACCAATATCATCTCTAACATTTATTTGTAGAATAACAGAACACTGGCTGCAGATTTAATGTCACCATGGCTGTAATTTGCATGGAATGAAATGAATAAAGAAATGTGAAATTCAACTGGTTGACTCTGAGCAACGGCCCTGCTAAGATCCACTTTGATCTTCATTATTTCACCTTGTGGATTATTGTGTTTGCTTTGTCCCATTACTCACAAAATTGTCAACCAAGTTCTCAAGGATGCACCAGTACAGGGTTCCTGAAAAACAGTGTTTGGACAGTCTACATAATGGGACCAATGAAGCCAAAGTTCTCTAGTATATATATATACATGTAAAAGCCAGTTTTCTTGCTTTGTTAATTGACCCACAGTTTTAGAAGCAAGGGGCAAGTTTGGACAGGAATCAGCATGAGGAAGCAAACTTTCAAGGAACTGACTTTGGAGGTTTTTCTCAGTTTACATGATGCTTATCAGAACAGAGAAAATATGAGACCTTCAATGACATTGAATCTACAGTGGGAACTATCTTGGGAAAAAGAAATGACATAAAAACTATGTCTTTTTTATCAGTGAGTATGAGGAGGAAGGAGGCAAAAGTCTTTTCTAGTACAAAGTGAGGAGCAAATCAAGTGCTATGGGTAAGTAACAGGAGACAAATGAACTTTTCTATGTTGTCTGTTGAGATTACAAGTATGGTCCAATTTAGTGTGCGTGTGCTTATCTTTATTTATTTAGTCCTCTGGTGGCAAAATGGACCAGGGAGTGGTAAACTACAGAATAGTGTAATCTGGCCTTACCAGCTGAAATAAGCAGTACTTCAGAGTCTCCGTGTGACCTCGGTAAGAACTGTCCTCTCCAGGCTTCACTGCCTCCATCTGAAGACTTGATACCAGCATACACACCTTTACTTCATTCAAAGCAGAGAAATGAAAATAGCTCTGCAATCATCCTTATGAATCATTCCATCAACAGACTAGGGATATAAAGGGCATTTTAATCACATGTACCAGAGAACAATATGTCACTTAGAGATAAAAACAGGCATTTTATAATTTAGCCAATCTCTTGTGCTAAGTGACACTGAAGAGCGTTGTCACTAAAGCAGTGGTACAAAGTCATCCCACGTGATTCAGCGGAACTCCTTTTCAACCTCTGTATATGTATTTTATAATTATGCCTCATTTAATCCCCTCTTCTACTCCAAGTTTCTTTTAGAATTGGTCAGCAAGGGAAATCAATTTCTAGAATTAGGTCTTTACTTATTAAGCACAGGGTAGATTTTCAAATACATGAGATGGTTAATATACTGCTCTCTTTGAAGCCTGGAAGATTCTTTCTAATTCTATAATGATCAGGTTTACAAACATTTTCTTCTTGTAAATCTCAAATTTCAAAAAGTAGTGCAAGAATCTTGTTTGACTCCAAAATAAAGACATTGTGAGGAACAAATTCTAGAGAATAGTGTATAGAAAAAGAACCATCATTTGCCATTGATGGATGATATTACTCAAGTTTAAGACAAAACAAAAAACAACAAAACCACATGATAATAGTCTTAATAAAATTTTATTGAGAACCAGTAAGTCAAATCCTTTACAGAACATAGAAATACACATGATCCTAGCCCTTCCCTATAAATGACAACATAACTTTGGGGTGGGTTCCCTGACTATTCCAAATACTTTGTTGTATAGCTGAAGGAGAGAAACCATTCTTCTAGAGCTCAACAGTCCAGGAAAGAAAGAAATCGGATGCTTTCACCTGTTTAGGGAAAGCAGAAATGGAATCAGAATTCATATGAATAATAACAGACTAAAGAATTTTGGAGTCAGCGGAGTATATAAGTAAATACTCAATCTTCACATTTTGTATTTGAAAATCAGCTAACCAAAGGCAGGAAATCTTAAGATCAGACACAAATTAACCTGAGAACACAGGAGCAGAGTGTGCCTCTCAATTCAGTTATTTAGGGAAGTTGTAAGAAGGAGAGAAAATAGCCTTAGACTTACATTTTCCTATAACTTTATCTCCCATAAAGGCCTTTGATGCCAAATAATGGGAACTGACATCAAAAATGAAAAAAGAGCCAAGTGATTGGAAGGATTAGAGAATGAGAACCCAGATAAGACTAAAGCCCAGTGAGACTATGGAAATGGTCACAATGATGCCAACAGATTTCACATGATGAAAAGTTAACTACTGCACAAACAGAAACATATGACAGGATAAATGAACACTGCTGAACAAGCTTTGAACGTTTTACTGTCTAGTCTTTACATGGAGATAAGAGGTGTTATTGAGTTTCTGGGGAAGCAATTTTTAAGTTTTTTTTTTTTTAACAAAAAGAAAAATAACTGAGGGAAAAATGAACAGAAATAGAACTGAAACAATGGTGTCACTTCCTTTCAAAACCAAGAAAGCTAGTGTAAAGGTTTCTTTCAGTCACTACCATGGTCTTGGAGTATTTGGATTCTGCTCTGTAGCCTTTGCCTGAATTAAAAATCCTACTGAAACTTTCTTAGCTCTTAAGCTTAAATGATAGCAAAAACATAAATTTCTGCCAGTTTATTAACAGCCTTAAGTATTTTTTTTAAAAAGGAAACTAGAACTGATGTATTTAATGGATGATAGAAGCTAAAATATAATCCAAATATTAATGAGAATCTTATTCAAAATGTTCTCCTCTGCCTTGAAGTCTTTTTGGGGTAAATTAATCAAGATTCTTGGAGAAGCTCTGTGATCAATTCTCCTCCGTCTCAGAGAAAATGTGTTTTGTTCATTTTCCCTTGGTTAGTAATGACAGTGGCTTAAAGTGCAGGCACAGTGTAGTAAGACAGTCGGCTAAACCAAATGTGCTTCATTCTGTCAAGTTGGACACCCAGCCTAAGGCAAATCAGCTTTATACCTATTACTATAAATGCCAACGCTGTGGATCTGACATTGCCACAAGAAAGGCACAGCTTGCACCGGGCTTACCAGAATCACTACAGAAATCCAAGAGGCACAAAGTAGTCCTTAACTTACACAAACCACAGAAAGAATAAGCTAATCCTTGGAGTGGAGCAGTGGCTGTTTTTTAGATTCTATTGTCAGTAGCCTTTAAAGACTTAGACAATTTCTAATAATATTAGCTATTTTAGTGCTAAATAGAAATAATAGGGGATTTCTACCTGCCAGAACCAGCATACAATAGGTGGGGATTTGGTTCAAAGTTCCAATAAAAATACTATGTTTTTCTGACCAAGAAAGCTGTCAAATAGGCACATTTACAATTATAAGACCCTGTTTTCTTTTTTTAAAGCTAGAAAATGTCCCAAAATCAGGTAAAAAGAAGCAAAATAGGCCTGGGAAAGTCAGCAATAAGAGAAGGAGGAGCTGATGAGTCAAAACATTTGTATAGAATTTGAAGCACCAGGGAGTCTCACCTACCAAGTAAAACCCAAATCTGGGGTCTCAGAAACTGGTCAATTGTTCACTTTAGGATATGCAGAGACCTATTTGTTTTAAGCATAAACTCTGGATATTATCCCCTAACTAAATAGCCTTTCAATCAAAAGCTTAGTGTTCTTGTTCAAGTTATTGATTATATAGCATCCCTCTTGCCACCTGTTTTCCTAAATAGAAATGGAATGCTGTACTATCTACTGAAAAGACAAATGTTCAGATAAATTGATAGGAAGGAAAACATCTTATGGCTTATTCCAAACAGCCGGCACTTAAGCATAGTTATCACAAAGTAAATGAAACCGCAAGTCAAAGTTTAGAAGTTCAGTTAAACAGGGTGGACTGGAATCCTGATCATAGAACATTCACACACACAAAGGTTCCTGACGTTATATAAAAATCAAAGAATAAATAAAGTTCCAAATAAGTAATAAATCATTTAAATATATAGTTCCCAAACATCATACTATTTTAGAGAAAACAATAAACTTATTTTTAGCTTATTTTGAACTAACATTCACATAAACATTTTCACAATGACCATTATGTTTTAGAAGTTTTTGATTAAAATGTTGGCTTATGGAGCCTGGATGACTTAGTGACAAAAGAAGAGGCAAATTTGAGAGTATGATTACCTCTGATCCAAACAGGCACCACGAACGTGAAAAATGGTATTTTTAGGTCCCAGGTCCAGATTGCTACTTTGGCAATTCAATTTTTCTTTTAGAAAAATTACTGTATTTTTTTTTTGTCCCCTTTTATAATCAACCATCTAGAAAAAAAGCGAGTCATAATACAGTCTGTCTCCCACTGGAGGAAAAATATTCAAGAGAAGAGGTGGAGGGCAATACCCAACAATGGTCATATATTTATCTTTGTCTATTTTTAAAAAATATTTAAAAAAGAGTAACAGATGGCTATATTCATAAACTTAAATAGGAATAACATTTCCTCCAAGTTCTAAAATAATGTATATGACTTCAAAATACTATACCTATCATCCAGTCTCTCTTTAGGAAGAATTTAAAGTTAAAAGTCTTCCTTGAATGTTTTAATAAAAGAAAACGATAAGATGAACTAAACACATATTGTGAAAAAAAGAAAAAAACAACTAAATCAAGTACACAGTTTGATTTCCTTGAAAAGCCACAAAAGCACTTAGCCCAGGTTTGAATATACAGATGGGATCATGCAGTGAGTGGCAGGGGGCATGCTTTCCTTTTATAGTTCAAATGCAGGGAATCTGGCTTTTGTGGGGACTAGCAGGTCAGCTAGGAAGTATATTGTTCCAGCCATTCCTGAAGGAAGAGAAAAAAATGCAGAAGTTATTATATCAAGTGACTCTTTTTACAGGGTGGCTCCATTTCTTAGTATCAATGGCATTACAATACTAAAGGCAATGATCTGAATGAGGTGAGAATCTGTCTGCATTTATGTATATGCAATCAGTGCCACATGAAAAGAGATCACCAGTGAGGTGCTCAGCCTTGTTATCCAGATGGAAGACAGAAGAACAGAGCTAGAAAAGTTGAAGTCGCAGACCTACCATTTCACAAATGTGAGCTCCTTCATCAAGTCACTACAGACCTGCTATGTGCCTAGGCCTCAGCCTTCTCATTTGTGCCATGAGGATAGCAATTCAGCATGCTCTGGTTGAAATAACTGATGATAGTATTTGCAAAGACCCAGCACATTCCTGGCTCCATAAATGGTAGCCACCATTATGACCACTAGTATGAGGTCTGTGGCAGACCATGTGCTAATTGATTTTTAATATTGATCTGCCACATTATAAAAGTAAGAGGTAGTTTAAGAAATGACTATAGAATTATTTTGTTGGTGGGCCGGCAGGTGGCATAGTGGTTAAGGTGCCAGATTCTACATGGTCAACTGTGGTTCAGGTTGCAGACTGACCTGGAGGCTTGCTTTCTTACTCTCTGGTCAAACTGAGTAATAACAACAAATAAATAAAATTAAATAAATAAAAATAAATTATTTTGTTGGTATGGTAAAACTGAAACTAAAATCTATTAACTACCAAGTACAGATGTAGATGCTGATGTTACAGGGCAAGCAGTAATGTGTGAAAAAATACCTTCAAAGAGAGAGAATGGAGTATCTGGTGTTCTACATCCATGTTCTCCATAATCTAAGCACCATTCAGCAAACTGCAAATGAGGGAACAAATTAAATTACTGTAGTAATTTCTTTCAAAGATCTCCCAAAAGTTGGTAGAGACTGTCTTAAAAGTTACTCTGAAAAGTCAAAAACTATCTCTAAGTTAGAGAAAGGAATTAATGCAGAGAAATGATGGTCTAAAAGAGAATACACAGCATGAGAGGAACTAATGAGCTGTCTGAGCTTTGAATCTCCAAAGTTACCGAAGAAAGGAATGAAATCACCTTTCATCTCTCTTTTCCTCCCATATACACTGCTGGATAGAATTATGTCCTTTTAAAATAATGCATATTTAACCGAAAGACTTGTGGAAGTTGTTTTTAAGCACTGTGTTTGCTATTTATGACTCATGGTTTAAAAAATAAATTAATTAAAGCAGATTAATTATACCTTTTTCTACTATCTTCTAGAAGAGTAGCTTTCTTTTTGACAGTTCTGACTCCTACCTTACAGGCCCTATACAGGTACTTGACATCTTGCGTGAGGTTGTAGAGCGTCAGGAAGGCATAGGCATTTCCTGCAGCGCCGTGGCACAGCCCATATCCCTTCTTCAGCAACCCGTACTGCCAGATCACATCAGCACACTGATAGGCATCATAGAGATACCGTTCCTCTCGGAAGAGCTGCAGAGTGAAAGGACAGGTGTCTCAGTATATGGGCTATAAATAAATATTCTACCAACATTCCTTTCGTAAAGGTAAGGAGGAATGGCAGGGGAAGGGAGGAGAGGCAGGTGTTTTGCAAGAAAAGACAAGAGATTTAAAGATGTGTTACATTGGTAGTAACAATTAGCTAAAATTGACTAGATCTGTTTTTTAATAACTGGGCATAACCTTATCTGTGCAGTCTAAGTTTTATGTGTATGTGTGTTATTGATGGGTATTATCGATAAGTCAGAGCTATTTAATTTGTAACTTGCTGCTATCACTAGATCCTTTCCAAAGAAAGTATGTTCTCTTCTTTGGTAACTAGAATGCCCTTCACTGTTAGAAAGTTTCTTTACATAATAGAGAAGAAACTGTTATTTATAAATATAAAAATTGATTACACTACAAATTGAAACACTACACTTTAGCAGAAAAGCAGAGATCGACCTTTATAATCTTTTGTTGCCTCCAACATCTTGATCAAAGATTTGAGAAATACTGAGCAAGATATTTTTAATATCTCACTGCAAACTGTTTGTAAACATAGAAACATGCAGTTTTAAGTTTTTTTTTCATTATAACAAACCTTCTGAAACGTAGAATGTGATATACTAAATCTTGTTTAGTTATAAAATGCCAGCGCCTACTTACGTTGTCTAGATTTCTAACTTGACGTCTTGGCACTGATGGTCATAGACATGTTGGTTTACTTCTATTGCTTTTTACTCCATTAAAAAAACCTTTTTTTCTTGGGGCCAGTAGGTGATATGCTGGTTGAGGCACTAGACTCTCATGATATGGTGGTTGAGGCACTAGAGTCTCATGGTGAACAGTGGTTAGAGTCCCACACCTGGTGGCTTGAAAATGATACTCACCGTGTGTGTGTGTGTGTTGTGTGTGTATGTGTGTGTGCATGTGCATGTGCATAGGTGTGTGTTTTTGTGCGTGCGCATGCATGCATGCATGCACCCAAAATCCCAGGAGGAGAATGGAGAAGGAATTGTGGTATGCCATGCTTCCTGGGGGTGACTTCTCACTTTCCATCCTCCCTGGGGGGAACTTTCTTACTTTACTTCTCTCTGTCTCTCTCCAGTGAGCACATGCACTCTATGTCAAAACAAAAACAAAGACAAGAACTTTTCTCTTCATTGACTACAACTCTGCTAAAGCATGTTTTTAGGAATGACACTTGGCATTTTTTTAAATTGTGGTAAAATATATTCAATACAAAGGTTACAGTCTCAACCATTTTTAAGCATACAATTCAGTAACATTAATTATATGCATGATGTCACATAATCATCATCACTATCTCACTGTAAAGCTTTTTCATCATCCCCAAAAGAAATTTTGTACCAGTTAAGCAATAAATCCCCATTTCCTTTGCTACCCGTTCAGGACCTGGTAACCTCTACTCTACTCTGTCTCTGAGAATTGCCCAATTTAGATACCTCATATTAACTATCGCATCATAAAAGTTTGTTTAGCTTATTTCACTTAGTATGTTTTCAAGGTTCAACCACTCTGAATCCAAATCGCATTCATTTTTTTATGGTGGCTTAATAAAATTTGATTATATGTATATATCACATTTAAAAAATTCATCTGTTGATAGATACTTGGATTATTTCTACCTTTTGGCTATTGCAAATAATGCTGCTATGGAGACCGGTGTAAAAATATGTCTAAATACTGGATTTTAGTTCTTATGGGCATATACCTAGGAATGTCTATGTATATATTGGATCATATGTAAATCACACATTGGGACCAGCAGTTATTGTAATAGCTATGTCACTGGATTCCCACATAGTCGACTGCGGTTCGAGTCCCGGACCCGGTGGCTTAAACTCACACCTGGCGCGTGTGCGTGCGTGCCCAAGATCCCAAGAGGAGAATGGAGGAGAAGGGACTGCGGCGTGGCCATCACTCCTGGGGGGTGATTTCTCGCTTTCTGTCTCTGTCTCTCTCTGTCTGGCGAGCACACGCGCCCTATAGCAAAAACCTCTCCAAAAAAAATAAACGAATAAAAAAATAAATCACACATCCAATCTATTGAGGAAATACCAAACTGTTTCCCATGCTAACCGTACAATTTTATATTCCTACCAGCAATGCTTGAGGGTTCTACTTTCAGCTGACCTCAGATGCTTATGTTGACTCTGTCGCTATTTTTTAAATTTGGCTATTCTAACCTGTCAGTGAAGTAGTCTCCCAGGCTATGAGATAAATGCCTGCTATGGTCTAAATGGATATTGTGAGACTGATTTATAACCTTTTTTTTTTTTTTTTTTTTTTTTTTTTTTTTTTTTTTTTTTTTTTTTTTTTTGGTGAGATATTTTGCTATAGGGCTTATGTGCTCACTGGAGAAACAGACATAGAAAGCAATAAATCATCCCCCGGGGGGATGGCCATGCCGCAATCCCTTCTCTTTCATCCTCTTCTCAGGATCTTGAGCATGCATGTACACGTGCCTGGTGTGAGTTTTAAGTCGGTGGAACTGGGACTGAAACCACGGTTGACTACATAGGAGTCCAGTCACATAACCATTATACTACCTGCTGGTTAGTACCATGAGCCATTTATAATCTATTAGCAAAATGATCTTAGGTCCAAGAAATAATTTATGTATTGCTTCTTTAAGAATGGTGAAGACTAATTTTAAATTACAACAGTTTTTGTAATATTTTCTAATTTACTCCTAAAATGAGAAAATGCACAGTACCTTATAGGCCTGGATGAGCATGTAGATTACCCCAGGGGCACCATGGCACCAATGGATGAGTAGATCTCGATTATCGTCCACACACGGAGGGTAATTGCCAGAAGGGAATTTCAGCTGGCAGACATAGTCTACGCTGGGCTTCACCAAACTATGTAACTTCGCTTGGTTCACTTGAAGACTGGGCTAAAAATAAGGAAGGGAATGATTAGTTCTGCTGAAGCAAACAGACCGTCCTGGGCCTTAGCATGCATTTTAACTCAGAAAAAGTTATAACAAAAGGAACTGGAAGGGCACTAAGAAGTTTTGAATTTATCCAATGTTTTTCTCCTACTTGACAGTTTTATTTTAATCTTCTGTTATTTTATGTTCTTAAATAATGTAATAAACTGAAACTGAGCTATTAGATTTCTAGATCTTTGTATATGGTTACGTTTCAGTATTTGTTGTTATGTACATGCATATAAATTATTTTCCTAAGTTAATGCTTGAGGATATGAGTGTAAGAGAAGTCTTCTTGGGTTTCAATACCCAAAGCATGCTTTCAAGGCCACAAAGAAATGCATTAAAGAAAGGGAGCAGGTAACATTATTACATCGACAGAAATGGTAGGTGATATCTCCTACAGAAGAGGACACTAACAAGTTAGGCCAGGAGTATATACTAAACTACAACATGACTCTAGAATAAAGTCTTCCTGCAGAGGATTTGGAATTAATCTGTATGCAGAATTATTTTGTCACAACAATGTATAGATTTATGGAACATGTTAACATAGGACATATGAGCTATCGTTTTTTTTTTTTTCTTTTTTTGGAGAGGGTTTTGCTATAGGGCGCGTGCGCTCGCCAGACAGACAGAGAGAGACAGAGAGATAGAAAGCCAGAAATCACCCCCCAGGGGGGATGGCCACGCCGCAATCCCTTCTCCTCCATTCTCCTCTCGGGATCTTGGGCACACACGCACATGCGCCCGGCGTGAGTTTAAGCCGCTGGGTCCGGGACTCGAAACGCGGTCGACTACGTGGGAGTCCAGCGACATAGCCATTACGCTAACTGCTGGTCCCGAGCTATCGTTTTTTATACAAGTTTTTAGTTTCTTTTTATGATCCTGTTCTTTGTTCTTTGAGAGACTTTTGCTGTAGGGCATGTGCTCTTGCCAGAGAGAAAGAGAAAGAGACAGAAAGTGAGAAATCACCCCCTGGGAGATAGCGATGCCACAATCCCTTCTCCATTCTCCTCTCGGGACTTTGGGCATGCACGCACACACGTCTGGTGTAAGCTAAGCCACTGGGTCTGGGACTCGAACCATAGTTAGCTATGTGGGAGTCCAGCGCCGTAATCACTATGGTACCTGCTGGTCCATGTGGTCCTGTTCTTAATTTACTGCAATGCTCACTCTTTAAACAACAAATTCAAAGTGTCATTTTGCAAGATAAAGGCAAGGCATGTGGGTGAAGGGTGGGCACTGGTATGACACACAGCAGGAGGCAGTGGTGGTGGGAACAAAGTGATAAGACGTTCATGAGGTCCTCAAAGTGCACTAGGGGGCACACAGATTCCACTTTACAGAAGGAACGGTGTTCAAGTTCAGCTTGAAGTGTTAAGGCAGAATGAGTGGACTCTCCTCAGACTTGTAGAAATTATCCAACATGGCCTAAAATAATACTTTTTAATTTTATAGTGCTATATCGGCATCTGCTAGGACAGACTTTCAAGATTAAAAATTAAATTGCTTCAAACAGACATAACCTGGAAATGGAAAAATTAATACTTAGGTTTGCAGATTTCTTACTGCAGCTAACAAAAGGAGGGGAAAGATGAGATGCCTCCTGATTATTGTTTCAATGAAAGGCCAGTAAGGCTGTTCAGTAACTGATGTCTGATTCTAATTCACCTTGACATTTTCAAAGACATGTACTCCCTTTTTCTGAAAACTTTTAAGAATTGAGGGACTGTATCAGGAAAATAAAGGAACTTAAGTCTAAATTGTGTAAAATGGGAGGGATTGGTAGGGAGAATATCGGGGAGAAAAAGCAAAACATTTAACAGACATAAAAATGGAAAACTACCTGCTGACGATAATGTGCTTAGCAGTATCTTTGACTGGACGAATGTGTAATATATTCATAGTGGGAAAATTTATATTGTATGCTGTAAAGATGTACAGTGATTAAATATAAATAAGAAAATTAAAAATAAATACATTTTTGAGGCTGGCAGGTAGCATGGTGGTTGAGGGCACTGAATTCCCACATAGTTGACCCTGGTATGAGTCCCAGACCAGGTGGCTTACTTTCTCATTTTACCTCTTTGTCTCTGGTCAAATGAAAATAATAGTAACAACAAAGAAAGTTAAACAAAATGATTCTTTAAAAAAATAAATACATTGTAAAAACTGTAGTTATAAGACTTCTGAGAAGTACAAAATAAATATAAAGGTCCGTCTTTGATTGCCAGTCAACTCAAAGTGTGACTTTCCATTCAAAAGCAGTAATAGTCTTGAAACTTTCAGCTTTGTTGTCATCGTTTAATTATAGGTAGACAACAAGTAAAAACTGATTTTTTTTAAGAATTATTTTATTTAAATTTAACCAAAGAGGTACAGAGTGAGAGAGAGAGAGAGAGAGAGAGAGAGAGCGAGAGCGAGAAAGTGAGAAAGTAAGCTGCCAGGTCCGGGACTCGAACCAGTCAGCCATGTGGGAGTGCAGTGCCTTAACCACCACGCCACCTGCCAGCCCCCCAAATTGATTTTTTAAATATAGCTTAATTCATATTAACCACATGACCTAAAGTTCATTTATTTATTTCTTCAGAAAGAGAGCAAGAGTCATGCCCAACAGGATCTTCATGCTGTGATCCACTGTCAGCTCCAGCCAGCCTTGTGCATACAGGCAGACCTTGATATATAAATCTGTGACCTTCCCATGTGACTTTCAGCATCCCGGAATAGTGCCTTATCACTGCACTGCCATAGCTGGCCCTGACTTTGATTCTGTATTATTACAGCCCCTACTCAACCAGCTGACCATAAGTACAGCAAAGCACACATGTTGGACATTATTGAAACACTTTTCTTTATGCCATATTGTGCTTTGGGAAAGTGAGGTAGGTTACTCTGTGGCAATTAAAGATTAATTTCCTGGGACCAGCAGTTAGCGTAATGGCTATGCCACTGAACTCCCATGTAGTGGACCGCGGTTCTGGTCCCGGACCTGGTGGCTTAAAACTCATGCTGGGCACGTGTGCGTGCGTGCCCAAGATCCCGACAGGAGAATGGAGGAGAAGGGATTGTGGCGTGGCCATCCCCCCTGGGGGGTGATTTCTCGCTTTCTATCTCTCTGTCTCTCTCTGTCTGGCGCGCGCATGCGCCCTATAGAAAAAAAAAAAAGATCAATTTCCTTTTGCTATGAATTCTTTACTTTTTTGCTACAGGACATCTGTACTTGCCAGAGAGAGACAGAGAGAAAGAGAAATCACCAGGTAGGATGACTATGGCTATGTATGCACACTGCCCCACGTATTTTTTTAAGTCACTGGGTTGAGGACTCAAACTACTTAGTCCGCCATGTGGGATCCAGCCACCTTAACCGCCATGCCACTGGCCAATCCAGTCATGAATTATTCTTAAGTGCCAATTCCTCCTTAAGGAGAACTTATTTAGTGCTCTAAAATGATGCTCTCCTGAGAAATCCTCATGACTGTTCCCAAACTCTTGTTTATTACAGTACATTCTAGTTGTCCCTAGTTTTCTTAACTTTGGCTGACATGCCCCCAATAATATGAGAACCTAAGAACTGCTGGGTATAGCATATTCAGTTATTTTTCAGGTAAGTTACACAAAATCCATTAAATACTCTACTTAGGTTTGTTCTTTAAGTGAGCCTCGGGCAACATGTGCTTATTTGTTTTCTATTGATTTTGTTCTTATGACTGGAATTTGTTTCAATGGGCTATGTCCTATAATGTGAAGTAATATTCTTAATTTGAGGCATTTGCTGAAAGAGATACTTCATATAGGTCAAAATACTTTAGTCAGCACAAGTGGCACTAGTAGGCAAGTATGACCACCTACAGACTGGACATCATCAAAAGGCACAGTGCCCTTTCTGTTGACACACTTTAGAATGCACCTTGATAAGCATTATCTGTTAGTTTAGGCCAAGAAAGTACAAGGGGAGTGATACAGTGATTAACAGAATGATAAAATAACTGACAGGATGATAAAATAGAGCTGGGGCACAAGTCTTCTCACCCAAGACAGTTCATGTGTGAGGAAGCACATTTGAAAGCCTCATCATATTCACTCCTTACCTGCATCAGGAAGTAATAAATTCCAGCCAAGCCATGAGCAGCCCCCACATAATATTCCTGGTACCACTCATACATCAATGGAGACTTTGCTGTGAAGTTTCTCTTTCTAGCTAGGTTTTCTCCGGAGGTTAAAACTGTTTCACAAACCTACAGAGAGAAAACCAATAAAAAATAACAAAATAATTAGATGAAAAACCTTCCTGGTGGAGATAAGGAACTTTTTGCTAAAACACATAGAAAACATGGAGAATACATTATCTTCTTTTTTAAGAGAGCTTTTTTTTTTTTTTTGCTATAGAGCATGTGTGCTTGCTGGAGAGACAGAGAGTGACAAAGTGAGAAACAACTCCCCCAGGGGAATGGCCACAGTGTAATCCCTTCTCTTCTGTTCTCCTCTTGAGATTTTGAACATGCATGAACATGCACCTGGTATGAGTTTTAAGCCATGGGGTCTGGAACTCAAATCACGGTCGACTACGTGGGAGTTCAATGATGTAACTATTACGCCATCTGCTGGTCCATTAGACACTATCTCTGACAAGAGAGGACATGGTTTAATTCTGTCAGAGAAGTAGGTGGGACTGTATTCTGCCTAAAAGGAGGAGGGCATGGAGGACTTTCAACCCTTTTCACTAGAACTTATGAGAATCACCTGCCAAAGGGAAGAATAAACTACTCCAGGCACAAGGAGATCTCTGCATCTGGGAAGTAAAACATAGCCCCAATCTTCTTCTGGAAATGCCTCTGACCTCTCAAATGGAGCAGGTGGGCCCTCTGCCTCAATCTCTCCGTGTACTGTTTCCAACAGTATACCGTGTGAAAATGCTGGCTCTCTGCTTTGTTCCTGACCTTCACAGGTCAGGATACTCTCTCCTTCTACTTGGGATACGGAGATAGAAACAACAGTTTAGGTAGATAGTAAGTAAGATCCTAAAAAGACATCTTAAAAGCAAAAAATACGGTACCTGCTGAATATGGCTTTGCGGAATCTTTTCCACCCCGAAGTTCTTATTGACAAAAAGAAGAGCAAAGATGTAGCCAATTCTTCCATAGAGTAGTTCATTTGGAGCACGGGGATCGATCTTATTTAGGTGAATTAGCCTAGGAATAAAAATACATGACTAAGATAATTTGAAAGGGATTAGGTACTACATATGTTTAAAAATAGTACATTTAAAATACACATACACACACAGAGGGTTCAAAGATGAGACCTCAATTAGATTTATTCAGTTCACAATAAAGCCGACAAAAATTCAAACAACAAAAGATTACAAGGGCATGGCTGAGGCTACCTGAAACCTCCCTAGTTCGCCACAGACACTTTCCCTAAGACTAGTACTTTAGCAGAGAAGGGGGCAGAGAAGCCAAGAGAGGCTGGCTATTCACAGCATTTGGCCCAGAGAAAGGACTAAGTCAACACTCAGAGGGTCATCTATTTACATAAAATGAAATATCTGCTGTACCCTAGTTTCCTGCTTCCTTGGTTCCATAGGTATCACAAAGCCTATTTGAAGTATGTCTATGGCAGCCTGATGGGCCACAATCATAAATACATGCAAGGGCCGCTGGTGGCATGGTGGTGATTAAGGGTGCTGTACTTTCACACGGCTGACTGTGGTTTGAGTCCCACACCTGGTGGCTTGCTTTCTCTCTTTCCTTCTCTCTCTCTCACTCTGTCCCTCTCTGGTCAAATTAAGATAAATAAATAAATAAATAAATAAAGTTAAATGGTTTTTAAAAAATTAAAAAAAAAATACGTGCAAACAGCATACATCAGTTGGTTTCCCCGTCTCCCTACTTTCTCAGCCTTTTATTTCTTATTTTGAGAGGCAACCAATTTTCTGTATATTCCTAGAATCACTTTATAAACAGACACAAGTATAAGCATAAATATATATATATACTCCCAAATGTTCTGCAGCTTACTATTTAAAATATAAATACGTGTATATACATATATAGGAAAACTGTACTCACTGGACAGAGAGAGACAGAGAAAGAGAGAGGAAAGGTGAGAAATCATCCTCTAAGGGAATGGCCTTGCCATAATCCCTTGTCCTCCATTCTCCTCTCGGGATTTTGGGCAGCTGGACATGCATGCGCATGTGCACACACACATGCCCAATGTTTTTTCAAGATGCTGGATCGGGGATGCAAACCACGGAATCAGTCATGTGGGACCCAACCTTAACAACCTCGTTACCTGCTGGATTTTAACAATGTATTTTGACAACCATTCCCTATCAACACATATAGGGTAGCCTCATTATTTATAGCAGGTTTATAGTATTCCATTACATAGATGCATCATACTCCACTAGATCCCTAGTGATAGGTGCAGTTCAGCTTCTCAGAAAGTTACTTGAAGCTCCAATTCAAGGTAAGATGGAGTCAGCATACTCCGCCCTTGCTTTTCCACTAAACGCAGATCCAAGGCCTGGACAGAATCCACAAGAGCAGCTATTTGAGGACTCTTAAACATAAGAGTCCTCATGGCAGGCAGAACAGGGAAAAAAGACCAGAATTTCTAGTACCAGCAAACCAGTGGTGAGTTTACCGTACTTTCCCCTCTTGTACTGCTAGGGCCCGAATTCTGTCTAGCTTAGGACAGAGAAGTGGCTATCAGGGCTGACAGTGAGAGCCCCAGAGAGAGTGCTTTTGCTCTGTTTCACGGAAGAACAGCTAAAGGCATTCCTGATTTCAGAAAAAATGGGCACTCCCTCATTTTTCCTTTCCTTCCTCCCTTCCCTTTCCCTTCCCTTCCCTTCCCTTCCCTTCCCTTCCCTTCCCTTCCCTTCTCTTTCTCTCTGTTCTCTTAAGTCCCTGGCCACAAACAATCTCATGCTGGCAGAGGAAGCAAAGGGCAGGTGAGCCCACAGGAGCCAGAATACTGAGTGAGGGAACCTTTTTCACAGTTCAGGGAAACTATGGTCCCAGGAGGGTGGAGTGAACCCCCACTGCTTCACGTCTCTCTCCTCTGCATCACCTGGCCTCAGACATGGGCCCAGCATTGGGAAACACATGGCAGAGCATTCATCAAAGCCAGGGCTTTCCTGTCAGAGAACCAAAAGGGAGACTCAGGGAATCAGACGAGGGAATGAAGCTGAGGAGAACGATCACATTTGGTAGGTTGAAATCTGAGAATGAATCTTTTTGGCCAGGCAGAAAATACGACAAAAAGAGAAAATGCCTTTGCTATTAAATAAAAATGTATAAGAGGTCATTGTTTTGCTCTAAATTCTTATACTATGTAGGCCCTACAAGATCAGACTAAAAAAAATGAAATCACTCTGCTAAAGTTCTATGCTATCAAGCCAAAACTAAGCCGTTTATCTGACCTTTCAAAAAATCAGGAGAATGAGAAAGAATACATTTCCCAAGCAGGCCAGTTTCAATCCGCATGATAATGAAGTTCTCTCAACTTTAATCCTTACACAAAAAAGTAACCTGCAGTTAACCATGCAATTATTTTTGTATTGTTCTCTCTCCCTGTCCTGCCTTATAAGAAAAAGAACTTTAAATGAGGAATGGCAGAATCTACTTTTTGTTGCTTTCTCCATCCTTTTTCCTGTTTATAAAACTAACCTCTTCTTCTCAGCTCATGAGAACATTTATTCTATTTTATGGAACAATATTTTGTCCAATTCTAGAATTGCAAATAAAGCCAATTTTGCTCTTTAAATTGTTGTTATTTTGTTTTTTGACACTACTTTGGATATTTTTAAGCATACAAAATTTTGAAAATGCATCCCAATCATCCTGAAATTAACCTATAAGTTCAGTGTGATACCACTGAAGTTATTAAAACATTTTCATTTTTGATAAAACATGACAAAATGATATTAGAAACTGGAAACTTCTGTAGAAAAGTAGTATGAGAGGACATTAACTCTATCAAATGTCATCAGGTAGCTTATGACCTAAATGTACTAGTTAATTTCTGCTCTTAAGATTTTTTCATCTATAACATGAATAGTTCCTTCAGATTTAAAGATTCTCTCACTTGTCTGTGTGGAAATTTTATAAAGTAGTTAAGTATAAATACTGTGCTGTGCCTGTGCATGTATTTCATCTAACTTTAGTCTGAGTGATCGAAAATCACACCCCTGGGGTGATTGGTTATATGCTAAGTACTCTAATCAGAAATTAACATTCAGAGGTTTGCAGCATCTCCAATAACTTTATGAAAATATACACCAGAGAATTATAAATAAATGTGGTAAAAAAACGTTAGAAAACAGTTTTTCACTGGTATAGTGTGTAATAAAAATGGGTTGGAGATGGGCCAGCAGGTGGTGTGGAGGTTAAGGCGCTAGATCCCACACAGCCAGCTGTGAGGAGTCTTGGACCCAGCTGCCTGAAAATCACACCTGGCACATGTGCGTGTGTGCCCAGAATCCTGAGAGAATGGAGGAGGAAAGAGTGTTGTGTGGCTATTGCTGCTAGGGAATAATTTCTCCTTTCCTTTGCTCTCCGGAGAGCACAGGTGCCCTATGACAAAGATAGAAAGAAATGAGTTTGAGTGACAGTGTAGGTTTTTTTCCAACCTTTAATAAATAAAAAAGCTAAGACGGTCCTGAGGATAACGTGGCTTTGAGTTGTATGAACAGGGTAGTGGACTAAACTTCTTCCTAATAAATGTTTATACATTTGGCAGAATCAAGCGACTGCTTGTGCTTTGAATGTAATCAGGGTTAAGAGTACAGCTGATGCAGTATATACACCATATTACTAAACTCTGAGGCCACCAGTTATTTACAAGAAACAAACAAAAAAATAAAATAAAAACAAGACTTAAATAAAAACCCAGTATTTGCTACCACCAGGCTATATAGCAATAGGTTGTAAAAGGATGTCCTAACTCCAAAGACACTTGTAAGGAGAAAATAACCGTCCTCTTCCATCTCCATCCCAGTCACTTTCACAAGCTTATGGTAAAAGGAAAGGAATAGTTAACATTTCTTAAAATGAAAAGGACAGGTTTTAATTACCAGAATGAGATGGATGGTGACTGAAAGTGGCTGACAGTGAAAAAGTTAAATTTTGTCTCACTGTACATCAACAAATTGTCAAATTAGCTAAATATGCAAATAATGCTTCATGTGTTTTGTTTCTTACTAATATAGGCAATAAACACACTGGAATATAGTGTCATTGTAGGAGGAATGGGGTCACTGTGGTCAGAAGAATCTTTTCATTTTCTTGTAGAACCTTGTTTGACCTTTTTTCAATAACAAGGGGCTGTCTGGATGGTAGAATGATGGGTCATTTTGGTCTCTATTTCAATACCATATGAGCACGCGCGCGCACACACACACGTGCGCACACAATTTTTAAACAATCCTAAAGACATTTATTATCTAGAAAAATTCTATTTTTTTCCCCTCATGCCAGAACTGGTAGCTCAGTAATGTTATTTTAAGACTATAAGAAAACAAAGTCTTTTTTATTAGATACGAATTCAACCATTGTTGTAAACAGGATGGATGTCTCGGACTTCTGGTAAGAATCTATCATCAAGCCTTAATATAAACATATCAAATTTTACAGAATTTACATATAAAAAAGCACTTTTTATTTTTTTTTTGTGAAGGAGAGTTAAATAACTTCAAAAAGGGAAACTGGGAATTCGTTAAATACTGCTCTATGAAAGTCATACTTGGAACAATTATTGCATCAACTTCAGTGGTATCACTACTGAAATTACTGGGTTGTCTGGAAAGTCATGACATATTTTTGCATAGAAAAATAAATGTTTGACAACCCAATAAATGTTTGAACCATTACTTGCCAATGTTATGGCCTACACAACCACTAGGTGGCAATATATAATTGGCATTTCAATTACTTTGAATTCAGATTGCATTTGGGATAGTCAAACTAGGCAGCAAATACTTTTCAAAGAGTTGAAAATAAAGTATTGCTCAGAGCATCTCATTAAAACAATATAGTTTAGGGTAATAAAGGAAGTACTTCATTTCTTTCTGGATCGAATTAAAATCATTAAAATTCATCAGTTGGGTTTGATAATATTAATGATAAGACTTTTTATTTTATTCTTTTTTAGTACTTTTAACTGCATGGAGAGGTTTTTTCTATAGGGCGTGTACTCAATGGATAGAGACAGACAGCAAGAAATCACTCCCCACACACAGTGGGATGGCCACACTGCAATTTCTTTTCCTCCATTTTCCTCTCAAAATCTTGGGCATGCACAACACACACACCCGGCTTGAGTTTGAGCCACCATGTTTGGGACTCAAACTGCAGTCGACTATGTGGAAATCCAGTGATGTAACCTTATACCGTCTGCTGGTCCCATAACTGCATGCTTTTACATGCTACATTCACAAGATAAAATGAAGTAATCCTATCACTTATAAAGCATAATGTTTATTTCATATGTTTTCAGAAACTCAAACCCACAAGCACATTGTTACAACTCCATTTATTTGTTTTGGTATGTTGATATTAGTAGCAACCAATCTTGGGAAGAGATAAGCAAGTCAGTGAATTGTTACTGATGGAAGAATAAAGATATAAAAACAGGATCGTTCTGTTTCACTCCTAGCAATATTCCCCCAGGGTGTTAGTGGGACAAGTTTTACCTTGTATTATTGAAAGGTCCTAACGAAAAAAAGGAGGTCCTCACAATACAAACGACTGATGTTATACATTTTCTGACCAGAGGCCAAAGTTCTTCATCATTCTAAGTACTGATCCGAAAGCACTATGTCAACTTAGTCACCTAACTGGGTTCAAAACAGGCAATACTTTCTGTTCATGTTGCGACACCAATATCTGTGCAGAAGGGTAAAAACAGACATGATGTGTCTCGGGCAGTAGAAAGAACTAGTACTGTGTTGTTCTCCCCATTTCTCCAGCAATTTCTAGGACAATTTGAACATGAAAACACACACATACACCTCTCTCTTGGGTAGTCACTGACCGCTCCCCAAGAAAGTGCAAATGCTCTCCTTTCCACATTCAATACAATTAGGGGGTTTTATAGACTCCCAGAGTCCTAAGATTCTGAGGGTCCATGGTTAATAAGAACCTTTACAGTATAGAATTTGAATTCTTCCAATTTCAGTTTGTCTAAAGATTTGACTTTTGGGCTATCTCTGTGCATTGTATTGCTCTGCCTGAGAGAAGCTGGATCTCACATGATGGTGACAGTTCAAATCCCTGGCCAGGTCAGCCTGAAACATTCTGGGCACGAGTGTCCCAGGTCCAAAGGGCTGGAGGACTAGAGGAAGGGGATCATGACCTGACCAGATTTCATGAAGGCTTCTCATCTTTCTCTCTCTCTCATGTGTGTGCATACATGCTCAATGAGAACTAAAGAAACAAAGTTATTAGAAAAAAATAAGCATTAGGGGCCAGCAGGTGGTGTGGTGGTTAAGGCACTGGACACTCCCACATGGCCAACCATGATTTGAGTCCTGGACGTGGTGGTTTGCTTTCTTACTTTCCCTCTCTTTCTCTGTTTCTCTCTGGTCAAATTAAAAAATAAATGAATAAATAAATAAAATTAAATAAATAATTCTTCTTTTTTTAAAAAAAAGAAAAAACTATTAAAGAAACAAAACATTTAACAGACACAAAAACGAAGCTATCTGCTGATGATAACGTATACGGTACTATTTTTGACTTGAATAATATGCACTGTATTCATGCTGGGAACCATGTATACTGTAAAGATGTACAGTGATTAAATGTAACTTTTTAAAATGTAAAAAAAAAACTGATGCTGAAGTTAACTTTGGAAGAACAGATTGCAATGGCAAAATGTTTTAAAAACAATAAAAATCCCCCAAAAGATTAGACTTTTGATGATCTCAAAGAACTTTACAATCTTTTTAAAACGTAGGAAGGTAAGCTGGAACCTGACGTTGGCATAGGGCACCACATGGAGAATCTCAGGGTCTATGATATTTCAAATGGCTGAGATATTAACAAAGGTAAAAAGTAAACAAACAAGTTTATTAAATAACTGATGATACCAAGCAATTTTGGATTTCCTATAATTGAAAAGACTTATAGATTCTTCCTTTAAAGGAGAGATGTGAAAGATGAAGCCAGTGCTAATAATTTACAAATAATTTTTTGTTCTTTCTGTTCTATGAACTCCAAGAACCTGAAAAAAATCAGTCATGGCCAGAAATAGGATATTCTTCTACCTACATTCTAAATTTTTTTTTTTTTTTTTTTTTTTTTTTTTTTTTTTTTTTTAAGGTTTTAGCCATGGGGCATGTGTGCTTGCAGGGGAGAGAGAGATAGTGATAGGGAAAGGGAGAAATCACCCTTCACCCCTCAGGAAGGATGGCCAAGCTGCAATCCCTTCTCCTCCATTCTCCTCTCAGGATTTTGGGCACACATGCACAGGTATCTGGTGTGATTTTCAAGCCACCAGGTCTGGGACTCAAACCACAGTCAGTCTTATGGGAGTCTAGCACCTTAACCACTAAGTCACCTGCAGGCCCCACATTCTACATTTCTAACTTTAATAAAACCTATTGACTATAATGATGTTAAATGTCATAAAATTTAAAGAGTTATAAATAATAAAAACATCTTTGTTATCAAGATATCAAAAAAAATAAGAATGAAATCTCATTTTACACTTAGGAGTGTTTTAATTTTAATAGCCAATATTGACATATGGCACCATTTCCCAAAGAGTATTTCTTAGAGTAGGCCTGTAAGAAGCCATGAGAGAAGAGGGTTGTCCACATATAGTCAAATGCTGCTCGGTAGAGGTGCTGTGTTTCTCCCATGTATAACGGTTCTTCAATAAATTCACAGAAAAATGGAATTAAAGCCCAAGTTTATTTTGGTACTCCAAATTTTGAAAACCATGAATAATATGCATTTTCTATGCATTTTTCAAAGATTCCCCCCTTATATGTACGTGTGTGTGTGTGTGGATCGACAAGCTCCCTCCCTCAATTTTTTCCCAAACAGTGATACTTTTTTACTGTAACTAACTTTTTCACTAAAAATTACAAAAGTAGGGATGGGACAAGAAATCTGTAGTTCTACCTATTGTCATAGGTAAATCATTATATTAGTTCATTTCTAAATTGACATAATACTTCAGAATACCTTTTTATACACGTCTTTGCTGTATGTTATCAGAGTAAAGGAAAGAGAGAAAGCAACCTGCAACATGGCCTGGTCACATCACAATCCTTTTTCCTCCACTTCTCCATCCCATCAGGATCCTGGACAGGCACACACATGTGCCCAGTATGTAGGCACTGGGGCCAAGACTCAAACCTGGTCAGTCATGTGGGATCCAATTTTCTCTACACAGTGCTTAACTACTGTGCTATGGGGCTAGCCAGATGTGATTAAACTTCTGATCTCATTTACATTACTGAACTGATATTTGACAGGGAACATGACAGTGTCTTACAGCTTGCAATGAAACAGAGATTATAGTGGTTGTTCCTTAACTATAGCATAGAGATAACATAAGAATCAATCAAATGACAGTAGTGAGGTTTGTCTGCTGAGAGAAAAATAAATTCGCTAGAATGTTCTTTTGCTAATGCATGCAGAATTAATACATAATGGTTCATAGAAAATAAGGAAATAAGATTACCGTGTGATGCAATCTTCTGCCTGTTTCTCATTGTTCATCTTGTGATAGATCACAGCGGCCACTGCCAGGGGGCCTGCATCCCCACACAGGAAGGTGATGGAGCGCTTGGTCAAACAGTTCAAACTTTGCTTTACATAGCCATGTGCCATCTGTAGGTAGGCAGGGTCCCCAAACACCTCGTAGAGGTGTAAGTAAAGCACTGCAATACCTGAAAGCAAAAAGAAAACAATGTGAAGATGAGAAAAGAGTTGATTTTATTATTTTGGTGTTGCCTTAGTCCATTATTGTGTTGCTGACAGAGATATTTGATACTGGTTGATTTTATAAAGAAATGCAGGTTTATTTAGCTCATAGTTTGAAGGGCCAGGGCCCAACTTCTGCTCAAGGTACAGCATGGCAGAGGGAAGGGTCTTAAGCAAAACAGAGTGCAGCCTGTATCCATAGGGCCTCTGCCTGTCCCATTTACCCTCCTTATATACACACTAAAAGGCACTCCTGGAGGCCCCACCCTAACCACCCAATCACCAATTTCTTCCCAAAGAGCTTACCTTTCCACACCATAATCAGATTAAGTTTTCATCCTCTTAGTCTCATTACAATAGCTTAAATACAGGACATATGCAAACCACAGCAGGTGTGCTACCTACTGGGCAGTACAGATTTTTGATAAGCTGTAGCAAATATGTAAATTACCTGGACCTACACATGACCTGAGTTCTAGGTTCAGCTCTATTAGTAAGCAGTTCAGAGAACCCGTCTTCAGTTTCATCTTTATAAAACTCTATTAAATAAAAGAAATTCTACATTTCTGGCCAATAAAGGAATACACAGTCTATTATTAATTCTGTTGCACTCTGGCTATTGTGTTCATGTATTCTTGATGGTTAAATGATAAGTTATCAAACTAAATATGGTTCCAAATAAATAGTCAACTTTTCATGTAATGAATTTTTTTTTTTAATAAGGAAAAAGAAATGTTTTGTTCTTGTGAATTAAAGAAAACCAATGGCCAGAGAATGAAAACCCAACTTGTCTTTATATGAGATAAATTTGTGTGTAAGCGAAGGTAAGCAGTGTAAGCAAATCCCCTACTCCAGTACCTTTCTAGGCAGGGATTATAAGAAAATTATTAGGTATCTGAGAAAGAATATTCAATTCCTCCTCAATTTTTTTTCCTTCTGTTAAGGACCCAGCTACTTTGGTAACTATAATGTAAAAGCTGCCAATGACTTTTGCTTTGGGTCTTACTCAATTTGCTTCTTATCCTACTCTCGAAGCCTTCTATGTAATTGAGGCGTCATCCGCATGTCCTTATTCCAAATGCCTGTCACAGTAGATAGAGCCTTCCCTCTGAAGCCAGCTGGTCTCAGGGCAGACTCAAAGATGCAGAGTAGGAAGCCTGTCTGCCTGCAGCATTTGCAGAAACTCATTTTCCCCCTTAAAGTACATTTTCCATCTCATTTGCCATTTTTAGAAGACACACAGCCTCTGTTTAAACCTAAATTAATAGAGCCAATCTCTTCACGGATTTCAATGCAGTAAAAATGCAGTCTGCAAAATTACTTTCCACTGTACTGAGGACAATTTTAAATTTAGATAGTTTTCTCATTTTGCATGGGTAATCTCCAAAGCTTTGTGCTACAGACAATTCAATTTCACATGTATATTAAGGGCAAATTTTCATTTCCTGCCAAAGTTAATAACCTTGTCTGTTGTTTCAAAGTGGCTCCGTATTAGTAATTCCACAAACTGATCAAATGTATCAATGCTTAAGGTTTGTGGACAAGTATACAAAACCATGTTAGGTAGGTAAGAAAAAAAAAAAAAACCTCCCCTTTTCACAAATGATCAATGTCAAGAGCTTCTTAGAGAATTAGGTCCTTAATAGGCTTCATCTCTAAGCACATCACGCATCTGCTGGCGATTCATTTAAATTGTTACCCTTTCATTTTGCCCTCCTATTCCCACTGCTGCCTGACTCCCCTAATTAAGTTATGTAAGCACCAAAGCCAGATAATGACATGACCGAGATCTGAGAAAATACAAAGTGATTAAATACAAGCCCTACGACTGTTTTCCTCTTCAGACCTCTGTCTTTCATTATCAACAATTCCTCTTAGCCTAAATATTGAACAAACAAAAGCTATTAAGGCTTGTGATTGTTAAGGTTTGATGTATCTCTCACAAAAAAGCAGGTACTCATTTCTCAAGTCTCAAGATATTTCATTCTGATGAATTTTTTCTTTCTTTTTTATTGATAAGCAGAGCATTATCTTCCCAGTTTCTGGAATTCCACTATCTCAGGATCCATTTCTCAGGCCAGCAAGTGGCGTGGTGGTTAAGGTGGCTGGGTCCAACGTGGCTGACTGCGTGGTTCAAGCCCTGGACCCAGTGGCATGAAAAACATGCCGGCGGGTGAGGGCAGGGTGTGTACGTGCGTGCGCGCGTGCGTGTGCATGCATGCATGCATGCCCAAAGTCCCAACTGGGGAACAGAGGAGAAAGGGCTATGGCATGGCCAGTCCCCTGGGGGGGAAGGGGGGAGTTCTCACTTTCCCTCTGTCTCTCTTCAGTGAGTACTCGTGCCCTATAGCAAAAAACAAAAACAAAAACAAAAACAAAACAGACAAACAAGCAGGATCCATTTCTCTCCTTCTCCTTCAGGGCCTCAATGTCTGCATATTTTGATCAAGCAATCTTCTGCAGGCTGCAATTTACAGTTGTATCTACCTTCCCTGTCAAAATCACTCAAAGGTCTTTAAATGATGAGTGCTGAGGCCAATTAGAAAAATTTTTCTAGACATATTTATTATAAATCAGTCCAGGTCAAGAAAATAAAAGAAAATGCAGAGCTGGCTCTGTAGTCTAGTGGTTAAAGCAGCCATATCCTACATGGCCAAGCATGGTTCAAATGCTCCAGTGCCTTGAAAAACCTACTGCACATTTTGTGTGTGCATTCCCCAAATCCCAACAGGATGGGGAAATGGATAAGGATTACTGCATGACCACACTCCACTCCCTGTCTCTCTGTCTCTGAGAGCACATGTGCCCTCTGGCAATTAAAACAAACATGCAAAACACCAATCCCCTGCCTCACCCTATATTCCTGGCTTCCTAAGGCAACCACTTTAAATAACTTGAACTGTGTCCTCTAGTATTTGCCTTCATATTTCTAATAATATGCTTACGTGTTGACTTTTCTGACTTACCTTCCACTCTGGAAAATGAGGATTTAGCTCCTATGACATTTGCTGCCAAGTGGCCTCTCAAATATATCCCTTTATCTTCAACAATGCCTTGGAGTTTAGCTGGGCACACAGCTGTCCAAAAATGGTCTTCTTTGTAGCTCGGTACAGTTAAGTGACTAAGTTCTGGAAAATGTATGGGATGTGGTGGCAGCAACTCTAAAAAAATTCCTTTTTGAAGGTCAGCTGGTAGCATAGTGGTTAAGGTGCTAGACTCCCACATGGCCGACTGTGGTTTGAGTTTTGGACTCGCTGGCTTCTAACTCACACCAGGCATGTGTGCATGCATGCTCAAAATCCCAGGAATAGAAGGGACTGCAGTGTGGCCATTCTCCCTAAAGGGGGGGGGGTGATTTCTTTCTTTTTCTCTCTGTCTCTCCGGCAAGCACACAAACCGTATAGCAAAAATCTCTCTTAAAAAAATTATTTTTTCAAAGTTTATTGAGAGGGGTGAGGGAGGGTACTCCCAACAGGTCTTCACACTGTGATCCATCCTCAGCTTCAGTTCAGAGGACTGTGAAGCTGCTACACCAGTCCTTGAATTGCCGACATACATATGAAGGAAAGAGATTTCTGTGTTAAAGCCACTGTAATTCCAGGTGTACTACTATGTAACAGGTCTAATCCTAAGCAAGCCAGCTCTTCTCAAAACTAGAGAGGTATGCAAAAGCTAGATCACATAGGCTCTTATAAAAAACATGCAAACATGAAGAGCACCATTTTAAGCATAAGGAGAACATGATTAGATTTGCTTCTTTAAAAGTTTACCCTAGCTGCACTGTAAGATTTGGAAGTGAGTGGAGGAGTAGATGCAGGAGGAGTCATCAAAGGATGCTTCAAGAGTAGCACAAGTCTCAGGGTGGTTGTGGTAGAGATGCAGTGAGAATGAACTGAAGATATCCACCTGGATGGTAAAATCAACACAACCTGGCAGACAATGATGAGAGAGATGTCAAGATGGCGTCCAGATGTCTCACTCCAAAGTTAAGTGGGCAATGATGCCAAGCACCAAGGTGGCAAACGCTTTCCTCAGAGGACCAAATTTGAGAGAGGACACTACAGTTGTATCTATTCATGAAATCATTCACAAATATAATTCTATTTTTTTCCCATAAGGCATCATGCTCACCAGAGAGAGAGACAGAGAAAGGGAAAATAAGAAATCACCCCCCAGGGAAGATGGCCACACTATAATCCCTTCTCCTCTATTATCTTCTTGGGATCCTGGGGCACATACACACATGTGCCCAGTGTGATTTTTTTAAACTACTGGCTACAAGACTCAAACAGTGGTCAAACATGTGAGAGTATAGCACCTTAACCACTAGGCTAACTGCTGGCCCTGTTATCCTATTTTTTTTTTAAGAATTATTTTATTTATTTATTTAATTATTTATTTAAATTTGACCAGAGAGGAACAGAGTGAGAGTGAGAGTGAGAGTGAGGGTGAGAGAGAGAGAGAGAGAGAGAGAGAGAGAGAGAGAGAGAGAGCTGCTAGGCTTGGGACTTGAACTGTGGTTGGCCTGTTGAAGTCCAGTGACCTTAACCACCATGCTACCTGCTGGCCCTGCCATTATTCTATTTTCTAAAGGACATTTAAAGTAATGAGAAAAAGGGACTTTCACTGGCTTTTAGAATACACTAAAATTGGTCATGAGGTTTGACAGAGGATGATGTCTGAGATGTATAAGATTTAATTTTTTTTAGTATTTTCTTCTTTTTACCACAGAACAGACCACTTATTTAAAATGTGACAAAAGCCATTCTTAGTCAAGTATAATCTTGGGCTTAAATTTGAATATTGCATACAATGTCTTTGTATACCATTTGCTAAGCCAAAAGTAGACTAATGGAGATATGCTTCCTTTTTACACCCTTTTCACCATTTCTTCCAGAGAAAAGATTTAAGTTTAGATTGCATTTAATTGTAGGAATATGCTCAAACTGTTTTTTTTTTTAATTTCATAATTCTTTTGATCTAAAAAAGTGAAAGGCCCTCTTTTTTAAAACCTGAATAAATTTTGATATTTCCATTAACATAACATTTAAGGTAAACATAGTCCTATTTCTTAGCTGGTCTACTCCACATTTAAACTATTAAACTATTAAAATGGAGGCTTTCTTACTCTAAAGTTTACTATCTTGTTAGATTTGCTAATATATATGACTTAAAAATATACATTTTAAAGACAAAGTAATTGATAAGAAAACAGATGCTAAGAGATGAATAAAGCAAGATCTAATAATTATCCATTATTAATCACAAAGGTGATCAGTATATTTTGAGATATCTTAATTATGTATTAACCTGAGTAATCAATGATTTCCAATACAGCTCAGGAGCAGCTGGACTAGAAGACTATGCAAATGCAAATGGTAGTTGTTTCTCATTGAAAAACCAAAGCAACCAACCAATCAAAATCCTAATTTAGTGGTTTGAGAGGCCAGAAGAAAACAAGATATAGTTTATTTTGAACTTATAACTCCAAGATCCTGTTTGGTTGCTCAAGAACAATGGTGTCCAATATAATAGCCTCTTACCATAAATGTCTATAGAAATTTAATTGAAAGTAAATTAAAAGTTAATTAAAACTAAGCAAAACTTGGGGCCGGGAACCAGTAGTTAGTGTAATGGCTATGTCGCTGGACTCCCACGTAGTCGACTGCGGTTCGCGTCCTGGACCCGGTGGCTTAAAACTCACGCCGGGCGCGTGTGCGTGCCTGCCCAGGATCCTGAGAGGAGAATGGAGGAGAAGGGATTGCGGCATGACCATCCCCCCTGGGGGGTGATTTCTCGCTTTCTGTCTCTATGTCTCTCTCTGTCTGTCTGGCGAGCGCATGCGCCCTATAGCGAAAAACCTCTCAAAAAAAAAAAAAAATTGGGGCCAACTGGGGGCACAGTGGTTAAGGTGCTGGTCTCCCGCATAGCTAGCTGACTATGGTTTAAGTCCTGGACCAGCTGGCTTGAAGATCATGTGTGCATGCATGCCTAAAATCCTGAGGAGAATGGAGAATAAGAGATTGTGGTCATACTGCCCGAGGGGTGATTTCTCACTTCCTCTCTCATTCTCTCTCTCTCCAATTAGCACACATGCACTATTGCAAAAATCTAAAAAAGGAAAAAAAAAGTAAATAAAACTTAAATTCAGTTTCTCACTCACACCAGCCACAATGCAAATGCTCAATAGCCACATGTGGTTAGCGGCTGCCTCAATGGACAACAAAATCATACTGCCATCCTGCAGGACAACCCAAGGGCAGTACTGCAGTGAACACTAGGGACAGATGTTGTTTTGTATGGTAAGTTTATTGCTTCATGTTCATCCTAGGAATCTCATGAGTTTAATGTGTTAATAACTATTATTTACTTTTTAAGGAAAAAAAAAGCACATACACAGTGAGGACCAAATAAAACTCTGCAGTAATAGGAAGTGGTCTTAGCTTTCAGGATGTAAGCCTGAATTTTTCTATTCTACCTCCTTCTGCAGCTATTACTCTACGAAGGGAGGGTAGACTGTTTAGGGACACTTTTAAATCTGCAATTTCCCAACTCAGCCACTTATCTCCAGCAGTACTATAAATACAGCCAGCTGTGGAGGAGTAATTAACACCAAGCCTTTCGGTTTCTGAGGGATCATTAGTCCTGCTCATCTTGACCAATCAAGATCTTGCTGTATCTCAAATATATGTGGAGATGATAAAAATCTCCAGATATAAAAACCTCTTAAAACACTTCTCTGTAATTCTGCATTCTAGTGATTATTCCTCAACCTTTTCCATTTATTTTACCAGCCCACCGTGATGTAAAAACCTTTGCTATGGTATTTTAGCTCAGCAGGTATTTCCCTGCAGGTCAGGAGCTTTAAAAACCTCTCTTCATGTACTCCGGTAAGAAAATTCATGTTCGGATTTCAAATTTGGAGTCACTGGAGATACTAAGCTAACACCCAATAGTTTCTAAATGATACAGAGACAAGAACTTCCTAAAGAAGGGCTATGGGGTGTTCTCATCTAAATACAAATAAATTGCTCCCCAGTTGAACTTTAAAGGCTCATCGGTTATTATGTTCGCTTTTTTCAGATTTATGGTCCTTTAAGGAGTGAAAGTATCCTCCGATTAACTCTTTATAGTCTTATGTTCTATCTTTCTGTGTCAGGTTGGCCTTTCTATTGTGACGTTTTCTGTTTCTTGGTTTTGTGTAGGAACGTTTGCACATGTGATTTCTCTTTCTTCGACAAAATTACAGCTTTTTAAAAAATAATTATTTTATTTAACTTTATTTATTTGTATCTCGACCAGAGAGAGACAGAGTGAGAGAGAAAGAGAAAATGAGAGGTAAAGTGAGAAAGCAAGCCGCCAGGCCCGGGATTCCAACAGCTATCAGCCATGTGGGAGTCCAGCACCCTTAACCACCAAGTCACCTGCTGGCCCCAGAAGTACAGCTGTCTTTAGGGCAGGATGCCCATTTCCATCATCGTCATTACTGCATGCTGACTAGCACATCTGCTCGGGAGTCAGATTAAAGCTGAGCCCTGTGAGTGAACTGCTGGCTTCCCAAATACTCCAGTTCTTTTAACAGGGGTAATCGGAGGAGGAAACTAGTCATGATGCTGTACCTTAATTTAATAATATTGCTCTACACAAAGCAATGGGAAAGGAACTAAGGAGGGCAAATAAGCATTCCAAAAATGTTTATTTCTCCTTTATTTCCTGAGTTGAATAGGAAGAGATTTTTTTTTCCCTCAAAAAATGAGACATTGCGCTTTCTTTCTCTTTCTCTGTGTCCCATACTGCTTGTAACTGTTAAATTAGGAAGTGCCCCTAGTCTTTTATGCAGACAGCCATAATAGGTGATAAATCTTTCAGTAGAGAAGTCCTTATAAGATCATGGGCTCAGAAGTTACAGTCTGGGATTGAAGTGGCTCTGACACGTCCCAGCTGTGTGAGCTTAACCTATCTAACAGACTTCTCTGTGCCTGAGCATTTTCGTCTGTGAGATGACAGTAACAGTAGCTACTTCATGGATTTACTGCAAATCACGCTCATGACTTAGTCTCTGGCACAGAGTAACTACTCAGTAAATGCCAACCCTATTAAATTACAAACTTTAATAGTGATGATTTATGCACTCTCTGTCCCATCTCTGATCTACAGGAACAGAGAATACGGAGGCAATCATACTCTACTCCTTCCCACATTCCTGCCTCTCTCCTCCCTCAGTGGCTTCTCTCACAGTGAGGTAGAAACATGTTTTCCACATGTGCCATCTGGTCTCTCTTGCTAGCTCTAGGAATCTATCCTGTATCTCTACCTCTCTCCTGTGAATGTACCCCTTAGGCTACAGCAGATGTTCCATTTAGGTCTGGGGAAGTAAGTTCAAATCAGGGGGCAAGGAGGAGGAAGCTGACTTTATACCTAGGTCTAAACAATATGATCTTCATCCAGTGTTACCAATTAAAAAGTGGTTTTTATGAATGTTATATAATATCTGAGTTCACCTCTCTCTCAGTTGGGTCAGAGGCTGAAGGGAGATAGCTGTGAATAACTCACATCCTATAGAGTGAGTTGAATTCCCACCTTCCCACTATCACATCTAGTTTGGTTTAGGTTATTATATTTGCATAGGTGGTGGTGGCTAGAGTAGTATTGGCAAAGCATTTCCTATGCATTTAACAAATATTTTCAGATGTTTAATATTTTTTAATTTAAATTATTTTTGCCATAGGGTGTATGTGCTTGCCACAGAGAGACAGTGAAAGGAAACTCAGAAATTGCCTCTCCCCTACTGTCACCGCAGAGAGGATGGCCATGCCACGACCCCATTTCCTCCACTCTCTTCCTGGGATTTTGGGCACACACACAAGTGCCTGGTATGATTTTTTAAGCTGCCATGCTGAGGACTTGAACTGCAGTTGGCCATGTGGGAATCCAGTGCTGTAACTATCACGCTGCCTGCTGGCCCCTCAACAAATATTTATTAAGCACCAACTATGGACCTAGCACTGTGCTAAGTGCTTAAGTTACTGCAATGGAAATGAGACACTGCCCCAGGCTTTCTCAGTATTGTCTGTAAAAGTCAAACTGCTTAGAGAAGTATTCTTACCCTTCTGCCATTTCTTCAGGTCTGCCTGCACCCTCATTCTGCTCTGTGCTTCTCTCAAGCACTCTGGTGGCATCTAAACCTTACACTTGTTTCAAGCCTGTGTCTCAGTAATTTAAGATATCTATACTACCCTGGCATCAACACTATATATAGTCAGAAAGAAGGCATGTGACACTCTTGGTGGATTCATGTATGTAGTGGCCACTGTGAAGGGCTCTAATAAGCATGTGTAGATCTATGCCCTTGATTATGTCCATGTGTCCTAAGCTCTGGCTGGGGGCGGAGGGAGGTGAACAGGTACATCTCATGAAGGTGAAGGTCACTTAGTCAGAGCTCAATTAGACACTGAAATGCTGGCTCTGATGAGCAGCTACTTAGAAGATCAGATTGCAGGAAAGGACACCCGGCCAGAGTGATTCCTTTCAAATAAGTCTGGCATCAGCAGTAACTAAGACCCAAATGCTAAAGCTGTAGCTCAAAGACTATATACATTTGGCAGATCAGAGGAACAGCATCTTGAAACACTATAATGACTTGCATTTAGAGTGCAAGTTAATATTACTCTAGGGATTACGCCGCATAGCCTCTTATTTAACATGTTATCTAATACTTGAAAAGAGGAAATATATGCCAATCTTAGCCTCATTAAGTTTGTGAGTTGGTTATATAAGATTGGGTCACGTCTTTTAGAACTAAAGCCCCTAGAGTTCTGTACTTTAAAAAAAAAAAAAAAACATACGAGCTGATCATCATTTCCCTTAAGAATCATCATGGTTAAGAGTAGGAAAACGGAAATTAAATGAAGGCTAGCATTTTCCTCTTTCTCTCTGAAGGCACTAGTGAGATCAGTCATCCCTAGGGTTTACTTAACTTTTCTACTATATTATCAGCAAGGGAAGCAATCTTTTCTACCAAATGCTTATTTTTAACACAAGAATACTTCATGTGCTCATTCAATCCTTTAAAATAACAATTCCTCACCAGTGTTTTGTGATTTCCATTTTCCAGTCCACCTGGAACAAACCCAGATGAGTCCAGTGGTGGGTAGCAGTATGTTCTCTGGTGAGTCCCCACATATCTCTGGACCCCACTGAGAACCACCTGATAGCTCATCACTGGCTTGACCTTGAGGGGCCTTCATACCTGCTATTTTTCTGCACTGTCTGCTGTTACGTACAAAGTCATATATACAGTTCTTGACAGGGTACCAAAATAACCGGAATGGTTCCTTTTCTATCCAGGCTATGAATATATCCTATAAAGAACTCCTGGGGACCAGCAGTTAGCGTAATGGCTATGTCGCTGAACTCCCATGTAGTTGACCGTGGTTGGAGTCCCAGAACTGGTGGTTTTAACGCATGCCAAGCACGTGTGCGTGCGTGCCCAAGATCCTGAGAGGAGAAGAAATTGAGGTGTGGCCATCCCCCCTCAGGGGGTGATTTCTCGCTTTCTGTCTCTGTGTCTCTCTGGTGAGCGCATGTGCCCTATAGAAAAAACCTCTCAAAAAAAACCCAAAAAACAAAACCAAAAAAACTCCTGTAAGTCTGCTGGGAAAAGATTAAAGAAGAAAAGGAAGAACTCAATGCTTACTGCTGGCATGTGTCTTACATCAATATCATGATGCATGATGCTTCAGGTACAAAATTTTGTAAAGGAAGATTCTGGTGAAAAGAACTGAGGTTGTTAATTTAAAATATCTCATATTAACAGCTAAAAGAGCTACTGATTGATTTCATACTATGGATGATAATTTACTTGAAAAGGTGCTCAACAAGTCTTTTCAAATACAATCAATGATAAGGAAAAGCTTCTGTCTTGGTCCAATTAATTTTCTATCCTAAAAGCATGCTGAATATATTAATACAGGATTAGGAAGAGGGAAAAACACCTTTAGAAAAAAGCTGGCGATTTCTTTTGTCTAGTTACAAATACCTATAAACTTTTCCAGAGTTTATTTCTGACCCTAAGTCATGTTTTTCCCCATAGAATTTTTTTTTCCTTTATTCATGGTACAGCGGGTGAATAAATGAATAAACATATGAGAGAGAGGGAGGGGGAGAAGAACACCATCTACAGGTCTGGTCACACTTCAATCTCTTCCTCCAGGTCATCAGCCTGTCTCAGGCATCCAGCATGTCTCAGACTCACTGTTCTGAGAATTCAAACCATGGTCACCGTGTGGTATTCCACTTCTTTGAGAAGCTTTGCCATGGAGCCAGCCCCTCCAGTGATTTTTAAATAATAATTCTTCTTGCCTGTCTAAGAAGCCTCATTTTCGTTTTTCTTTCCAAATTCCTCTCATGAATTATCAGGGCATTTTTTTTTTTTTAAAGAGATTTCTGCTGTAGGGTGCATGTGCTCACTGGAGAGAGAGGGAAAGAGCAACAGAAAGTAAGAAATCACCCCCCAGAGGATATGGCCACACCACAGTCCCTTCTCTTCCATTCTCCTCTTGGGATCTTGGGCATGTGCGCATACGCACCTAGTTTGAGTTTTAAGCCGCCAGGTCTGGGATTTGAACAGTGGTCGACTATGTAGGAGTCCAGTGACATAACCATTACGCCATCTGCTGGTCCCTGTATTTTTTTTGTTTTTTTTTGAGACGTTTTTGCTATAGGGCATGTGTGCTTGCCAGAAAGACAGAGAGAGACAGAAAGCAAGAAATCACCCCCGGGGGGGATGGCCACGCCGCAATCCCCTCTCCTCCGTTCTCCTCTCAGGATCTCGGGCATGCATGCACACACACCTGGCGTGAATTTAAAACGCTGGATCTGGGACTCAAACCTTGGTCGACTACATGGGAGTCTAGTGACATAGCCGTTACACCAACTGCTGGTCCCTTGATTTTTTTAAAAAAATAGAACATCCAAATCTGATTAGACGCTAGCCACTTCAAAAAAGTTTGTATCATGGAGTATCATGTGGTCATTTCTCAGACTACTCCATCTTATGAGTAAATCTTCATTTAGGGGCTGGCAGGTAGAGTGGTGACTGAAGGAGCTGGACTCTCACACGGCCAACTGTGATTTGAGTCCCAGTCTTGGCAGCTTGCTTTCTCACTTTCTCTCTCTCTCTGGTCAAATTGAAAAATAATGATAATAAATAAATAGCTAAATCTTTAAAAAAAAAAAACTTCATTTATAAAATGTTCATTAAAAAACCCAGATGTAGAAGCCAAGAGTAAACGCACGCATGCACGCACACACTGTTAGGGTAAAGAGTTGGCGTAATGGCTATGTCTCTGAACTCCCATATAGTAGACTACGGTTCTAGTCCTGGACCCAGTGGCTTAAACTCATGCTAGGCACATGTGCGTGCGTGCCCAAGATCAGGAGAGAATGGAGGAGAAGGGATTGCGATGTGGCCATCCCCTAGGGGGGGTGATTTCTCGCTGTCTGCCTCTCTGTCTCTCTCTGTCATTCTGGTGAGTGCACGTGCCCTATAGCTAAAACAAACAAACAAACAAAAAACAACACCTCTCCAACAACAACAAAAAAAAGAGTGGGACTCGAGTTAAGCTTATAGGGGATGAACCTAGACTTTGTCACTTACTAGTTGCGTAACCTTGAACAAGGTACTCAGCTTTGCTTGATTTACTTTTCTCATCTGCAAAATGGGATTGAATAGTACCTGTGTCATGGACTTGTTTTGAGGTTTAGATTAATGAATGAATGGAAAACACTTAGAATAGTGTCTGGCATACATACACACATACTTTCACTCTTGTCATTATAATGTTAGTCACTGTGACATTTTATTAACAGAAATGATGTATTAACTTTACTCTTTGTTCTTCAATAGTCAAGTGGTTATGAAAATGCACAGAGGATCCTTATTTCCTTAGAAACCAAAATTCATCCAATATAGTTAAATGCCTTGCTTGGCAATGTGGGATAGCTGTGAGGTTTTAAAGGCTCGCCCTTCTTTCCTAGGATCAGTGCTAATCCCTCTCTGTTGTGAATAAAAAAGAAAAAAAGGTAAAAGTCCAGGATACACTTTGTAGGACTACACTATAACAACCCATCTGCATAAGTACATAGGCCTCAGTGGAAATGATGTTTGAATTCTACTAAAAGCTCCTATTATACACCCTTGTCACTGTGCCATATCCTTTGCTTCCATCTTAAAATAAAAGCCAAGATAATTTCAGTTGTAAACAAGTTAAGCAAATGTACTTTCTAAAATTATTTGCTTCTTTCATATTTGTGTTTAAACTCATACATATCACTAACAGAGCATTTTGAACATATGAAATTATTTAAAATAATCTCATTCCAAATCGTAATCTTATATGAAAGCAGCCTTAACTATCAACCATACTACAACCAAGGAATGAAACACAACAAGATAAGATAGTAGTCTAACTAACTGAAGTAATCATTTCCCAAATATATGACACACAGACGCTTTAGTAGAAATCTACTAAGTACCCTGTCACCTTTAGCCTCTGAGAAGATAGAAAGGGGAAAAAACACAGGAGTGCCCTTTTTCAGTAGTAAATACATATGAAATGTTAAACATATGTGGGTGCGTCCTCTCTTCACTAGAATCTTTTCATTGTCAAAATCAACTGAGCAACTATGGCAAATCGAGACATAATATGAATTATGACGTTAAACAGACTAGCTTTGAGCTTCCTTTAGAATCAGGAAGTAGAAACATAAACATATGACTATGGGATTTAGATTTAGTCTGGACTCATGCACGATATGAGCAAATTTTAAGCACTTTATAATCGTACAATGGCAAGCAAGAGTTTGAGATGACAGAGAAAGGGAAGGAAGAGTATTGTCTATTTAAGCTAAGAAAATAGCAGTGTTTCAGAGTACTGAGTTTAGAGTTAGTTGCAATATCTTCTAAATTTAAGCTACATTTAGTTTTAGAAAATTTAAAAAGAATAAAGGTGTTTTGAATTAAAATCTAAATGAGTTTTCCTGAAAACAACAGCATGCCAAATCTTGCTTGGCAAATTTCAAAATGTTTTGTAGACATTGGCAAATTTATCCATATAGACCCCCCACCCCCCAAAGTGAACAGAATTTAAAGAACCTTTTGCAAATGGAAAAACTGAGGCTCACTCTCCAAATACCTTGTGCCAAAAGAAAAGGATCATTGTTCTTAAGAGAGAGTTTCATAGCAGAGACTACTATATCTTACCCCCAAACCCACTCTCCTCCTTCCTTTAGTAACAAAACCCCCAGCTGGCTGACTACATTTACCACCCTTTCACAATAACAGCAGTGACCACGTGACTATGTTCCAGCCAATGCAAAGTAAGCCGAATTGCAATGCTGAGGAGGACTTCCAGGAAGTCTTTGTAAGGAATGGAAAGTATTATTTGCTTCTTCTTACTTCCAGCAGCCTGCAAAGGTAATGAAATGACTGGACTTCTGCATCATATTGACCAAGAGGCAGAAGCTAGTGGCTGAGGAATGATGGAGCAGAAAGAAAGAAATTAGGTTCCTATTACGATCCTGTAATATCGTCCATGGCTAATATAGTAGGGACTGCCTCCCTCTGGCATCATTTTCCATGACAGAAAAATAAACTATCTTACTTAAACTGTCTTATTTAAATTTTGTTTTTTTCTTTCTGGGTATAAGCAGCTGAACCTAATCCTATTTCAAATCATAATCCTACCTGAATCAGCATCAACTATCAAATCATACTTCTAACTGGCGAATGAATTAATATGAAATAAGATGATAAAAGTTCTAGCTAACTGTAATAATTACACATTTTCTCATATAAACTATGTAGTGAATAATACAATGATAATTTGTATGTTTTCATTGTACATGCCAACAAATGCTCAATAAATATCAATGTTGAAGAAAGTGCTAAAGGTTTTATACAATTAAATGTTTCCCAAAGTAGTGTAATTCTAGACAAGTTAGCAACAAGAACAGTAAATTTTTAAAAATATGGCTTTAAATTTCATACTGAACATAATTAAAAAATGTAATTCTTGTTTCCTGAAAGTATCATTTTTTTTTTTTTTTGAGAGGTTTTTGCTATAGGGTGCGTGCGCTTGCCAGACAGAGAGAGACAGAGAGACAGAAAGCAAGAAATCGCCCCCCAGGGGGATGGCCACGCTACAATCCCTTTTCCTCCATTCTCCTCTCGGGATCTTGGGCACACACACACACGTGCCTGGCATAAGTTTAAGCCACTGGGTCTGGGATTCAAACCACAGTCGACTACATGGGAGTCCAGCAACATAGCCATTACGCTACCTGCTGGTCCCCTGAAAGTATCTTTTTTTTTTTTTTTTTTTGGAAGAGGTTTTTTGCTATAGGGCGTGTGCGCTCGCCAGACAGACAGAGAGAGACATAGAGACAGAAAGCGAGAAATCACCCCCCAGGGGGGATGGTCACGCCGCAATCCCTTCTCCTCCATTCTCCTCTCGGGATCTTGGGCACGCACACACACGTACCCGGCGTGAGTTGTAAGCCACCGGGTCTGAGACGCGAACCGCGGTCGACTACGTGGGAGTCCAGCGACATAGCCATTACGCTAACTGCTGGTTCCCTGAAAGTATCATTTTTGAAAGATAGCATGGTATCATTTTTGAAAGGTAGCATGTTGCAAATGTATACATAATTCTATAAACATTGCTTTGGCACACAAGTATTTGAATTGTTGAGTTGTTTATAAATGCATTTGTGTTGGTAAAATTGTGGTTATAAAAAATGATACTTAATAAGCTATAACATAATAGCATAAAGTGTTAACATAATTTTCTGTGGTGGAAAAAGCTGTAGTTTCTTATACAACTCAGAGCTTTAAGGAATTCAGACTGTCTGAACACAGACACAAAGTAGCACTTTACTTACCAAAACACTTTAGGAGATGGTCTATTTTATGTGAGAATAATGACTTTTTAACAATGTTCGATTAGGACACATTAGGAACCTTGCCTTGAAAGCCATTAGCACATTTATTTAGAAGACTTTACGTAATGTCATAAAATAATCAGCAACTGAAGATATCCTGAACTGCTTAGCATGCTAATCTGCCTCAGACTCTTGTCATACAAGCTGCTTTCAGGAACCAGCAATGAGCATCATAAATCCTTCAGGATAAAACTTTGAATGATGTTGGTAGACAGAGATGATGCTGATAACCCCATACGGTCAAAAAATTTAAATGAGCAAACTTGTGTTTTACTTTAGAGTGAATTTCTTTTCTATTTCCAAAGAACATTTAACTTCTAGTTTCTCACTTAGTCCTAAACATACAGGACACTGACTGATGGCTGTTCCTCACATCATCAAACTATTAATTCAAACCTGAAATCAATTCCTACTTCTTTTCTCTCTAAAATACTAGAAGGAATAAGTAATAATATATGAAGTCATCTGAATGAGTAATTTACAGGTTTAAGTCTTTCTGTAATTAGTCCTAGAATTAAGTCTAGCAATCTGTCTCAGCCTGTATTGTTGCCAGAAATAACAATACAACAAAACATCAAAAATATATATTTTTAAAGTTTAAAAAAAAATTTAACTTTATTTATTTTATTATTTATTTTAATTTGACCAGAGAGGGTACAGAGAGAGAGAGAAAGAAAGAGAGAAAGTCAGAAAGTTTTAGGTCTGGGACTTGAACTGCGATCAACCATTTGGGAATCCAGCACTCTTAACCACCATGCCACCTGCTGGCCCCAATTCAAGTATATTTTAAAAAGATCTATATAAGTCTGGGAGGAAAGAGGAAAACCAAAGACAATGGTGCATGGTATTTGTCCTGTTTTGTTCAAATCCTGGTAACTTTAAATACAAAAAAAAATTGATGTTCACTAACAAGATTACCAGTTACACTATACCTGCAACACAGTAGATATTCAATAAATGACAGTTGTTACAACTTGCTTCTTAAAGCAAAAGCACTTTCATTTTATTCTCATATTAACATTTCTTGTGTTAAGCTTCTACAATCTATCAAAATCACACAACTAAATTATATGAAAGATGGCCTAACATTATCTAATTTATTCTTACTTAAAAAAATATGGACCTTAGGGGGCCAGCAGATGGTGAGGTGGTTGAGGTGCTGGATCTCCATGATCAACTCCGCTGTTTAAGTTCCAGAACCAGTGGCTTGAAAAATACGCTGGACACGTGCATGTGTGCTGGAAATTTTTATGAGGAGAGTGGAGGAGGGACTGTGTAAAGCTATTTATCTGTCTCTCTATACTGGGTAAACTAACTGTAGTCGTTCAACTTTCCTTCTTTAGTTTCTCTCTCCCCTTTTTGACACCAATATACTTGTTTGCTGTGGTCTGAATGTGTCCCAGTGTGCTGAGATCTGACGGTGATCAGATTAAGACGGTGGAAACTTAATCCAAGGTGTTGAAAGGTGAAGACTTTGGGAGAAGAGCAGAATCACAGTTGGGATCCCCATAATTGTATATTTGGGGGTTTATAAAACACGGACACCAACACAGACATGCGAGGTCTTGCCCTCTAGCTGCCACGTGATATTCTGAGTTGCCTCAGGACTCTGCAGAGTTCCCACCTGCTAGAAGGCCATCACCAGATGCAGCTCCTGGACCTTAGATCTCCAAATCATGAGCTGAATAAACTTCTACTCCTATGTGTCACCCAGTTTCAGGCACTCTGTTATTAAACAACAGTGTATGAATCAGAACATATTTCTTTCCCAACCTTCTCCAACCTCTCAGTGGTTGAGATTAGCTTTATAGTAGACGTAAACCAGGAAGCAATGACCCATATGCAAGAATTAGTAAATGGAATAAATACTTTACCTGTATTCCTGCACAGATCCCATTTATGGGCTATATGAAAAATAACACTCTTGAACATGTTTTATTTCCTCAGGATGATTCCCCCTTACCTCTATTTCAGGTACTAAATTTTTACACCTTGAACTTCCATCTTCAAAGTAACTAACTTTGTAATACTAAAAATGATTTTTTTTTTCCTACAAGTTTAGCAGCCATCCAAATATCAGAACTGCCTTAGAGGAATATACTTGCATTTCCTAAATTTAGGAGACCATTATAATCCAGAAGGTATCATGTCTGCATTAAGAGCACAACACCATCCTGGAAGCAATTACTCATAGGCAGATGCAGGAGGTATTATGGGTGTACCATTCAATCAGACAGCGTTCAAAAGGGAAAGCTTGGCTCTCAGGTACAACACTTATGCCAGCACTTCATACCTGCCCAGCCAGTGTAACCAGTGCCATCCCGAGGATCTGCTGACTTCAGGCCTCGCTCCATTTGCTGAAGAAGCTCTCGAATCTTATTGGTCAAGCGCTGGGAGAACTCAGGAGTCAGCTGTAGATGTTAAGAAAACAAAAATATCAAAAAACATAAGCCATCTAATATCCCAGACAATATGCTATCCAAAACAGGAGGGTTTATTTCATTTCTACTTAGGGCACATTTTTCTCTGAGAGAACTGGTGAATGTATTATTTATTCTTAAACAACAGCCTATTACCAAAATGTATAGGTACTACTAAATTTTTCTATCAAGGTGAGAAATACTGCTGTATTAGACTGCACTGATAACCTGGCTTAAAAGTAATATTCCACCTAATTCAATATCTATTATTTAAACCAACATTTTTTATTATAATAAAAAGTAATCTTTAGATTAGCACAAATCAGAAGATATTTGCTGTTTTAAAGCCACTGGTTTAAATATTTTTTTTTTTTATTCATGAGAGCATATGCGCAAATGCAAGGAGAGGATGTCCTCACCGAAGTCTGTCACCCCATAAGCCCCTTTCCTAGCCCTCTAGCTCACTATGACCTTTGCTTGCGTCCACCTGGCTGTTTCAGGTCCATGGGGCTGGGGATCTAAATCCATGGTTGGCTATGTGGCTTCCACCTCCGCAGCTTGGATGCTAAGGACTGTGCAGACAGAGGCTAGGTCACCAATGGATTTTTAGTATTCAAGCAGCAGTTTGAATACTAAAATTTCCTTTACAGAAACATGCTAATTGTTTTTGTTATTTAAGAATTTGTTACTGGCACCAGCAGTTGGTGTAATGGCTATGTCACTGGACTCCCATGTAGTCAACTGCGGTTTGAGTCCCAGACCCAGTGACTTAAATTCACACTGGATGCATGTGCATGCATGCCCAAGATCCTGAGAGGAGAACGAAGGAGAAGGGATTGTGTGTGGCCATCCCCCCTGGGGGGGTGATTTCTCGCTTTCTGTCTCTGTCTCTCTGTTTCTGGCCAGCGCAAGTGCCCTATAGCAAAAACTTCTCAGGAAAAAAAAAAGCATTTGTTATTTAAAAGGGATAATCTTTTCTTTTTTTCTTTCTCCTTAGGCTTTTGCCATAGCAAAAGCAAGCACCTACTGGAGAGATACAGACACACAGAGGAAAACAAAGAAATCACCCCCTGGGAAGATGACCACGCACAATCTCTTCTCCTCCATTCTTCTCCTGGCATTTTGGACATATACGCACACAAGCCTCATGTGATTTTCAAGCTGCCAGGTTTGGGACTTGAACCGCGGAGTCGGCCAGGTGGTAATCCAGCTTCTTAAGCACCATACCACTCACTGGCCCCTAAACTTTTTTAAAAAACTGAAATAGCATAATAAAAACAAAACATATTCATGTATATCAAAGTCTCAAACAAAATGAGAGGAAACATCAAACCTTGCATTAAAAATCTATGCCCCGCGGGGCTAGTGGTTAAGGACCTGGACATTGCCACATGGCTGACCACAGTACAAGTCCGGACCTAGAAGCTTGCTTTCTCACTTTCCTTCTCTCTGTGTGTTCGTCCTTCTCTGAGCAAATTGAAATAAATGAATGAATAAATAAAATTAAATAAATAACTCTTTAAAATAATAACTCTATGCCCAGCTCAGTGCCTGGTAGGATAGGGTCTTTGCAAATGTTGCTCAATGAATGAGCCTGGCTACCTCCTTACCCACTCTCCTCTGACCGATCTTGCTCAACTCGTAATTTCTTTATGCTTCAATTGCCTCCATAAAGTCAGGATAAGACCTGTCCCACCAGCTTCAAAAGGTACTTTGAGAATTAGATGAGACTGTGTATCACAGGTCTTTCTCACTCAGGGATGTAAATGATGGCATTTTTACTATTCTTTAGCAGCTCGAGGGTCTCTGACAAGAAGTAATATGGATGGGACCGGCTGTTAGCGTAATGGCTATGTCGCTGGACTCCCACGTAGTCGACCGCGGTTCGAGTCCTGGACCCGGTGGCTTAAACTCACGCCGGGCGCGTGTACGTGCATGCCCAAGATCCTGAGACGAGAATGGAGGAGAAGGGATTGCGGCGTGGCCATCCCCCCTGGGGGGTGATTTCTCGCTTTCTATCTCTCTGTCTCTCTCTGTCTGTCTGGCGAGCGCACGCGCCCTATAGCAAAAACCTCTCCAAAAAAAAAGAAGTAATATGGATGTTGATTGACAGCACACTAAGGCTAGGGCTCTGGGGTTAGTAACATTCATATGGGGCCAACAGATGCGGGGCACACTGTGAGGTCCACACTCTCATTATATTCTTCTTCCTAAAGGCAGTTTGGAAAAGCTTTTTAAGTTTTACAAACACTGAATCATTAAGTGTCCTATAAGATCATTTTAATGTATCCTTCAGTAAGTTTAGGATCCTGCTATGATTCCCAGACTTTATTTCACAAAGCAGTAATATTTCATAAACAATGTGAGGGAACATTACATTTCCCCATGAAAGGACTAAAGACACAAATCTAACCACTACATGTTAGCATCAGAACTTCATTTCTAACAGAGCCATCTTAAACATCTTAACACTGAAAAAACTAATAAAGCAGTATAAGATAATAGCAATGATTAAAATGAATACTAAGATGCATTTTGAATGAGCAACTCTGACAGGGCAAATCAAGACTCTCAACCATATCCGTATTATTATTATTATTATTATTGGGTTGGTGGAAAAGTCATGATGGATTTTTGCATAGAAAAACAAAAAATATGTCATAACTTTTCTGACAATATTATTTGATTTTTTTTTTAGGTTTATGCCATAGGGTGTGTGCACTCCTCAGAGAGAGAGAGAGAGAGAAAGAGACAGAGAGACAGAGAGGGAAAGTGAGAAATCATCCCCCAATGGGGAATGGCCACGCTTCAATCCCTTCTTCTCCATTCTCCTCTTGGGATTTTGGACACGTATGCATAAGTTGTCAGAGTGATTTTCAAGCCCTTGGGTCTGGGACTCCAACTGCAATCAGCCACATGGGAGTTAAGTCAAGTCAAGTCTGGTGCCTTAACCACTGTGCCACCTGCTGGTCCCACCACGTCTGTATTATTATTAGTAAGCACCACTGACTCCTCCTTTCACAATGTGATGAAGGAACCATGTTGTTTGAGACACACTTTCATTTGTTAACAATTTCTGCCAAGAGGTTAAGATTTCAACAAGACTTGGAAATACATTTAATAAGTTAAAACATACTTCAATATTAATAAACATGGTCTATAAATCTCTGCTAAATCGAAGAGTGCATCTACCCGAGAACCTGCCATCTTCTGTACATAGATCATGTATAATTTATCATCTTGCTTGGCCTTACTTCAAGAGGCCAGGAATAATGAGAATGCCGCAGCCTCAGGAATGGAAGTTACTTTCTATTTGGCACATACTGCATTTAATAAAGGTGACCTGTCTGAGAATATTGATTGGTTGTGGCAGACCACCACATCATTCAAACCCTAGCAATAATGGGAAGAATCTCTCAAAATCCTTTTTTTTCTGACAGATGCCAGAAAACAAGTTCCTTACTAAAATCTGTCTGTTAAATTAAGAAAGATCTCCAAGGTCTGATCTTTTACATTTAATATTACATAATTTTAGAGCTGTTATGCTAGCTTCTCTCTACAATCTGTTAGAAAATTCCATTAGGCAATAAATTACTATGAATGACTTTTTATTCCCCTCTGAAATAAAGAGTGAAATCTGTAAAAGGGATGTCATTTCTACGCACTTTAGTGAGCTACATTTTACTAAAGGCTTTTGTCATCAGGAAACAACTTCAAGTGTTCTCTTTGTTAAGCTGGCATGAAACAGCATGTCATCCTCCAACAAGACTAGACATAAATTGAGTACAGGATCTGCAGAGCTAGGCAGAACACAGACCTAGATGGCCCAAGGGAAGCCATCAGATCTCTAGGTAAATAACAAGTCTTTGTCTGAGCAGCTCTTTATTGGTCTTAAAATAATCAGTTCGACCCTAACTCCATATACACTTTGGTAGCCTTACACTTTCCATCTCTCTCATCCCTCCTACCTGCATTACTGATCCAAATTAACCTATAATGACAAATGTTTTAAGAGAGGAATCAATTAGTCATATAAAGTTCACTTAACTTTATATGTGTAAAGCATTTATATCTCACGTGAAATATTTTCTGTGTGGCTGACCCGAGTTTTGAAGAAATACACTGCTTAATGTTTTTAAAAAAAGTGTGCAGCCCTCCAACCTAGATCACTATTAAGATTTATCAAAGTAGCTATTCTTTAAAAAGAACTGTACCCCCTCTTAACAATTATGTTCTAACAAAGAGTGTGAGAAAATATAGGCCTGGGTGTATCACTCACATCCAGATCGAATGGCTTATGAATACGATTCAGTGAAATTTTCTAGAGTTTTCTTTTTTAAGCCATGGGGATGTTCTGAAGAGTGGCAATGGTACAAAGCACTTCAGGCCTAGCTCTCCAATTTCTCTCAGCTCCATCAGTTTAAAGACACCCTTACCACACATCCCAGTTTACTCTCATTATCACCCTGGTCCATACTTGTGTGCAATCATAAAATGATAACATGGTACACATCAATACCAGTAAGGTTCTTCACCTAATTCAAAGAAGCAAAACAAAACAGATCGGAAATGCCGAACTATATGGTAAGCTTCATCTACACCCATTTTTATCATTTATATTATCAACGATGGAAAGTTTTAAAATGATTAATGAACAGTTTTAACAATAACTCCTTACTTCATAGTTCGTCAACACGCTGGAGTTGAAATTGTGTATGTTGATAAGTAATTTTTTATGTTTTAGAAATACCTCATCTATTTTTTCTCAAATCATTCATTTTAAAATGAGATATTCATCCTCTCAAGCAAAACGGGAGCTTCTTTTGGAACACTGGGGGTTAGGGATGCAGGTAGATTTATGCCAAACTCACCCTCCCGGCAGAATCAAAGTAGCCTTCGGCCAGGGATTTGTTATAATCGGCATATGGATTCGGAAAGGCCCTTTGAGCCATGACGCCGGAAGCAGGCCTGCAGAACAAGGGAAAAAGAGAACCCAGGTTGAGACAAGAGCCTCGGAGGAGCTGCGAGGGCCGTGGCCGGCGCCTATACGACACCTCTCCTCCAGCTCCCGGGCCACCGAGTGGTCTCAGCGGTCCGAGCGGGCCCCGGGCCCACTGCGGCCCAGCCACTAGGGCTGGACACCTTCGCAAAAACGCTGCCAGGGCCCCGACCCACCCGGTGGAGGAGGACCTCTTCTGCACCCCCACGTCCCCACGCCCGCTATTTGAAGAAGAGGCGGCTCCCGCGTCCCGTCCCGAAGCCCTCCGGGGCCCTGGCCTCTCACCCTGCCGCCTCGGACAAAAACAGAAAGGCGCATTCACCGCCCACTTCCTTCCAGAAGGACCAATCAGAGCCTTCGTCGCTCTGGAGGCACGCCCCTCCTCCGCCACTTTCCAGTTTGTTAAAGAGACAGGAGTGTAACTGAGGATTGTACTACACACTTTAGGGTAATTCAGTTCGTGGCTGGCAGGACGATTTTCTCCGAGCATTTTCTATCCTCTTTAAAGCTTTACTTATTTTCATTTTTTTAATTTAAAAATATTTTATTTAATGTTACTCCCCCCTCCTCCAATTTGACCAGAGAGACACACAGAAAGTGAGAAAGCAAGCTGCCAGGTTCGTGACTCGAACAGTGGTCTGCCATACGGGAATCCAGCGCCTCAACCTGTATGCCTCCTGCTTGCCCCAACTTTCCTTATTTTCTAAAAACACAAATTCAAGTCCTGATGATTCATAAAAATTAGACATTTTTTATCTGAAGAAGAAAGAAGGCCATTTTGAAACTTGAACATATTCAAATTCCTACTACTCAGAAGAAAGAAAACATCTCTCCAGAGATCTTCCAAGCTTTTGTTTCAATCTTTAATAACTGAAGAGAAACAAAACACACCACCACCACATCAACAACAAAGCCCAGGTTATATGGGAGAGGGATAACTGTATTTGGGAGATCACTTAAACTCAAAGGCACTCAAGAGGCAACAGGAGAGCCCGTGGGATAAAGTGTTCAAATAACAATTGATAAAACTTCAGGGAAAATACACAAAAACCCAAACCATAGCTATTAAGAGCGTTAATCTGCTCTTTAGCTTAAATTGGACTGTAATACTGGAATAAGAGAACCACAACATTCAAAACAGCCTTCATCATCTGAAAAATTTCCATTCTTGGGACTTAAATCCCACCTGGCACTCACTAGACCCATTGATTCCCAGAGAAGGTTGCAGTTCCTTAAGAAGTCAGTCACTCTCTTCCTTCTCTCTTGCTCCAGTGGAGGGTCCAAGTTGCTGAAGTGCAGTCCCCATACCCGACCCTTCCACCTTGGTCAAGTTTGTCCCTTTGAGGATTCCATCCCAAACTCTACTTGGATTTTCCTGGTCCTCTCGCCCCTCCCCCACACAAATTTGTTCTTTTTAAACTGTTGCACTCCCAGGAAGCTGTCGCTTCTTTTCTTCTCTTGCCAAATTTATGAAGATTTTAATAGAGGCTCTTAGTGAATCTTAAGTTGGAAATCTTTTATATTAAAAAAATTATGTTTGGAGGAGCAACTTGTATGAGAGTAAAGGAAAAGAAGTAAAAGTCAGTTTATCAATTTTTTTCCTTTAATTATTAAAGGCCTATTATCAGTTTACCCCACTCATGTCTAGCTCAGCAGTTAAAAACATCATGATATTGTAAGTAAATTAATGAATCATCCAGGGAGCAGGCCTCTTCTTAACACCTCAAGTCAATATTACTTGAACAGAAGTCAAACAGGACTGGAAGAGGAAGGTGGGAGGAGACAAGGAAGTAGGGCCACCAGGAAGGAAAGAGCATCTTGGTCATTCTGAAGGGCAGCCTGCCAAAGATCAAAGAAGCCCTGTATGGATAATGTAGTGAGATAGTAGAGGGCTCTCCACCTCAGTGTTGCTGGCATTTTGAGGTGAATGCTTCCTTGTTGTGGGGACTGCCCTGTTCCCTATAGTATGGTTAGCAGCATCCCTGGCTCCTACCCACCAGATGCTATCAGCACTCCCCACCCGCCCAGTCACCTCTGACACCTGCCTCAGACCCCCCTCCACCAGCCATCACCCCTCCCTCCTCAATAAAAAAAGCTTCCAGGCATTTCCAAACGTTTCCTAGGAGTTGGAGGTGGGGCAAAATTGCCCCAGGTTGTGAACCACTACCAAAAATATGTAATAAGTTTATATGGTTACTGGAGCATCCTCATTGCAGGTATGACTTATTAGAATAATGGTTTAAAAGGAATTCAGGAGGAATTTAGGGAAGTTGTGAGTATGTGCATGTATGTTTAAACCTCAGGTACAGAGTTGAGCTAATTGAATATACACCTTGGTTCTTAGTACAGCTTCATCAGTACATGCAAGAGCTTATTCTGTTTCCCCCCTTAATCTCTATTTCCCACCCAGTCCTCTTCTTCAAAATGTAATTACCCCTATTTATTTATTTATTTATTTTTGGAGAGGTTTTCGCTATAGGGTGCGTGCGCTCGCCAGACAGAGAGAGACAGAGAGATAGAAAGCGAGAAATCACCCCCAGGGGAGATGGCCACACTGCAATCCCTTCTCCTCCGTTCTCCTCTCGGGATCTTGGGCACACACGCACACACTCCCAGCATGAGTTTAAGCCACCGGGTCCGGGACTCGAACTGCGGTCGACTACATGGGAGTCGAGCAATATATTTATTTTAAATGCACTTTGGAAATATATCATGTTCAGCGTTAAGTATATATTTTTAGGTATATATTTTTATAGTGCAATGAGGCTATAAATATTCAACAAACTGTGCTTATATCTATTTGTTTTACTCTAGGTATAGTTTGCTATTTAAATAATTGTATATTATTTTCATAGCATGCCTCTTATTTCATCATTTTCCCTAATGATGGTCATTGTTTCTAACTTCTATAATGATGGTCATTGTTTCTAACTTCTATACTACAGATGATACAGCCAGAAATAACAAAGTGCGTGTCCTCTAATGATTCTGGGGGTTAGTATCCTTAAGAGATTCCCAGAAGTCAGTTGCTGAAATATAGCTCATCTTTATACTTATTTTCCTTAATATCATTAGATTGCTTTCCAGAACCACTAGACTAGTTTATATTCCCTTCAATAATACCAAATAGTTTCTCTCGATCCCATCTCCTCTCCAACACTTCATATTATTTCTTGTTTGTAATTCTAATGAATGAAGAAGAATCTGATGTTTAAACTTTCAGTTATTTTGTTGATAATGGTGTTTAGCTTTTCTTCATGTACTTGATAGGTAGGTGGACTTTACCATTTCATGTCCTTTTCTCATTTTTCCATTATTGCATTATTGCTGATTTGTAGGCATTTTGTTTTGTTTCTTTGTGTGTGTGTGTGTGTGTGTGTGGGAGTATATTCTAGATATTAATCTCTTTGGTTTTAAATATTTAGTTTTAAAGCCTGCTGACTTTTTCCTAGGGTTTTATTTGTCGAACTACAATCCTTCATTTGGATGATGTTAAATCCATTCAATTTTGACATTGTGACTTGAGGACTTAACTTAATGTTCAAAAAGTCCTTATCCATTCAGGCTGCAAAGATGACTTTCTCCATTTTATCTTATTAGCTTTCTATCTTTCACATTTCAGTCTTTATCTTGAATTCATTTTTTAAAACAAATGAACATATAAAACAAACAAACAAACAAACAAAAATACACAGGTCTCTGCTTTCCAGATTTAGAAAGTTTATTTATTTATTCCATGAGTGAGTGAAAGAGAGAGAGAGCACTGCCATCAGGATTCTGATGTCACAATCCACCCTCAGTCTCAGCTACCCCCACATCATGGGCAACACATGCATGGCATGGCGTACTCAGGAAGGTCTCCCGACTCATACTGGCAACCTTCCCATGTGATTATGATTCACAGACCATTGTGTTTTACCACTGTGTAGGCCTGGCCCTCTAGAGTACACTTCTGGATAAGGTATAAGGCATGAATTCAAAAGTATTTTTGGGGGAATACAAATGTATTTTGGGGAGTAAGGTAGAATCATCATTGAAAGTTTAGATACAAGTCAAAACATGAGCAAGTCTTCTCTTGTAAAATCCCCTGAAATTAAATGAATGGAAGTTATATAGGACTAACCAGATTCCTCCCTCCTTCCCTCTCCCTTTTTTTCTTCCATTACTCTCTCCCTTCCTTCTCCTTTTCTATTTCTTGTCTTCCTCATCCTGATCCCTCTCTCTCCTTTGATTTTGATCTCTTCCTTTCTTCTTCCTCTTCTTTTTTTTTTTGGAGAGGTTTTTGCTATAGAGCGCATGCGCTCGCCACAGACAGAGAGAGACAGAGAGACAGAAAGTGAGAAATCACCCCCCAGGGGGGATGGCCACGCTGCAATCCCTCCTCCTCCATTCTCCTCTCGGGATCTTGGGCATGCACGCACACTAGCCCGGCGTGAAGTTTAAGCCACTGGGTCCGGGACGCGAACCACTGTCGAGTACATGGGAGTCCAGCGACAGCCATTACGCTAACTGCTGGTCCCTCTTCTTCCTCTTCTTCATCTTCCTCCTCCTCCTCTTCTTCTCCTCCCTCTCCTCGTTCTCTTTCTTCTTCTTCTTTTTTGTTAAAGAACCAATCGTGAGAATCTCTCCTCAGTTCTGACTGAGAAGAAAAGAAACTGGCATTTACTCCCTATAGCAGTCTGCCAGGGCTGTGACAATACACTGCCATAGGCTGGGTGGCTAAAATAACATAAATCTATGTCCTCACAGTTCTAAAGGATAGAAGTCCAAGATCAAGATGTTGCCGGGGTTTTGTTTTTAGTTTTGGTGCCTGTTTCTTTAGCTTGTAATGGCCATATTCTTCCTTTGTCTTTACATAGTTGAGTATTGTCTGTGTCCTAATCTCCTCTTCTTTTAAGGACCCATCTTATTGGACCAGGCCCACTCTAATGACCTCATTTTATCATTATTACCTCTTTAATGACTCCATCTCAAAATATAGCCACATACTGAGGTACTGGAGGTTAGGATTTCACTATATGAATTTAGGAGGTAACAATTAACCCATAATAGCACCTATGCTTTTACCTGTAGTTTTGGTGGCTGAACACATTTGTAATTAGCACAAGTGTGACTGTTGTAATTTGTCAAGGATTATTCCACTTTTGATAAATTTAGAATGATTTTTACTTTTTTGGAAATAGATAGTATAATGTTCTTTCTGCTAATTTGTCACATTGTCTGGTGTAAACTCTCACAAAACAATTATTGTATTATTGCCTTTAAACCTGGATACTTCTACAAATTGGGAAGGTTTATAGTAAATAGAGCAAACAACTGTCATCTGAGGGCTCTTTAGTTCTATGCTGAGACCTCAATTTCAAAATGTTATGAAATATAATAGGGTGAAAACTAAGATACAGTTACAAAGAGACCCCAAAACATAATCTCTGAAATAAATAGAATTTTTTTTTTTTTAGACTAGTAGGTGGCATGGTAGTTAAGGCACTGAATCCCACATGATCAACTGTGCTGTTTGAGTCTCAGACCCAGCAGTTTGAAAAATATTTCGGGTTTGTGTGCATGTGTGCCCAAAATCCTGAGAGGAGAATAGAGGAGCAGGATTTGTGGTGTGGCCATTTCCCTCTGAAGGGGGGTGTTATTTCTCACTTTCTTTCTCTCTCTCCAGCAAATGCTTGCATCCTATAGCAAAATAAAATTAAAAAGGTACAAGGTGCACACTCGGGATCCTGGTCATGAGGAGGAGAAGTTGGAGGATGTGGCACAGGGAGCGGAAATGGATGCCAGAAACAAGCTGAAGGATGATCATGGGAACAGCAGTAGTAGTCACGTAAAAATATTTTTACAGAAAAAACTACTAGAATGTCTGCCAAAATGTTCAAGTTTACCAAAAGAGAAGCACCATTAGAACACTAATGAGAGATCATGACACAGTCGTCCTTTTTGGATTTCTTTTTTAAGTATGTGTGGACCTTCACCTTTGATCTCCTGACCTGCTTTCCCTGGTAACCATTTCCCTTCAAAATTTAATTTCATTTTTAAATTTTAATGTAAAAGTTATAACATTTCATCTCTCAGAGTGTAATATGCTGATTTCCTCAAACAGAGGTACCCCTTTGAATGATAAATTTGCAAAACCATCTTCATTTTCTATACTCAAATACATTTCAGTTTTTAAAATAAAATGTGACCTGTGTTTTTATACTAAATAAATAAATAAACAAACAAATGCAGTATTTTCTTGGTTCAGGTTAGTTTTGCTACATGTAGCCATTCAAAATGACAGAGTGCTTCCATCTGTTTGTTCTCCCCTCACCATATTATCCTGCCTCATCAGCAAGGTCCAAACTGATCATAGGTATGTCTATATTCCAGTTTGTGAGGAATATCAGGAAAACACAGCAGTGAACAGACCAGGAAACAAATTCATCACTTTCCTCATTGTTCCACTTGAGGACAGAAACTTAACTGCTTTTTCTTATTTCTGAAATTCTTTCCAGAAGACCTGGGGTGAGCCATGCCCACAAATGTTAAGAAGTCATTTTGGCTCATTTGATAACAGGACTCTTCCTACATCCTGTCCCTGGTATAGTACATTTGCTTGGTCACTCATATTTCTGTTTAGAAATAAACCACCTTAATTATTTTTCTGCAGAGCTGGTTATTTCCGTCAACACACTGGTAAGAATTTAGTCTATGGTCACCTCTAGCTGCCCTGGAGGCTGGGGAAAATGTAGTCTTTTTGAGCAACAGTATGTACAGCTACAATGAAAGAAGGGAAGGATTAACTCTGCTGGGCAGTTAGTGGTCTCCTATGCATAATAGAAGTTCTAGTAATGATATTACATGTATGTTGGCAAAATGACAACATACTTAATTTTCTGTGGTGTTTCCTTTGCCTCTAACCTCATAGCAATTACACCTTTCCTGTTTCTTTGGACATACACTCTTGAACTTTGTCAGCAGCTAGGACATTTACTTATGGTGGAAGAGAAATAATGAGACTCTATATTCATTTTTCTTTTTACCCAGAAAATTTCCTCCCTCTGTCTCTCCTTCTCTCAGTGTCTCTGTCTCTGTCTTTCTCTCTCTTTTACTTGCTCACACACACTATTTTCTCTTTCTCCAGGGTATCATATTGTCATGCTCATGTGGAGAGTACCTTGTTTTCTTTTCAGCTCAAAGCTAAAGCAAGAGTTATCTAAGCTTGAGTGTAATATCACTATGCTGTTGGTTTACCATCCAACTGGGACTGTGTACTACTGAAGCAATTTTCTCTTTCACTCATCGTACAGAATTCAGATTGACAGGAGTGATTGCCAGTGGAGGAAACAAGAACTCAAACAGACGTAGAGCAGGCACACTCTAGCATAGTTTAAATTTTCCAGAGACAGTATTTGCTGTGGTACTCGCAGCATTTCCTCCCTTCCTTGTCAGGACTGTTATTAGTGTGCTGACGGATGCTTTTCTTTAAATGTACCTGCTGGGTGAGAGCTGCTATTATGTAAAATGCAGGTGTGCTGGGGTTTCCTTGGGAGATTAAAAAAGATTGTGAGTATAGAAAGTTGGTAAAAGAGGTACAAACATTTAAACTGTTTTTTTTTTTTTTTTTTTTTTTTTTTTTTTTTTTTTTTTTTTCCCCTCTACACTTAACCTTTGAGGAAAATCTTGGTCAACAGTAGTAGTTCATGTCTGTAAGAGCAAAATGACAAGGCAGCTTCCCCCTTTATTGTTGAGAATACACAGTTATACTAGGTTGTTAAAACTATGCAACCCCTTAGTTCTACATATGCCTGAAATGCATAATGACAATGAAGATGGAAAGTGTCCCTTCCTGGAGGGGTCTCCCCACCACAATATATCATTAATCACATGGACTACATTTGCTTTTATTCTCACTCGACCATGCAAAACTCACTCATGGAACAAACAAGATGATGCATTACCAAAGCCCTGTGCTGTCCCTTTCTGAAGTGATCTTTGGACACATTTGTCAGTTCTACCCCCTGGTGGAGCAAGGTGGCCAACAGAGAGACTCTGTGGCCCAATACACTCTTTTTTTGTTTTTAAGTTGTCAGATTGCCTCCATAGCAGGTAGTTTTTCAATTATTTAAAAGAAAAACTTCCAAATTTTCTGACGTGCCTGGTTGCCATGTTATTTATACTTCATTTTTCTTTTCTATTTGCCCTATGAGGCAAGAGTTCAAATATAGAGGCAAGTACCTGCGAATAGATTGTAATTTAAAATAAGAGATGGGAGAAGCTACTCCTTCAGGGCAGTATGAATTTAGTAGTAGAATTTACAGAACTGGAGGGCACTGTAAAAATCCAGCTGGCTTATCCTGCCACCACTGCGTAGCGTCATCTTCAACTGATCATGTCACTGGCCAGCCAGAGTCAGTAGTACCAAAGGAGCTGCAATAGCCAGAGCTGTGCTGCAGGGGGCAGCTGGCATTTTACCCCACATCACAACACCTGAGCTGTCTCAGAGGCTGGGTCCAGGGCTGTTCTCTGAACTGGCTGAGAAAAAGAGGCTGAAACTCTTGGGCCTGCACCCCCGTCAGGGCACAGACAGGACTTGGAGTCCAAGTTGTCATACAGTGTTTTTTCCTCTGGGTAACTCCAATTTCTAGAGCAGTAATCCTCATACATTGTGTTACTGTGCACTTTATTCCAAACATAGATATTCAGATTTATGTGAGAGGTTCTGCACGGGAGCTTAGGGTTAAATCTGCATTTTAAGAATCTTCCTATGGACCTCTGGTGGATTGGACTCTTGGAGACTAGAGTTTGAGAAATGTTAGAGAGAGAGAGAGAAAGAGAAAGAGATAGAGAGAAAAGACCCTGAATATAAAAACCATGGTTCCAGATTTTAACAGAATGAAATTCTGTGAATTATCACGCCCTCCAATTTGTAGTTGATATGTTGTAGCATTTAAATTATTTCCCAGACTGTTTAAAAAAAAAAGAAATGACTGTTCTCGTTAATGTAACCTGATGTGTATTAGGTGACTTAAATCAAGATACTTTCAGGAAAGAGCAGTTATAACTTCTTTTGCCAGTCAATTAGTTCTTAACAACCTCATTTTTCAAGAAGTTCTTGCTTAGATCCAGCCTAAATCTCTCTCAGCTGGAAGTTTAAACGTGTGACAAGCAGGGTGAAGAACAAGAAGTCACAATGAGTTTTTTGTAAGTTTTAAAACTTTAATTGGAACTTCTTCAGGCAGAATCATCCCGTTTTTCATATCTTCATCAGAGGACCTGAGTCTTTAATAAAACTTCATGCCATCAAGCTGGGGTTAGGAAGAGTAATGCAGAGGAAACCAGGAGGCTTGCTAACTTTTTATATGAAAGCGTATATATATATATATATATATATATATATATATATATATATACATACATACACACACACACACACACACACACACACACACCTTCCAGGCATTTGATAGTGTTGGCAGAAGCATGAAAAGGCCAAGAAGAGGAGATTGGTCCAGAGGTCCTTCCTAATTACATCACTTATTTACAGGGCCTTTACTGACCCAGGTACTTCCTTTAACTATTTTCCTTTGTTCTTGAATCTCCTGAATAGCACTATTATTATTATTCTACTTTTACCAGTGAGGAAAATGAGACTTAAAGAGTTAAGTCACTTTTCCAAGGTTACAGTCAAGCAAGTGGTGATCCCAAACCATCTTACTTTAGAACCAATATGTGCAACCTCCCGTTATCCCTTTACCTCTGTCTGGGCATCTCATCTCAGTTCTCAGTATTTCCTTCCTCCTACTGTTCCCTGCAGACATCAGGGCTCTTGTGCTGCCTTGGCTGCTAACAACTCTCTTTCTCTTTTATAATTCCCAATGAATCCTCCCTGCTCCAAGCCTGTATTTTCCTCGCTTTGCATATTTAAGAGTGGAGTGCAAATAAACTAATAGAAATGTGTATGGTGGTAGACAAACCTTTTCTATTTGCCTGCAAAAATCACATTATAGCTGTTGCCATGTATCTTTTTTTTTTTTTTTTTTTTTTTTGGGAGAGGTTTTTTCGATATAGGGCGTGTGCGATCGCCAGACAGACAGAGAGAGACATAGAGACAGAAAGCGAGAAATCACCCCCCAGGGGGGATGGTCACGCCGCAATCCCTTCTCCTCCATTCTCCTCTCGGGATCTTGGGCACGCACGCACACGTGCCCGGCGTGAGTTGTAAGCCACCGGGTCCGAGACGCGAACCGCGGTCGACTACGTGGGAGTCCAGCGACATAGCCATTACGCTAACTGCTGGTTCCCCCATGTATCTTGATTATATGCAAGATTGGCCCTGCCTGCATGAAGTGATTAGAACTCCAAAATGCTTCCAAATTATGTTCTCTGATTCATTTGTTGGCTCTGTTGTTCATTTTCCCATTTATTCATTCTTCAAATAGGTGTTTATGGAGCACCTATGAGTGCTCTTTGGGGAATACAAACACAACATCTAAAATATCTCATAGTCTAGTAAGAAGATGAACAGTAAATAATGCTACAATGTAGGTAAATATTATGCTGTAAGATACTCTGGAAAAATATGGGGCTTGACAGGAGGGGCACCTAACCTGACTGGAGGCACTTAGGGAGGTTTCTTGGCAAAGTAAAGGAGAGCAGAGGTGACCATCTGGGAGAGACGGATCATCTTGTTCAAAGATGGCGTCAGAAAGTCACATGCTTTCACATAAATGCCAATGGCTCGGCTGGGGTGCAGAGAGAGGAGTAAAGAGTTAGAAGAAAAAGAGATAGCAGAGAGACATCAGTTCTTTAAATTTTTATATGACTTGAGGAGGACCTTGTACTTTATCTTAAAGAGTCAGGGAATTCCCTTCTGAAATAGATTTAATATATAATTGACATACAACAGCAGTATCTAAAGAAAATCATTTGATAAGTTTTTGACTGGGACACACACTCATGAAACCATTACCACAATTGAGATAATGATTATATTTATCACTCCCCAGATTTCTTCTTCTTCTTCTTTTCTTTTTTTTTTTAGTTTTTCCGATAGGACATGTACACTCCCCAGAGAGAGACAGAGAGATAGAGTGAGGGAAAATGAGAAATCACCCACCAGGAGGGATGGCCATGCTACAATCTCTTCCCCTCCAACATCTTTCAGGATTTTGGTCACACATGCACACACACCTGGCATGATTTTCAAGCTGCCAGGTCTGTGACTTGAACTGACTGCAGTCAGCCATTTGGGAGTCCAGCACCTTATCTATCAGGCCACCTTCTGGCCCCTCGTCATGCCATTTTAAAATGCTTTCTTCCATCCGTCACTGACAGTCTCTTCTCCCAGTCCCAGACAATCATTGACCTGCTTTCTGTCAATATAGAATTTCACAGGGCTGGTAGATGGCATGGAGGTTAAGAGCAATGGATTCTCACATGGCCAACAATAGTTCGAGTCCCAGACCCAGCATCTTGCTTTCTCATTTTTCCTGTCTCTCTTTTTTCTGATCAAATTAAAACAATAACAATAATAAATAAAGTTAAATGAAATTTTTTTATAAAATAGAATTTTGCATAAATAAAATGTTATAGAACATAATCTGTTTTCAGTCAACATAATTATTTTCATATTTATTCCTATTGCACATATCAATGGTTCATTCTTTTTTATTATTCAGTTACGTTCTATTATATGAATATACGACAATTTGTTTTTCCATCCAACCTGTTAATGAACATTTGGATATTTCCAGTCATTGGCTATTATAAATAAAGCCACTAATAACATATGTAAGTCTTTTTATGGATGTATGCCTTCATTTTTCTTGGGCAAATACCTAGGAGTGGAATGACTGCACAGTATATTAACTGTATGTTTAATCTTAAAAAACTATTTCCCTAATAGTTATATCACTTCACGTTCCCAGTAGTGGTATGAGAATTCTAGATCTTCAACATATTTGCAACACTTGGTATGTTCAATCCTTTTCACTTTAGCCACCTAGTCTAGTGGGTTTATAGTAGTATCTCATTGTGGATTTAATTTTCAATTTTCTTATTACTAATGCTGTTTAACAACTTTTAATGTTTATTTTCCAACTATATAACCCTTTTGGTGATGTATCTATTCAAATCCTTCAACCTCTGTCCCTACTACAAGTTTTTTGTTGTTAAGATGTTTCCTTTCTCTCTCTCTTTCTCTTTCATTTTTAATTGACAGAGGGAGCATGTGCTTGCCAGAGAGAGAGAAACAGAAAGAGGGAGCAAGTATCCCCCCAATGGGGGATGCTCACACAGCAATCCTTTTTCCTCCAGTTCTCCATCCCATCAGGATTTAGGGCATGCACTATGGTGTCTTTTTAAGTCTCTGGGGTAACAGGGATTCAAGCTGTGGTTGACCACGTGAGATCTGGCTCCCTTAACCACTACGTTGGCTGACCCAGGGTGTTTGTTTTCTTTGAGAGGTCTTAATATATTCTAAACACAAATGTCTCATTAGATAAGTGATTTGCAAATATTTTCTCCCATCCTGTGGCTTGCCTTTTCATGTCCTCAACAGTGTTTTTGAAGGGTATCTAATGACCAGTCACTTAGGGAAATACAAGCACTTGCACAATGCCCTTGCTGCAAACTGGGACCACTCTGAAGGGACACCGCAGGTTTAGAGCCACCCGGGGGAAGGGCTGGGCACCACTTTGCCTTTGAACCACCTTCTCCCTAGGCTCCATCTCCATCCCACAGCTCTCATTCCAGAGGCTGCTCTAGGACAACCTCGTGCATGCAGATCTCCATCCTGAGTCAGTTTCTAGGAAACAGACCTAAAATCTAGACCTGCGTTTGTACTTGTTTTAAATCCTTATGCCGCAAATGAATCCTATCCACTGTCCATAGAAAAACCTGTACTTTGAAGCATGTTTGTCACTAGTTACAATTTCTGGAAATGAAGTTTAACTCAAAATATTCTTAACCTCTTACCCCCTTGTTTCCTTCAATAGGTTACAGATAACCTTCTCACAAGGAGCCACAGATCATGCTACTGTTTTCCTGTCATATGGTGCTAGCTGTAGTGTCCCACTTCCTCTTCTCTCCCACCTCCTCTCTAGTCAACCTCAACTCTACCCTGCCCTGAGACCTCAGTCGTTTAGATATTCATTAGGAGGAATTGCTCTTTGTTGTCCTACATCTGCATGGTGCAAATGATTGGTGAGCACTGACTTACTGCATAACAAACTCAGTGTGAGTCATGGGAACTTCCTGGCAGCTCCTTAATTTACAAACAAGAGTGGCACAGTCAGGGAGTGGCAAAGACAGCCACCTTGTGGGGTGAAGCCCCAACAGAGTTGTATGAACCTGCATTTGCAACACGCTTTACCTAAGACAGAAAAGCATCAGTTGTGCATAGTAAGTAATGAGGGGCGAAGAGGCTGGTTGAAGTAACAGGAATATTCTTCAAGCCACCGCTTGACATTGGTATTCTTTCAATGACTTGCTGTCCTTGGGTGGAAAATTATTTTAGAAGTTGTTCAGTACATTGTGATGCCACCCCCCCAAACCCCCCAATTTAAAAAATGAAACAAAAGATAACAAAAAACACAAAACCTGAAGTCTCTCTTTCAGAATTCCCCACAGTTTGGCTTTTCTCATTCAAGTGTTTGGATAGTAAATTTACCTTTACACGTGTTTGTGCTCCCAGTCATACACATCAATTTGTAAAAAGCCAAATGGAGAACAGTTTAGCATCAGTGAAAATGTCAGGAAAATGCCCAGAAGGCACTAATGCAATACTGGAGTTTCAAATTTTGAGAAGAGAATTAGGCCACTAAATCAGTTTTCCTGCTTGTGTCATGGACCATGGGGAGGTGTCCTAGTTCTTTAAAAAAAGGGCATCTGAACCTCACTCAGTAAAACTCACAGGTCTGTGTTGGGGACCTATGGGAAACCTTTGGACTTGAAACTAATTGAATCTGCATTGAAATGGCCTTTTTCTTTCCTTATTAAATATCTGATTTGCTCCACAACCTTTTTCTTGGGCTTGCTTGCATTATTCTTTTTTAGCTGCACAAATTAGCTATTCTCCAAAGTTAAAAGGACGGGGTGGGGAATGGAGATGAAATCATTCTTTTCATGAGATTTTGGATATAACTTTCCCTTTTGTGTCAAAGGAAAGAACACACCTCCTTTGGTGAGAGGGGAGAGGATCCAGTTGTCAATGCAAAGCATTATTACACTATCTCTGATGCCATAGCTGAAGCTAGAACAGCCTTTGCATTTGAAAAGTGAGGAAGGATGACAGCATACTTGTAGGCCCATGATTATCATTCAGAGCCATACTGTACAAACTCTGCCTCTGATTGTAGGCCGAATCTGCTCACGACCACATTTCTTTTCCAGGGCTTGACAGATTGTGATTTTTCAACCATTTCCTTATTAACATGCTGCCTGTTCACTCCATCTCCTTTTGCTGCACCTGCTGTGATAGTGATTGTCTTGTGTATATGGGTACCATTGCCTTCAGAGATTAAGGGCGTATTGTGAGCAGAAATAAACCACTGGATTTATCAGTGACTGTACAAATTCCACCCATCTTTTGGACAATAACTGAAAGGTCTCTCCTGGGAAGGTAATGTGTTCTTTGGGAATTGTGGGTTAAAAACTTATGCTTATGACCATGCCTATCTCTCTTTTCCCACTCCCTCATCCCTTCTACTTTTTGATTTATAATTGCCTTGCGTAACCAGAAAAATGGAAAGTAGGTAAATTTTTTATATTAGGAAAAAAGTGACAAATTTTCCTAAGTAGTTTTATAAGGTTTTTCTAGCAGCTCTAGATGGCTTAGTTGACTACAGATTCACATTTTTCATAAATAACCTTCTAATTCTTACCTTTATACAAATCTTAGAGATAGAAGTAATAGATTATTAAGAAATATTAGCAGTAGTTCACTTCAGAGCTTAGTAAGACAATTCTTAGTTTAACACTTTTGAAAATTTTTTAGTCTACTTAAACACTGCAAATTTATCGGTGGTAGAAAGGTTTGCTCAGCTCTGAAGTCTGGATCTGTGAAGACAGTCCCGAAGAAAGGAAATCTTGAGTTTGGTTCACCTTTTAATACTGAAAAATACACATTCCAGGGTTTTAAGGGAATGGCATCCTTACTTTTCTCTCCTAATTGGTATTTTTCATATCTAGGGTTAGTTTGAGGCAGGCTGGATATTCAACTGCTTATGACTTTGCTTTGAATTTCTGGCTACAGAGCTTTTCAGGGGACGGAGTCAATCTCTTGTTGGGTAGAATATAGGTGGGTGCATGTTGGTACTGGTTTACTTTCTAGCACAGTTCAGAAATAAATACTTTTCTCCTTGCACATTACTTTACATCATTGGGGTGACTAGGGCTGCTCAGTTTTATGTGTGAGTAGGAGGGAAACTTCCCTTCTCCGGCACATGTACCTGCTAGAACACTGACATTTCCAATTTAGAAGTCATAGGAGCAAGCTAATAAATACTAGGCAAGAAGTAATCAAAGGTATGGAAGTTTAATTAAAGACAAAAATCATAACTTGGGAAGACAGAGTCACAAACCAGTTGCAGGTGCTCAGTCATATTTGTTTTTCTTCACGCTATCTTTAACATGAGAGAAGGATGGAAGGAATGAGGGAAGGAGAATAGAAAAAGAAAGAAAGGAAGGAAGAATAAAAGGTAAAGGAAGGAAGACAGGAAGGAGAAAAGGAATGAGAAAACTGTCTTTCTCTTTATGTATTGTTTCACTTCATTTGGATAGTGATTTAACTAATGTGGCTATCAGCATTCTCTGTGACCACTCAGAAATATCATTTAGAAAAACTTGTAGAGTTAGAGCCTTATTGTAAGAAGTAATATTCTGAAAGACTATAGGGATATATGTATACTTATAAATTTATCTTTGACTCATAAACTGCCTCTAATAAAAATTATAATTGTGCGTAATCCTTTACTTCTGCGTAGCCGTGGTAGGTTTCACTGTGTAGGTTTATGTGACCTTTATAGATCAATCTCAGCCTTAGTTGTATGAAATACTTTTGCAACTAATATAAATTGGTAATTATGTCCTAAGTAATTTTACAAGAACATTTTAGCAGCAGAATTGAAAAAAGTTTCAGATGATGCAGGTTAACACCTGCACGTATCCACTGTCAACTTGAGCTCATTTTCTGGTTGATGAGTGAAATACATTGCATCTGTCAACGGAAAATTTGAAAATACTGTGGAAGATGGTTGGGGGATAAAGAAGGACATTTATTGGTCTACTTAATAGTGATTGGGTATAACAAAAGTGGGGATCGAAGAGAGGCTCTCTTTCTTCCATGGCTATAATGAAGAAAAAAAGCAAAAGCTGAATTTCTTGAAAATTTAAAAGTGGGATTGTTTAATTTTTTTTTTTTTTTTTGTACCATCAAACTGGCCTTTAAAATTTGGGCTACACAATACACACATACACAGTAAATTAGTTGGTCTGTTAACGTAGTTCTCGAAAAGCTCAGTTATACCTTTTGTGTGTGTGAGAAAGTGAGAATAGTCCACAATAGCCCCACTAGCCTGGGAGCCTATCTATGCCACTGGAAGTCTCTTGTTCCTAATTCTTAACTTGGGAGTCTACTTCTACTGCTCAGAAGTCGGTTGTCTCAGAGAAGTCCTTTAAAACCCTGGGCCCTGAATTGTAAGATACAGAAATCTCCAGGGGTGGGGGTGGGAAATAAATCCCCATGAGGACTGTAATGCTCTAGTCTGAGATACTTTATGATGCTTCCCAGATGCTAATTTGTGGAGATTAGTAGATTTGTAAACAAATTCTTTTGACGTGAAGGTTTGAATTGTGTGTTGGAAGGAATTGTTTGAATAATTGGCTTGAATGAGTTTAATTGGTTATAAGAGAGTGTTTTCTTTCTGTTTTTGTTTTTCTGGGTGATGTAATTACTGTGTATGTTGAGTCCCTGCAGGAATGGTTTAAATGTTGGATATTCTGAATTGTGTTGGTTGCAAAAGCATGCCGTTGATATCTATGGATTTGTTTGGTTCTCCCTGGTGTTATCACTATCCTGTAACAAAAGGAAGTTACTATCTTGCCTCCACCAAGCACTAAGTCTCCACCTCTTTTTCCATAAAGAGATGCAGTATTACCTCCAGCAGATCTGTTGGAACTGGTGAACTGTAGATGCCTTCCTTCTTCCACTGAGGAGGAAGGGGTTCCTATGCCTGTTGGAGAACCAGGCTCTCCTGTGAGCCTATTGACTTGAGGAATAGTCATGTTATTCCACTCTCTCGATTCCTTCTGCTGAACTTAAGAGGGACTTCAGTGGAGATTTAAGGATGGTAGCAACGAAGCCTGTGAAAGAGAGTGAGCCATTGGCAGCAACCAACACCGATGTATGGGGAGTCGCTAGATAACCAAGTACTTGGTGTCCTGGCCAACAGAGTTGACAACTGTGAGTATAGGTTGAGGGCAACCTAAAATACTAATTAGATAAGAATTGGGCTTCGCTATCCTTCCAGAAATCTTCTACTGTAATGCTGCTTTATGATTATACAACATTCATTTGGAAATCTCGAAACATAAGTCATAGCATTAGATGACTGGAGAACTTTTAGAAATAGTTATATAGTTTAACGACCCACAGCTTTATGCTGTTTATATACACAGTAAGTAGAAGTTCCGAAAGGTTAAGTTAATTGCTATAGGTCCTCTAGCAGCAAGTCAATACAGAGGTCAGAAACAGGATAGCTGCCGTGAAAGAATACTGGATAATTTCTTTTATTTTTTGAGAAATACAAGTGGAAGCATTTCATATCATTGGAGTTTTGTCATCTGCAGAAAATAACTTTTAATGTATTATTTGGAATAAAGCATAGAGGTATCTGCCTTTTTTACCTGACCATGAAGCCCAGAGGGCCACTGGTAGCACAGAATCTAGAAGACACTTTGTTTCTCATCTATCTTGCTGATATGAATTTTAAGGTCTGTAAATTCTATGAGAAAGACTATGCTTGGGATATGCAGGAAGGGTACACCAAATCTAACAATAACTAGAAAGAAGAGAAATTTTTATTTTGTAGGGGCTCTTAAACTTTCTCGAGTCATAACTACTTTGGCAGTCTGGTGAAGCCTATGGACCCCTTCTCGGAATAATATTTTTAAAATGCATGATATACAGCACAAAAGACTCAAAGAAAACACATCAAAATACAGTTATGAAAACTGGGGCCAGCAGGTGTTATAGTGGTTAAGGCACTGGACTTGCACACGGCCGACAGTGGTTTGTGTCCTGGACCTGAGACTTGGAAAAATCCTAAGAGGAGATTGGAAGAGAAGGAATTTCAGTGTGGTTACCCTCCTGGGGGGAATTTCTCATTTTCCCTCTCTTTGTCTCCTTCTGGTGATACATGTGCCCTCATATACCCTAAGGCAAAAACCTAAAAAAAAAAAAAAAGTGAACAGTTTTACAGTTTTAAAACACTGTGATATACAAATATGTGTATTTCTTTTCTTTTCTTTTCTTTTCTTTTCTTTTCTTTTCTTTCTTTTTTCTTTTTTTTTTGGAGAGGTTTTTGCTATAGGGTGTGTGTGCTCACCAGAAAGACAGAGAGAGACAGAGAGACAGAAAGCAAGAAATCACCCACCAGGGAAGATGGCCATGTCGCAATCCCTTCTCCTCTATTCTCCTCTAGGGATCTTGGGCACACATGCACACGCGCCCGGTGTGAGTTTAAGCCACCGGGCCCGGGACTTGAACCGCGGTCGACTGTGTGGGAGTCCAGCGACATAGCCATTATGCTAACTGCTGGTCCCGATAATGGATTCATTTTTTCAAAATCCAAGTTCATGGATCCTTTGAACTCTCTCTCTTTACACTTTTCTGTGGGCTCAAGATTAAGAACTCCTCTGTTGCACTTCCAAGTCACTTTTCATCACTCGTTTCTCTGAGATAGTGTTCAAATAGGGGTTTTTAATAGGTTTTTCAAATAGGAGACAAACTGGTAGGTTCACTGGAGGAGAATTGAGTGGAAGAAACAGACGATTGCAGCAAGAACACAGTCTGGGTGAATCCTACATCAAATTAGAAAGTAATAGAGTTTTCTTCTTTTCCACTCCCCATTCTTTTACCTAGCCTACCTCCAAGTCAGGGGCTCAGAGCTTCTGAATGATCTGAACAATTTAATTGGTTGTAATTATTAGTGACAATGCTTTAGCCTTCACATGGTTATTGTTTTAAAGAGAATTCTGCCTTATGACACGTGTGCTCGCAGAGAGAGAAAGAGTGAGAGACAGTGAGAAGGAAAGTGAGAACTCACCCCTCAGGAGGAATGACCATGTCGCAATCCCTTCTCCTCCATTCTCCTCCTAGGATCTTGGGCACACATGTACTGGTGCTTCACGTGAGTTTCATGCCACCGGGTCCAGGACTTGAACTGCAGTTGACCACGTGGGATTCCAGTGATGTAACTGCTTTGCCATGTGCTGGCCCCTCATATGGGTATATTAAGTGGTGTATGCTAATATAATATGTACAGGAGATAACACTTTTTTTTTTTTTTTAAAGATTTTCACTGTAGGTTGGATGTACTTGCCAGAGAGAGAGAGAGAGAGAGAGAGAGAGAGAGAGAGAGAGAAAGTGAGAAATCACCCCCATGGGGGGATGGCCATCCCACAATCCCTTCTCCACTATCTTCCAGGGATTGCACGTATGTACATGTACCTGCTGTGGTTTTCTTTTTTTTTCCCCTTATTTATTTATTTATTATCATCATAATCTTCTTTATATTACGTTGGATTTCATATAACTTTACAGTGTATTACCTTGCTTTTTCAAAAGGGAATGCCATGCATGTCAGTCAATACAGAAACATTAATCTCCCCATTTCATCATTTGATATCTTTTCATTGTTTTTCCCAATCGTTATACTATTATTCCAATTATTTTTTAAACAATCACTATTTCTCATTTTGCTTGTAAAAAGACTTTACCCATCATAAAATACTTCTCAGACCAATCCAGTTGAGAATACTATACATGTCACATCAACAGGTAATAAGCCATATCTGTTTCCCACTGACGTACTGCCTCTCTATTTGTTCTCTTGTTACCTTTCTCTATCCTCTTCTCTTCACCTCCCCCATTCCACACTGTCTTATTCTCGTTAAGTACTTTCACTGATTTTATGTCTTCCAATATTTTGCTCTCTATCATAGAGTGCGGATAGTCGGTATATATTAAGTGGATACATACAATATCTTTCTTTCATTGCCTGGCTGAGGATCTATTGCTGAGTGAAGTAAGCCAGCTGTGGTTTTCAAGCTGCCACGTCTGGGTCTCAAACCATGGCCAACCACGTGGAAGTCTAGTGCCTTAGCCACTACATCACCTGCTGGCCCCCAGGAGATAGCGCTATTTAATCCAAGGTAAACTGGTAAAGATGATGAATTTTTGGGATTGTCAGCACCAGTGTAGTTGAGGAAAGGGATGTTTTTGGCCATTACTGACATCTTTCTTTTTTTTTTTTTTTAAATATATAGTAATATCTTTAAATAAATAGTAAACTTTATTATAATTAAAGTGTAATTAAAAATACATCCCATGCTATAATAGTATTGACAATATATTTTTAAAAGAAACAATATTCAGATTAAATGTAGGAAAGAAAACATCACATTTTTAACACTTGTTATTGCCCTTGAGTTCATGTTCTGCAATTAGAAGATACTTTTACACATTGGGTTTCTATCTATTCCAGATTTGTGTTGAAATTTTTTTTCGCCATTAGAAACTGTGATTTTCTATGGGACCTTTTCAGCTTTGCACATCTATTCTGGAAACAAATCTGGATTCTGTCTTCCTCTAGATTCAATTTTTTAGCTAAATCTTCTCTGATATCAATGCCGGGATAGCAATTTACTCTAAAGACAGTTTCCAATACTTCAATCTGGTTTTGAGTGAAAGCGGTTCTTGGTTTACAGCGTCTATACCAACTCAACTCTCTTTTCAAAGACAGTCTTTCTGAGGCTGAAAAGCAATGTTCATATTGCAAAGCTCTGTCTTCTGGCACTGGGTGATCCACCACGCAAGGGAATGAGATCCCACTGGAGAGATTTGGAACATGCACACAGAGGTTCCCATCTTTCCCTGAGGAGCTGCAGGTATCAGCCCAGGGCCTGTGGGGCGTCATTGATGGAACACAGTCTTCTTTCTGGTCCAGTCCTAAGATGCTCTCAATTGAAAAGGCACTGGGTGAGGGCTTGCTTTCCCCAAGCCGTGCACCTTCCTGAAAGCTGGGAGACATCCTCTCAAGGGCTGTGCAGAGCCACAGCTCCGGCCTCTGCTGGCTCAGCCCCACGTGTGTTGACATCTCTCCATCACCATATGATTGGCTATTTTTTTTTTTTTGAGAGGTTTTTGTTATAGGATGCGTGCACTTGCCAGAAAGACAGAGAAAGACAGAGAGACAGAAAGTGAGAAATCACCCCCCAGGAGGGATGGCCATGCCTCAATCCCTTCTCCTCCATTCTCCCCTCGGGATCTTGGGCATGCACGCACATGCGCCTGGCGTGAGTTTAAGCCACCAGGTCCGAGACTAGAACCGTGGTTGACTACATGGGAGTCCACTGACATAGCCATTACGCTAACTGCTGGTCCTGTGATTGGCTGTTTTTCTTGGCACTAGTAAGTCAGTTGTAGGTTTTAGTAGGCAAACATGAGAAGTAGCTCTTTTTCAGTTTGTTTTTGGTTCTACTTATGCAGGCAGTAACATTTCCCTAGGGGCAAGCAAATACTCCTTCAAGTTGAACATCTCATTTTCAGTGCTGTCATTTGAGGTGATAGTCATTTGTAGTTTGTAGAGGAACAAGTTCACTCATATGAGTGAACAGATGGGTTAATAAAGCCATCTGAAGTATAACTTGGTTCACGGCTTGTTTTCGGGATATCCATCATGGTGTCATGATGCTGAAAGCTAAACTACCAATAGTCTATTATTGTAAGCATCTTGAAAACCAGGATTAAACCTAATGCAAACCAGGCCCATATCAATACAGATTAGAAAGGCATGTTTGACTTTGAGGCTTTAAGACATAAAGGTGGCTCAACGTCTGCCTCTATTCCTCAGCTAGTAGAACATCTAGAGAAAATATTGAAGCTATGACAATAAATTCATTTCATAAAAAGAATTAAAATAGATTTTGTGCTATTTTATTTTAAAATGTATCTTCTTTATTTCCTGACTTTTCTAACTATGAAATGGTTTGGCATCTTGACAAAAATGATCACATAAATGCAAACATACTTTTTAAAGAATTGACATTCTATGGGTTTTAGGTGAAGGGACTCTTAAATTTATTATTTTAATTATATTTCCAAGCTCTTTACTTTTTGTAGTGAGCTCTGTTTTGTTTTATGCTTTATCACAGTACACACTGAGATTTGTTTCAAAGCCACATAAGAGGGAAAAACTGAGAAGGTAGTAAGAGATGCAGCCATAGTTGCTAGGGCTCTTCAATGTTCAACTCGAGCATAGATAGCAATCAACCAGCTCTCCCTCTGCTTGACACAATTAAGAGCCAACATAGAAACTCAGGCAAATTGACTCCTCTCAAGGAGAACCTATGCAAAAATAGCCCAATATCAGCAGTTTGTGTACCTTGGTAGGAGAGGAACACAATGAGTTTGTGGAGACCGATCACGTTAAAAAAAAAAAAAAAGAAAAAGAAAAAGTGAGATATTGTAAAGAAGAATTACCTTTATACTTCTCAGCAAAATTTGTGCACAAAGAAATTGTTTAAATGTTTAATAAATATGATATATAAAATAGAATACTAAAAATATCCACATTCTATTTATCATGGGAGAGTTATACTTTTTGTTACAAAAAGCTCTTTTCAAATAAATACAACTCGCATACATTGATTTAGTTTGAACACTTTTGGAGCAGATTTTGGGAAAGGAGGGAGAAAAAAAGAAAAGAGCAAAGCAACTTCACTCTAAGGGAAGTCATAGTCTCTGAGTCTGGGTGGCGCTTCTTGTTCTTACTTCCTTTTTGCTCTGAGCCCCCGCCCCCCTTTTTTTAAAAGAATTATTTTATTTCATTGACTCATAACTTCGCCCTCATCTAATAAGACCTCACCATTTGAATGAGAGCCTCAGTCCACATTTCCATTCCTCCAGCAATACTCTTTAAAACAAGGAAGTGCTGGATTAGTTCAATGTTTCTCAAGACTTCACCTTAAGTGACCTGAAGAGCTTTTTAAAAAAATCTCAATTCTGGGTCTAGCAGGTAGTATAGTGGGTAAAGTGTTGTACCACTTGGCCAATCACACAGTAGTCCTAGATCTGGCGACTTGACAAGTGCGTGCTCAAAGTCTTGAGAAGAGAATGGAAGAGAAGGAATTGTGGTGTGGTTAACCACCTCAGTGGTGATTTCTTTCTTTCTCTGGCGAGTACACACACCCTCAGGCTAAAACCTTAAAAAAACAAACAAACAAAAAAACTAGACCCAATTCCTTGAGCTATTTCTAAAAATTCTGATTCCTTTTATCCTGAGACCCAGGCACTGCTCTGTATTTTTAAATCTCGGTATGTGATTCTCTTTGCAACCGAAGTGGAGACCAGCGGCTTTGCTAAGGTCTCTCCAGCACTGACATTGTGTGATTGGGTGAATAATTTAAGTCTTCCTAATTCTACAGAAAAACTTAAGAAGCTCTAAGCAATTCTTTTGATAACCGTTTGGAGGTTATCTTACATCCTGCCACTAGATGGCACAGGCAATTCTTGGGATAGAGAAGATTCTGGTTATCTGGGATTTTCATTTTCCCTCTGCAATCTACTTGAGACACATAGTTTAGGAAGCTTCGTGGGGACATGACACTTTAGATCCTTTCCCTAGGCTAGAGCCCTAGAAGGCATAGCGGTTTTGGTTGACGAGTTGGTAGAGGGAGACTCATTAAACGTTGTCTGAAGGGAGAAAGTGAACCCTCTGCATCAATATGGTTTACATTTTTCTTCTTATTTCCAGCAGGTGTATGCCCCTTTACTCTTCTCTATAGTGTTCTCTCATTCTTCATTGGTGGCCTTTCTTTTCACTTCTTTCTCTTCTTTTTCTTGGCTTCTGCCTCTAACTACTATTTATAAGCTGGCTATAACAAACTAATGGTGGGTTAAATTTTATTGTGTTCCTTTCATGGTCGATACAAATTTCAGGAATTCAAAAATGACTCCTACAACATGGCTGGAAGGGTGAACGTATTCAGGTTACAATGGGAACATTCTTATTCTGAGGGCTTCCTCTGCAATGTTATGTTCCTTCTTAACAGCTGTAGCAGCACCAGCCAAATCCAGAAAGAAAAAAAGAATTTTATGCCCTATCAGGGAAAAACAGTCAAAATCCTTTCCTCTTTACAGCCCAATTCGGGTGAGGGCCAAAGCTCTTAGTATACTCATAAGTAGGGGTTTTGCACAATAATAGGGTGTTCTTTACTGCTTTTCATTGGAAGATCTCAAAGCACACTTGGTGCTTTATTCTGTAAAGCTGCCTCTTTCCCCGGGCTGTCAAAATAGGAAGATGTGCTGTGATTTTTTTCCCCCCAAAGATTGACTTCCTTCCCTGGCTTTGTTCCAGCCCAGCTGCTTGTCATTCAGGGAGATGCCATGCTCTTGGTAACAGGACAGACCACTGTGCTTTCTTCTCCGAATGACTAGTACTGACGGGTCACTGCCTGAAACAGTGGAGCAAAGCGTGGCGTGTGTCCACCCGTGAAGATTTGTTTACTCTTCTCTTGTTTATATCTGGCAGCATCAGGTTCCAGTCTTCATTAAAAAACAAAACAACCCATCAACCAAAAAATCCAAAACAATCTAAAAAACAATAATTCAAGAAAAAGTCTTTAATATAGCTAACATTGTTAACTATATGCCTTCGTTTTAAGCACTTACCATGTCATGTCATTCAATCTTCACATTGATGTCATGAACTAGGTCCTATTATTATCCCCGTTGGACAGACAAGGACACTGAGTAAAAGCAGGGTTAAGTAAGTGTCACACAGCTTAGCCAAGTTCTTCCAGGCAACCTGACAGTGTACATTTCAACCCTACATCCAGATTCTAAAGATTTATGTGCTGGAGTCACATACAAATAAATGATAGATTCTTCAACTGGATAGTTAGGTATATTTTTGTTAATGTAGCTGTATTATTATCATTTTTTTGGGTATAACTTCAAACAGGTGCTCTAAACCCAGTTCTCCCCCACACTGGATGCATATAAGTACACTGTGGTATTTCCACTTCTTATTGGTGAAGCAATAAAGAGGAGGAAAGCTTCCTTTTTAGTTGTGATTGGCATTGTGCAATGTGTCTACACAATCCTAAGTTAGGAAGAAAGCAACTGGGAGAAACATTTTTGTCTGTTTTTTGCTGACTCACTTCAGTATTACCTGAAAGGGAACAAGGATAGGAACCAATCTAACAGCTAGCATTTGGAAGCTTTTCCCTACTGCCACACACAAATTTTTTAGATCAACAGAAGTCTAGAGTAAAGAAGCAACCAATCATTCTGCCAAGGAGAATGTATTCTTATATAATTTGTATGACATTGGGCATGAATAAAGCAGACAGCAATAGTTCTCTGAATGAACTATTTCCAGGGTAGTATTATGGTATTACAAATAAAGAATCTAGGTAGAAGAAATTCATATTAGGGCTTTAAAATCTCCTCCAATAGGGGCTAGCAGGTGGTGTGGTGGTCAAGGTCTGGCCAACTCCAGTTCAAGTCTCGGACCCAGAGGCCCCCAAATTATGCAAGGGGTGTGTGTGTGTGTGTGTGTGTGTGTGTGTGTGCACACCCAAAATCCCAGGAGGATAATGGAGTAGAAGGGATTGTGGCATGGCCATCCCCTCAGGGGATGATTTCTCACTTTCCCTCTCACTCTTTCTTTCTCTCTCTCTGGTGAGCACTCATGCCCTATGGCAAAAACCTGAAGGGAAAAAAAAGAAAAAGAAATCCCTCTCTAATTGACTTATTAAGAAAAGACTGCAGCCACTAAAAAAAAAGGAACACAGCCTTTGCTAGGTAAGAATGATAATTTCATTATGGGGGAAGTGTCAAAAAGTCCATGGAAAGTGTGTATGATTAAAAAACTATGCATGGATTTTAAATATTGTTTTGCACCTAAACAAATGCATACTTTGATTCCATTTTCCATAAACTTTTGAAGTACCCTCACAGAAAATTCCGAGAGCCAGAGGCACCAATTGAAATCAGAAGAATCACTAGGAGACATCAACAGGCATTTTTGAAGAGAGATTTAGTATTCAAAGACTTTATTTTTTAAGAAAAATTTGCCAGAAGGTGTGTACACTTACAGAAGAAAAACAGAGAGAGAGAAGAGGGGAAGAAAGACCCTCCCAATGGGGTATGGTCATTCTGTACTCTCTTCTCCATTTCTCTATCCTGTCAGGATTTTGGGCATGCATGCATATGCATCTGATGTGTCTTGCAGACTGTGGCCACGATTACAACCACGTGATTGACTATGTGGGAACTAGCTTCCTAAACCATTATTCCGTGGGGACAACACTTAAAGACTGGCCTGTGATGATGTATAGTAATGATATAAAAACAAAAACAAAAAAGACAAAAATAAACAAAAAAAAACAAAACACTTTTGCAACTCCATAAGCAAAACTCATAGAAATAAGTGCACATGGGACCAGCAGTTAGCATAATGGCTATGTCGCTGGACTCCCATGTAGTCGACTGCGGTTCACGTCCTGGACCTGGTGACTTAAAACTCACGCCGGGTGCATGTGCGTGTGTGCCCAAGATCCCGAGAGGAGAATGGAGGAGAAGGGATTGCGGCGTGACCATCCTCCCTTGGGGGTGATTTCTCGCTTTCTGTCTCTCTGTCTCTCTTTGTCTGTCTGGTGAGCGCACACGCCCTATAGCCAAAACCTCTCCAAAAAAAAAAAAAGAAAAAAAAGAAATAAGTGCACATCACATGTTGACCAAACCTGATAGAATAAGTGCAAAAATGGTGCATGAGTAGGACAACGTAGAAAGACTGTTAGGGAGGGTATTCCCAGAGCCACACTGGTTGAGGGTTAGTACCAATTCCTTAGTGAGAAAAGATTATAGACTAAACGCAAAACTGATACCTTTTACAATCTGGGGCATATAGAACATCTCATGTATTTTTCTCACTTATATCATGGTGGTTTCAAGCATTCTTGACAAATTTATTTATACCTATGTAATTGTCTAGTTAAATAATTTCCCTTGGTTTTATTTTGTATGAATCATTGCACCAGGAATTAAGCTGAATTTCAGATTCCCTAATCAATTGCCTCCTGACATCTTTTTATCATCCAAAGACAGTTCAAATTGAACATTAGCAAAATGAAACTTACCATCTTTCCCCTAGATCTCTTCATTTTCCTTGAGACCCTATTTCAGAGAGTGTCGAAACTGGCTACCTAGGTGCTTAAACCTGGAACACAGATGTTGTTCTCTTATACTAGACACTTCCTCTGTTTGTTTCTTGATGCCTTTTGCAATTCATCTGCAAATCTCACACTTTCTATTTCTTTTTATTTATTTATTAATTTTTTTTTTTTTTGGAGAGGTTTTTCGCTATAGGGCGCGTGCGCTCGCCAGACAGACAGAGAGAGACATAGAGACAGAAAGCGAGAAATCACCTCCCAGGGGGGATGGTCACGCCGCAATCCCTTCTCCTCCATTCTCCTCTTGGGATCTTGGGCACGCGTGCACACGTGCCCAGCGTGAGTTGTAAGTCACCGGGTTCGGGACGCGAACCGCGGTCAACTATGTGGGACTCCAGCGACATAGCCATTACACTAACTGCTGGTTCCCTATTTATTAATTTTTTAATATACATTCAATCACATTGTTTAGCTTACAAAGTGAACATTTCAATATGTGGACATTTCTCCCCAGTTCAGTTGATCAAAATATCTTCAACAGATAACACCACACCTCCCTGTCTCGTCAATGCTCTGCCTCTGTATCCCTCCTCCAAATATCCTTCCCTGGGCCTCACTCCTCCACACACACTGCATCTGGCATTTACACCCATCTTTTGTGTTTGTATATCTTTTAGTCAATCAGTTTCGGTCGTAGAGGGCAGACAGTCAGTATATATTAAGTGGGGACATACAATGTCTCTCCTCCATAGCCTGGCTTGCTTCACTCAGCAGTAAATCTTCTATATTCTTCTACTTTCTGTCAAAAGCCAGGGTTTTGTTGGTTTTTATGGCCGAATAATATCCCATAGAATACATGTGCCACAATTTTTCAATCCATTCATCCATATGCGAGCATTTGGGTTGGTTCTATGTCTTAGCAATCGTGAATAAGTGTTGGTGGGGGTGTGGTGAAAGGGGAACTCTTTTACACTTTCTGTTTCTTAATGCCTCTTAAATATATTTGTTTTCCCTTTTCCCCAGTGTCTTTAAGTTCACCGTCTTGTCACTACTTACCTGTATTATTGTCTGTTTTCTCTCTATGTTTCTCATGAATCCTTCATTTGGATTTAGTGATTTTTCTAAAATTTCTATCTGGACATGTTACTTCTCTGCTTAAACTCAGTTCCATGGAGATTTCAAGATAAAGCTAAACTTTGCTTTATTACACAAAGCACTATTACTCGAACCCTGGCTGTCTACTTCCTTATCCTCACCTTACCCTTTGCATGTAGTTCCCTAGATGGACTGCTATGTCACATCTTTTTTACTTTTGAAAAATTTTGCCAGAGGGCACATGCACTGGCCAGAGAGAGACAGAGGTCAGAGAAAGAGGGAACAAGCACTTTCAAGAGGGTGTAGTCATGCCACAGTTCTTTCTCCTCTATTTCTTCATCCTATTGGGATGTTGGGATTTGGGTTATGCACACACATGTCCCCAGCATGGTTTCAAGCCATCATGGGATCTGGCTCCCTTAACCACTAGGCCATGGGGCTGGCTCACTCTCTTACATCTTTCTGTCTTCATATATGCTGTTCTCTCTGTCATCTCTGACATGTCCTTCAAAACTCAGCTCATGCCCCTTTCTCCACAAAGCTTTTAAATAATATGTCTCATCTGTACTGTTAAGACCTTAAATTTTCTTTGTTTCTTCAATGTTTAAAAAATTCCTTTCTTTTTTTTTTTTTTGAAGAGATTTTTGCTATAGGGCGTGTGCGCTCGCCAGACAGACAGAGAGAGACATAGAGACAGAAAGTGAGAAATCACCCCCCAGGGGGGATGGTCACACCGCAATCCCTTCTCCTCCATTCTCCTCTCGGGATCTTGGGCACGCACGCACACATGCCCGGCATTAGTTTTAAGCCACCGGGTCCGGGACGTGAACCGCGGTCGACTACGTGGGAGTCCAGTGACGTAGCCATTACGCTAACTGCTGGCTCCCAAAAAATTCCTTTCTTTACTATCCTTTAAATTTTCTTTGTTTCTCCAATATTTTTATAAGAATTGTTTATTTATTTAATTTTGTTTTGTTATTATTATTATTTTTTAAATTTGACCAGAGAGAGACCAAGAGAGAGAGAAAGGGAAAGTGAGAAAGCAAGCCATCAGGTTTGAGACTTGAACCACAGTCAGCCATGTGGAAGCCCAGCACCTCAACCACCACACCACTTGCTAGCCCCTTCTCCAATATTTTTTAAATTCCTTTCTTGGGGCCAGCATGCGGCATGGTGGTTATGGCAATGGACTCCCACATGGTTGACCATGGTTTGAGTCCTGGACCTGGTGGCTTGAAACTCATGCCAGTTGCATATGTGTGCATGTCCAAAATCTTGAGAGGAGAATGGGGGAGAAGAGATTGTGGCATGGCCATCCTCCCTGTGTGTGGGGAGATGATCTCTTGCTTTCTGTCTCCCTATTTCTCTCTGTCTCTCTGGTGAGCTCATGTGCCCTATAGCAAAACTCTCTCTCTCAAAAAAAAAATCTTTTCTTTACCATCTCTTAGATGTCAGATTTTTATTTCTCTTTACCAGATATTTATTAAAATTTTTTTACTTTGTTTATCTTTAGTTTTTTTTTTTTAATTTTCTTTAGAAGTTTATTTCCTTCATGAGAGAGAAAGAGAGAGACATGTACCCCCAACAGGGCCCTCGTGCAGTGATCCACCCTGAGACTCAGCTGGCCTGGTCATGGGCATACATGTGTGTGTCTAGCGTGCCCAGGTCCTGCAAACCCAGTACCTTTCTCATGTGCGTGCATTTGCATTGCCACTGCACAACCAGCAGGTTCTTCCTCTTTATGCTCTTTATGCATAGAGGAATGTATGTCTATGAGCCCTGAGTTTTCATCTACTCTTTTCTATGTCCCTACTTTACATATTTACCTACTAATGTTTTGTGAAAGAAACAGTTCATAAAGGAATTTAAAAAACTGATTTCTTATTCACATTTAATTGTCGTACATCTCTATAGCACACAATATGGTTTTTAAAAGTATTACTGCAGTACATGACCCACAAATCAAGGTTATTACCTATGTGTGTCATTTCAACAGAGAACTTTACATTCTTATCTCTGTTAAGTATTTCATCCCACTCCATTTTACTAATGACACTAACCTAAGGAAAACCCGGGAATGAATGCATTGAACTTTTCTATCTAACTCCTTTAAATTAGTCTTCTTGGTGTGATAACATTGTTCTCAGCAGTTAAAGGTTTGGCTACATCAAAGATTAATATATTTTATTGGTGCATAATCTTCAAAGAGAGTCTTAAGGTCTTCAAACCAGAGATCCAGCACAGGCATGGGTCAGAAGTCCAGGGTGCACTCATGTGTATGACTTACTGTTAAGGTAAAGGTTTCTATTTGTCCATGATAAGACAGATAGGCCAACATCAGTCCCATTCATAAATTTGGTCTGGGTCAGATTCAATTCATAGATATCAACCAATAGAAGTATGAGTTGTAATTGTTAGTGGCCTTGAACTACCCCACCTTGGATCCTGGGAAATCAATGTGGCTTTGTTCAGCAGTGACTGCCTGAAAAGACCATAAATCAGGAGCTTCCATAGAAACATTTATTGTCAGGGTAATAGCAAAGAAAAATGATAGCAGTTATCTCACTTATATAGTTTAGCCTTTTTTCTTTCTTATGTGTATTTCTTCTAATTTTCTTTTTTCTCTTTCATATCTAACTAACCAATAGAAGCATATCAGTTTTGAGTGTTTTTTTTTCCCTAGAAGAATATGCGATATAAAACATCATAAAGTCCTTATTTAGAAGGATGTTGCATAATTTACTTGTTAAAACACATTCTGGTTATGCTATGTTTTGAACTGGTCAATCAAGTGATCATCTAAAATGAGGGCTTTTGTATTTTTGATAACTGTAATCCATCTTTTATAATTTCATATCATAATTATATATTAGACCTGGGACATTATACATAATATTTATGTGACCGCGACTTGTTCATTTTCCCTTATAAAAGTCCTCAGTGCCAGTAGACCTGATATATTGACCTGCACTTTGATATATTGTGATCTATTGTTTTTTTGCGAGTAATTTGATATTAATAATTATTAAAGTACCTAAATCATGAATGATTTTCCACTTTATAAATCAGATAGGATTTAGTGTGATCTCTATGATAATACTGTTATTACCACTTTCTTTACTGCTAGACATATTTGTCCTCAGTATTTCTATTAAATGACAAGTATTACCCAGTCTCTGTTCTCCTCCTTTTACTTGGTAAAAGAAGCTATGATTTTCAGCTGAGTAGGAGGGTGTTTAGAAAGAAGACTATTTCCCAACCGTTCTTGTGGAGAAGTTAGCTATGGACCAAGTTTGGTTAATGGGATGAAGATGGGAGTGATGTGCAACTTACAGAAAGTGCCTCTAAAAGGAGGGGCGTGCTCTGATTTCTTCTTTCTTTGTTCCTGTTATCAGAATATGGATATAATGGCAGAAACTCCAGCAGCCCTCTTGGACCACGAGATAACTTTGGGAAAAAAGCCACATAAGAAGAGAAACTACATCTCAGATCCGGTGGGCCTTATAACAACTCAACTTCCGGACTTAACAGATATGAGAGAACTAAGTGTCTATCTTGTTTTAACTTCAATGAATTCTTTTTATTCCGATTTTAATTCTCATTATTAAAAGATCTAAACAAAATAAAGATTAAGAACTGAAACTAATGAGGCTGGTAGGTAGCTTGGTGGGTAAGGTGCCAGACTTCTCTATCATTGACCACAGTTTGAGTCTTGGACCTGGCGGTTTACTTTCTCACATTCCCTTTTTTCTCTCTCTATCTCTCTCTGGTCAAATTAAAAGAAACAAATAATAATGACAAATAAAATTAAATTAATTATTGAAAAAAATTGAAACTAATGATTCCATGACTCCTAAATTTCAGATCAAAATTCAAATTCCTAAAATTCAAATGTGCTCCAATATTTATTTTTATTAATTACAAATAAAACATCTTTGTTCTTTTTATTTTCATTGTTTATGTGAGAGAAACCACTACAATTTAGATTTTGCTCTGAAATGTTCTGGCATAATTAGAATACATTTCTGATTGAGTTTCTTGATCAGTTTCTGTATAATATTAAATATGCTTATTAGATTGTGTCAAATTGTTTCTTGTGTTTTGTATACCTACCCCATAATATTTGCAGCATTACTTATTAATTCTGCCTCATTGGATTTGCTATATAATACTTCAGTTCAATTTCTGGAGACCTGAATGCATTTTGCCCAAGGTGGATCACTGCTTTCTGAAATTACAGATAAGTGAAAGTTCTTCAAAAATTCAAAGAATATATGCATCTAAGATATTCCTGTCATATTTCATATTCTGTAGCTGTAATTCTGAAAGTAAAATGGTATAATTTATCTCTCTAGTATCAATAATAAGCATTAAATTGGAAAAAGTATCTAAAGTTCAAAGTACTGAAGTTTACAAAATTTCTTTTTCTAGAAAGTGATATTAAAGGAAATGTTGGTAGTTTGGTGTGGGTCTAATTCTGAATAATGACTACCGGGGCAGCTCTCATTATTTGTAACAACCCATGGCCTTGCTGTATATGGAGAAATTAAATCGTATTTTCTTTACTGTGGGATTTAAAAAAAAATTCTATAGAGCATATTTGCTCATTAGCGAAAGAGGGAGAGACTGAGAAATCACCTGCTTGGAGGGATGCCACACGGCAATTCTTTCTTCTCCATTCTCCTCTTAAGATTTTTGGCATATACGCACATACACTTGACTTGCTTTATCAAGCTACTGGGTTTGGGATTTGAACCATGCAGCTGGCCATATAAGACCTAGTTACCTTAACCATCATGCTACTGGCTGGTCCTCTATAGGAGTTTTTTAATGCCAGAGGGCAAAGGTATGGATCATTAGGACAGCTGTTCCAGCAAAGGACCTTGCCTGACAGCAGGCTGCCTATGACTGGAAGGATTAGAGGTTGGGACCCATGGCTTATCCCTTCCCCCATTCACCTTTGAACTCTCAGGATTTTGGTGTTTTTGTATAGCACATGGTGCACAATGCACACTGTGTGATCTCATCTTTGTTACTGAGTTGAAGCTTGGCTGTTCAGTTTCAGGCTGTTCTCTAGAAATAGAGAGGATTTTGGTTCACCCAGGACCAGTGACAACAGTGCTTGTGAGCCATAGAGAGGCATTGCAGAAAAGAGATTGCCAATTGCCTTCTCCTGCATGCCTTTGAATGCTTGGAGATACCTCGAATAATTTAAGATCACCAGATGTCTAGAAACCATCATCTCAGAGGCACAAGAAATATGAGCAACCATCAAAATGTCTCTCCCCCAAGGGAAAACATCAATTCCTCATCACCCATAGACAACACAATGGAAATCATGGAAATGTCAGATAAACAATTCAGAGTATTTATAGTGACCAAACTAAATGAGATGCAAGAGAAAAGTGACAATGAGCTCCAGGAGATGAAGAAGTCCTTTCATAATTTGAAAGAAAAAATAGACACCATTAAAAAAAAATCAAACAGAATTCTTAGAGATGAAGAATGTGATACAAAAAATTAAAACCTCCCTGAAAAGTATTAAAAGTAGATTAGAGCACACAGAAAATTGAATCTTGAATGTAGAAGACAAAAAAATCTGACCTAGAAAATATTATCAAAAAGACTGAGAAAAAAAAAGAAAAATGAGGGTAATATATGAGAAATACTAGATACCATCAAGTGCCCAAATATCCAGATAATTGGTGTCCCAGAAGAGGAAGAAAAGGGCATTGATAATATATTTCATGAAATCTTAGAAGAAAACTTGCCAAACTAGAGAGGCATTCAAATATCTAGACCCAAGAAATACACTGGACTCCAAATAGAATCAACCCACGAAGATTCTCTCTAAGGCACATCATAGCCAAATTGGCCAAAAACACAAAGATAAGATACTAAAATTGGCAAGGGTGAAATATCAAGTTACTTATAAAGGTTATCTCATCAGTCTAACATCAGATCTCTCATCAGAAACAATGCAGGCAAGGAAAGAATCGGGAAATATAGTCCAAGCGTTAAGTGAAAAACAATTTCAACCAAGAATACTATATCCAGCAAAATTATCCTTCTTATTGGAAAAATAGATAAAAGCATTCTTGGATAAACAAAACTTCAAAGTATTTACCAACCCCAGACCAGCTCTTCAAGAGTTTCTGAAGGGAGTACTATACCAGGAAAACAAAAAAGTCAGAGAGACAGAAATAAGAGAAAAAACACAACCAAGAAAATGGCTCACTTAATGATAGAAACATGTCCGGAAATATCAATAATAACATTGAATATTAATGAGTTAAATACTCCAATCAAGAGACACAGACTGACTGCATGGATTAAAAAACAAACAAACAACAAAACAGAAACTCTCTATCTGTTGCCTACAAGAAGTGCACCTATGGATAAAGACTTACATAGACTTGGGACCAGCAGTTAGCGTAATGGCTATGTCGCTGGACTCCCATGTAGTCGACTGCAGTTCAAGTCCCAGACCAGGTGCCTTAAAACTCACGCCGGGCACATGTGCATGCGTGCCCAAGATCTCGAGAGGAGAATGGAGGAGAAGGATCGGGGTGTGGCCATCCCCCTGGGGGTGATTTCTCTCTTTCTGTCTCTCTCTCTGTCTGTCTGGCAAGCGCATGCGCCCTAAAGCAAAAACCTCTTCAAAAAAAACAAAAGCAAAAAACAAACAAACAAAAAAACTTACATAGACTAAAAGTGAAGGACTGGAAAAGGATATTCCATGCAAACAGAAATCAAGAAAGGGCTGGAGTCGTGATAATGATTTCAGACAAAATAGGTTTTTAAGACAAAAACTATATAAGACAAAGAAGTGCATTATATAGTGGTAAATGGGTTAATTCATCAAGAAGACATAACATTTTGGGACCAGCAGTTAGCATAATGGCTATGTCGCTGGACTCCCACGTAGTCGACCGTGGTTCGAGTCTCGGACCCGGTGGCTTAAACTCACGCCGGGCGCGTGTGCGTGCGTGCCCAAGATCCTGAGAGGAGAATGGAGGAGAAGGGATTGCGGTGTGGCCATCCCCCCCGGGGGTGATTTCTCCCTTTCTGTCTCTCTGTCTCTCTCTGTCTGTCTGGCGAGCGCACGCGCCCTATAGCAAAAACCTCTCAAAAAAAAAAAAAAAAAAAAAAAGAAGACATAACATTTAAAAATATCTATGCACCCATCTCAGGAGCACCTACATATGTGAAGGAAAGCCTGCTAGAGCTAAAAGGAGAGATAGGTTGCAACACTATAATTGTTGGGGATCTTAACATCCCATTATTTCCTTTAGACAGATCTTCTAGACAAAAAATAAGCAGAGAGATACAGGACCTAAATGATAGTATAAATCAAATGGGTTGACAGACATCTATAGAACTTTCCACCCTAAGACCACAAAATATACATTTTTCTCACCCCTGCATGGAACCTTTTCAAAAATTGACCATCTGATAGGACATAAATCAAGCCTTTACAAATTCAAAGGCATAGAATCTTGACATTAATTTCAAGAAAAATCCTTGCAAATAAATAAACACATGGAAATTAAACAACCTACTTCAGAATGACTTCTTAACTACCAAAGAAATTAAGCCTGAAATTAAAATAATATGGATACAAATGATAACGAGTACATGAGTTTCTATAATGTATGAGACACCACAAATGCAGTTCTAAGAGGTAAATTCATAGCAATTTGTGGCACATAAGAAAAAGATGGAAAAGTGGCAAAAGACAACCTAACATCATGCCTCAGAGAAATGGAAAAGACAACAAAAGCACCAAAAATGCCAGGAAAAAAAAAAAAAAAAAAAAAAAAAAGTAAAGATTCGAGCAGAAATAAATGAAATAGAAAATAAACTATACAGAAAATAAATGAAAGAAAAAGCTAGTTCCTTGAAAAGTTTAACAAGATCGACACACCATTAGCTAGATTGATAAAGAAGAAAGAAAGAAACCATGTAAGTCAAATACATAATGAAATAGGCAACATTACAAAAGACATAATGGAAATACAATACATCGTTAGAGGATACTATGAGCAACTATATGTCAACAAACAAGAGAAAATGAAAGAGATGAACAATTTACCAAGATTGAATCAGGAGCACATAGAAATTGTGAATATACCCATAATAAGCCAGGAGATTATAAAATAATATCAGTAATAAATAACCTCCTAACAAAGAAAAATTCAGGTCCTGATGGCTTCACTTCTGAATTCTACAAAACTTTCAAGGAAGAGTTAACCCCCCTTCTACTCAAATTATTTCTAAAGATCCAGAAGGAAGGAGACCTCCCAAATTCATCTTATAAAGCCACTATCATCCTCATTCCCCAAACAGATAAATACATGATGAAAAAGGAAAACTACAGACAAATATCTTTGATGAATATAGATTTAAAAGTTCTCAACAAGATACTTGCAAATTGTATCCAACAACATAACAAAATTATTCATCACGACCAGGTAGGCTTTATTCAAGGGATGCAAGTGTTTCAACATATGCAAGACCATAAACATAATACATCATATTAACAGAAAGAAATATAAAAACCATATAATCATTTCAATTGAAGCAGAGAAAGCATTTGGTAAAATGCAACATCCCTTCATGATTAAAACTCTCAGCAAGATTGGTCTAGAAAGGTAATTTCTTAACAGAGTAAAAGCCATCTATGAAAAACCTATAGGTAACATTATAGTGAATGGGGAAAAGCTAAAAGCTTTTCCACTAAAAACTGATACTAGACAAGTCTGTCCCCTTTTTCCACTTCTTTTCAATATAATGCTGGAAGTTTTAGCCAATGCAATCACAAAAGAGAATAATATAAAAGGCATTCAAATAGGCAAAGAAGAGTTTAAAAAGATCTTTATTTGCAGATGACATGATGGTATACTTAGAAGACCCAAAGGTTTTCATGGAAAACCTTCTTGAAGTGATAAATGAATACAGTAAAGTCTCAGTATACAAAATTAACATCCAAAAATCTAAAGCATTTCTATATCCAAACAATAAGTTGAATGAGGTAGATCTGAAGAAAAGAATTCCTTTTATCATAGCCACAAAATGTATAAGAGACCTAGGTATAAACCTAACTAAGGAAGTCAAAGACCTTTACAAAGAAAACTATGAAAATTTTATAAAAGATACTGAAAATGACACAAAAAGTGGAATTCTTCTGATCCCATGCTCCTGGATTGGAAGAATTAATATAATCAAAGTGGCAATTCTGGCCAAATTAATCTATATATTTAATGCAATTCCAATTGAAATACCAGAGACATTCTTCACAGATCTAGAAAAGACAATCACAGAATTTGTCTGGAATCATAAAAGACCTTGTATAGCCAAAGCAATTCTGCACAAGAAGAGTGGAGTGGGCATTATCTCACTCCCTGACCCAAAATATACTATAAACCTGTGATAATTAAAACAGCATGGTATTGTAAAAAAAAAAATACAGGTGGACCAATGAAATAGAATAGAGACTCCAGAAATATATCCCAAAACTTACATCAATCTGTTTTTTGACAAAGGATAGCAGTCAATCCAGTGGGAAAAAGAAAACCTTTTTAGCAAATGGTGCTGGAAAAACTGGGTATAACCTGCAGAAAGATGAAACTGAGTCCCTATTTTTCAACATTAACAAAAATCAACTCAGAATGGATCAAAGACCTGAACCTAAGACCTCGAACTAAAATTACTGGTGGAAAACACTGGGGAAACTCTGGGAGACATTGGGGTAGGCAAAGACTTAAATAAAACTCCCAAAGCATGGGCAACAATTCCTAAAGTAGACAAGTGGAACTATATCAGATTAAGAAGCTTATGCACAGCAAAGAACACAATAATTAGTGTGAATAAACAATCCCCCTAATGGGAGAATATCTTTGTAAACTATGCCTCGGATAAAGGACTGATAACCAGAATACATGGGGAACTAATGTGGCTTACCTGAAAAGAAATGATTAACCCAATTAAAAGATGGGGAAATGAGCTGAACAGAAATCTCTCTAAGGAAGACATACGAATAGCCAAAAAGCATATGAAGAAATGCTCAACATTGCTCATCATAGGGAGGATGCAGATTAAAACCAAAATGAGATACCACCTAAACCCTGTCAGAATAGTGAAGATTAAAAACACAAAAAGTGTTAAATGTTGGTGGGGTTGTGGTGAAAGTAGAACTCTTCTACACTGTTGGTTGGAATGCAAATTGTTACAGCCATTGTGGAAAACAATATGGAGGTTCCTCAAAGATCTACAAATAGAACTACCATTTGATCCAACAATTCCACTTCTGGATATTTACCCACAGGGCAGGAGAATGCTCAGTAGTGAAAGCACTTACACATCAATGTTTGTTGGAGCATTATTTACGATTGCTAAGACAGGGAACCAACCCAAATGTCCATGAATAGATGAAAGGGTAGAAAAAGTGTGGCACATATACTCTATGGAATACTATTCAGTCATACAAAAAAAAGACCCTGGCATTTGATAAAAAGTGGTTGAATATGGAAGATTTATTGCTGAGTGAAGCAAGCCAGGCTATGAAAGAAAGATATTGTATGTATCCACTTAATATACACCATCTATCCTTACTCTATTGTAGAGATTGAAATATTGGAGGGCATAAAAGCAGTTTAAATAGTTATGGACATTGAAGACAGTGTGGAATGGTAGGGGAGCAGGAGAAGGGAAGAGTATAGAGAAGGAAAGCAGGAGAAAAAATAGGCATGACGTTTGTGGGACACAGAAATGGTTTATTACCTGTGGACGATAACATATATAATATTCTCAACTGGTCTGAGAAGTGTTTCATGTTAGGTAAAATTCTCTTTACAAGCCAAATAATACATAGTGATTTAATGTTTAAAAAAATAAATAAGATGAATTAAAAAAACTATCTATTGGATTGAATGTATTAATACTGAAATGTATATTACTTAGTTTACATTTATCAAAATATAATTAAATGTGTTGGTGTAGTTAGAGGGTGGAAAGCATAACACTGTGATTCATTCTTATACAATTAGAACAAAAACTCCTCAAGCAACATTATACTTGTTATCTGCTAAATCTGTAGTTGCACATATTAAATGCATTGAAAATGAAAAAAAAAAAGCAGGTTTCTTATGGGCATGTTTTCCTTTCTTTGGATTCTATTCAATATCCTGTGAATTTGATGTGAATATATATATATATATATATATATATATATTAAAATCTAGCTGTCTACTTGACCTTTTTGATAGTCCTTTTGCTAGTCTTGTGTAACTTCCTCACATGCAAGGGCTGAGTAGCAGAGATCTCTGCAGATCTCCAAAGCTCTCTCTCTGTGTAGCTCACTTTTCTATAATCCTCCATCTGCCACTGTCTTCTCAGACTCTCAGCTTCATATTTTGAAACTCAGGAAGTCCACTCTCAGTATGCCCTCCATGAACCAAACCCTGAAAGTCTTTAAAATGCTAACGCGGGGCAACTGTAGGGCTCACCTCTTTGTATTCAGTCTGTTTATGACTCTTTTTTTTTTTTTTTTGAGAGGTTTTTGCTGTAGTGCATGTGTGTTTGCCAGAAAGAGAGAGACAGAGAGACAGAAAGTGAGAAATCACTCTCCCCCCCAAGGGAGGCTGACCAGGCTACAATCCCTTCTCCTCCGTTCTCCTCTCCGGATCTTGGGCACACATGCACATGTGCCTGGCATGAGTTTAAGCCACCAGGTCTGGGACTTGAACTGCGGTTGACTACATGGGGAGTCCAGTGACGTAGCCATTATGCCATCTGCTGGTTCCTGTTCATAACTCTTAAACTTGGCTGCCCGTTGTCCCAGAGTTTTGAAAAATTGTTATTCCGTATAAACCATTTTTATTGTCTTTTCATGTGGTGACCTTGTATCCATTCCTTCTTCATTCATCCTAATTAAAAATGAAAGTCTAACCCTTTGTTTAAAGAATATTATTAAGTTGTAATTTATCATAAAATACACTCATTTTAAGTGAACAATCCAATGATTTCAGGAAATTCTTGGATTTGTGCAACCACTATCACCGTAGAATGGAAATACAGTTCTTTTAGTCCCCTTAGGAACCTAATTAGAAACATTAGGATATTTTAGGTCATTTCTGTCAACTCCAAAAGATTTCATGTCATATGCAATCAATCTTTGTTCCTATCTTCAGCCCAGACAGCTATTAATTTACATTCTGTCTGAAATAATTGCCTTTTCTGGATATTGTTTTTCAAAGTGAAATGAAACTATATGTGTTTTTTTGTATCTGATTTCTTTCAGTTAGGATAAGGTTTTTGAGAGTTTTTTTTTTTTTTAACGTGTTGTAACATTTATGACATTTCTTTTTCACATCCGGAGAGTATCCGTTTCTAAAGATAGACCACATTTTGTTTATCCATTTACTAATTTATGAACATTGGGATTATTTTCATTTTTTGCTTATTATGAGTAATGTTTCTATGAATTTAGTTAAGTATTTGTGAAAATACATGTTTTGGTTTCATTTCTCTTGAATAGGTAGCCAGGAGTGGAATTGTTGGATAGTGTGATAAATTTATGTTTATATAATTAAGAAACTGGTAAATAGATTTTAAAACAACTACACCATTTTACAGTTCCACTGGCAGTGTATGACATTTCCAGTTTTCATGCATCCTTACCAACACTTGTTATTAACTATGTTTTTGATTATGGCATCTCTAGTGGGTATTAAGTGATATCTCATTGTGGTTTTAATTTGTATTTTCTTAGTGACTACTGATGTTGACCATCTTTTCATCTATTTATTAGCAATTTGTATATCTTCTTTGGTGAAATACCTATACTGGTATTTTGTCCATTCTAAATTGAGTTGTCTTTTTTTTATTATTGACTAATAAGCATTCTTGATACATTCTGAATACAAGTCCTTTGCTCATAATATGATTTGCAGATATTATCTACCAGTCTAAGTCCTATCTTTTCATTTTCTTTAAAGAATTATTTTATTTAACTTTATTTATTTTAATTTGACCAGAGAGAGACAGAGTGAGAGAGAGAGAAGGAAAGTGAGAAAGCAAGCCACCAGGTCCGGGAATCGAACTATTGTTGGCTATGTGGGAGTCCAGCACCCTTAACCACCATGCCACCTGCTGGCCCCATCTTTTCATTTTCTTAAGAGTGCTTTTGAAGTGCACACTTTAAAATTTCAATCAAATCCAACTTATATTTTTTGTATTTTATTGGTCATGTTTTGATGTATTTTAAGAAATTCTTCTACTTAAACTAGTCAGAGTAGTTTTGTACCTCAGAAAACTGACTGATATGATCATTAAAAGGAGACCAAAGGAACTTTATTTCCATTTTATAGATTCTGAATCAAAAAAGGGAGTAAGATAGTTGGGAATTATAACAATTTATTCTGGATTGTTATAATCTCCGATCCTTACCTTTACTTTTGTCAACCAGAGGGTGCTGTTGGCTTAGCTACCAAGGGACTCCTTTATCTGGATGATTGAAGTTATTTTAACCTAAGCAAGAAAGAAAAAAGACACTTACTAAGATCATGGTAGACATTTGGTGTGGCTTCTTGGGTTCATGAACCTCATTGCCACCTGAGATAATTAGAAAGAGTATACTGCAATGTTAGTGAGGCCTCATATAGAAAAAGGAATTGCCAAAGGTAAAACTTTTTACAATAAACCCAGGATTTTGGAGGTAAAAGACTGCATTTGACATGGTTTAGACTGAGAAAAATGTTCTGAGATATAGGGGTGAATAATTAAATCAGGTGAAAATTTATATAATCTACAATTAAAATAGTTAATCCGCTATGTTTTATTGTAAACAACTTAAAGCTACCCCAGTATCCCAGCATGTGAACACTCTGGTAAAATAAAAGAATTGAATTAGAAAATGAGAGACCCAGTTTAAAGTCCTAGCCCTGAGATTAACTAGCTGTGAGATATTGGGCAACACGTTTTTATCTGAACTTCTGTTTTGTCAGCTATAGAATAAGCATGGATTATATATTATAGAGATCTTTAGGCCCTTTCAAGGTCTGTCAGTGTAAAGAACCATCTGAAAATGCCTTCTTTTCTATCTCAAATCAGCAGTCTTTATTTTAGGACAGAAAGAGCTGGATTCTCTCCCCACTTTAGGAAACAGAGAAGGGTGTTTCCAGAAAGGTAAGCTGGTAGTAGTGTCTATGTCTGTGTCTATGGAGAGAAGGCTCATGTGAGCCTGTATGAACTGCTTCACTGTAGTTCCTGCAGCTGGTGCACTTGAAGGTGGGGCAGAGATAGACTGGAACGATTGTCACTCCTATGATCAGCAATGCTGACCTTTTGCTCTTTACTAGAGTCAATGGCCCCATTGTGCAAATCAAATATGTGCTTAGTGGAGGGTATCTCCGGTCAATGGGAAGCCATACCCATTATTACGAAGTAAAAGAAGTCTGTATTCTATGATAGTCATTGCTTTTTGCATATTCCCTAAAGTTTTGGTGCACCATATTGATGAGACAGCCTATGTAGAAGTGCCTACAGCAGCTGTCAGAATGGAGGCCCTCCATGACTGTTACTTCCTTTCCTTCATCTTCCTCATGCCTTACTCATAACATGTACTATGCGATTTCTCTTTCATAGGCCTCTAGAGCCTTTTCATGGTTCTCTGTCCATTCAGGGTTCTCAATCAGAGTCTGCCTCAAGCTTTTATTCTTTTCTAAATTTTTGCTTTTAATGAAATTTTGCATTTAATAATGTACTGACTGTTAATATAGTTTTCCTGTATGGATATACTATCTATCCAGCTAGAATAACCAGTGAGCAATTTCTTTAGAGACTAGGTATTAAATGAACTGATATTTATCAAATGCTTACTGTATACTAGGTAATATTCTAGTGGTGAGGATGCAGTGGAGAACAGCAGAAATAAAAATTTCTGACTCTAGGAAGTCTTGGTGCCCGTACCTCAAGTTACTCCAGTTTCTCTTAGTCAATTTGTAGACAAATGAGCCTGCAAGACCAATCAGATTCGCTGTCAAGCTGAGTAACAAAACACTGAAAATGACTGAAGGGAATAGAACTCAAAAATGGCATTCTGACAAAAGGCCTTTGACTCCTATTCCCTGGAACCTGAGCTTCACTAGTTTAGACTGTTACTTCCATGAAAAACCTCCTTCAATGTTTCTTGTTTAACTTATTGAGTGTAATTACGCTGCTTGAAACTGAGTAATCCAAGAGCCAGCCCATGGCCTGGTGGTTGGGCTGGATCCTACATGGTTGACCGTGTAGTTCTAGTCCGTGACCCAGTGGCCTGAGAAAAACTCAGGGTGCATGTGCATACATATCCAAAATCCTGAAAGGAGGGAAAAAATGGAGGAGAAGGGATTGCAGCATGACCATTGCCCTTGGGGGGATGTTTTCTCATTCTTTTTCTCTCTGGTGAGTGCGTGTGCATTCTGACAAAAAAATTTAAAAAGAAATAGCAAAAAGAAAAAAAAAAAACTGAGTAATTCTAACTCACATCAAATCTGGTAAAATAAAAGCTGTCACATTTCTTTATCTTTAATTGGTTAAACTCAGTTCTTATACTTTGGGATGACAGGATTAAATCTCATTTTTATTGGGAGTTTGAGGGTCCTCCTTCTCTGTAGGGATATGAACCAAGACGTCTTCTGTCATTTTTCTACATGGGTCATTGTTAAGAACCCACTGTCCTGGCTTCTGTGTCACACAAGGGACAAGGATACCTTTGTTATGTCTGGACATCCTTGAATTAGGGTTCAACCTTTATGAGTGTACCATGTAAAACTTAGTATATGCAAGTGTATGGAGTGTCTCTGAAACTTTGTACTCTCTAGCTAATTATTCTGATGCAAAACCTCCCTCAGACAGTTAACTTATCTGAGTGCCTCTGCTATCTTCTAACAGAGGGCAAACTATCATACTCATTCTGTCTTGTTCACTCACCTCTCTTCTCTAAATGACTGAATTTTGTGTACTGAACTCCAGGAAAGAATTAATTTATTCATGCACTGAGCATGCACTTAATAAGTTTTTGGTGTGTTCCAGGCCCTCTGTGAGGTTTTGAAATTATAAAGAAGAATGTATAGTTTATGTACAACAATGACTCACAGTTGCATTGCCAAAGGCAAAGTGTTAGTGAGCTGGTGGCTAAATAATCAAATAATTATGGCAGTGATAAGTGCCACAGTAGAGATATAAAAGCAGACATAATGAGAGCACAGAGGAAGTTCTTGAGTCTGTTTGGAGAGGTCATGCCAGGGAAGACTTGCAGGAGGAGAGTGTAACTGGGCTGAGTTTATGGGAGTAAATGGGCATTTGCTAAATATGCAGGTGGGGTAGGAGTAGTATATTCCAGGCAAAGTAAAAGGGAGAGAGAGAGAGAGAGATACAGAGATAGAGAGATTTAAGAGAGAAGGTGAAGAAGGAGGTGGCAAAGCAGGAGAGGGGAGAGAAGGAGGAGAAGATTGGGAAAGGTAACGGGTGAGAGAAAAACAAATTCTGTATTGAAAATGCAAGAGATCCAATATGACTGCTCTAACTGGTGTGGCGTGTCCACTGGGGGAACTCATGGGAGGTGAGCACGGAAAGGGAGGCAGAAGACAAAGCAGAGCTCAGAAAGGATGAGTTTTATAATTAGGCTGTCCTGTGTGAAAATTCAAGCTTTAACCACTTGGTGCCATGAACTCTCTAGGAAGTTACCTAACTCAGTTTCCTCATCTGTAAGTGGGGGAAGGTGGCAACACCTCCATTTTAAACTTATTGAAGGGACCAAGTGTATCTATGAATGACAAGTACCTAGCACAGTGCCTGACACTTAGCAGATTTCAGGAACTTTTCTTTCCTCCTTCTTGTGCCACCCCTGCCCCCTCCCCCTGAAATCTGTCACTAAAGCTGAAAACTGAAGGTGACTGATAAAGAGTGTTTGGCAGGTGTCTTTAGGAAGTAGTGGGAAATTGACTGAAAAGAGATGATAAAGCTGAATTGAAAAGAGTCTTTGGGTATGGCCCTGTAGCCTAGTGGTTAAGGAAGCTGATTCTCACATGGCTAACCACGGTTTGAACCCTGGCCCTGGTGGCTTGAAAAGCATACCAGACATGTGTGCTCATATGCCCCAAATCCCAACAAGATGGAGAAATGGAGGAGAAGGGATTGTAGGGTGATCATTGCCCTGTTGGGAGCTATTTCTTTCTCTCTATCTTTCTCTGGCAAACACACAAGCATTCTGGCTATTAAAACAAAAGAGGGGGGTTTTTGAAGTTGGGAAGCAGAGATTATACTTAAAAAACTTAAACATTGCTTAACTGTAAACATGGTATTAAAATAAAATAAGATAGATCAATCATACTAATTATTACAATCTTGTCATCTAGTCATCCAATACTGTCATTTACCCATGACAATTCTGTTTGATAAAGATCAAAATCTCAACTATTTTTAGTTTTTACAGATTTTCAGAACTAGTATAGCTGAGATTTATGCACTTAAATATTTACTTAAAATTAAGTCATGATTTTTTTTTTTTTTTTTGGTTATTCTACATTCCTTTTCCCCCTACATTTCCTTCTACCTTATTGCCCTTAGAAAATGATTGTTAATTGCTAGGTATGTTTCCTTCCACATAGTTCTCTATGCTCATAAAACCCTATATAAACAAAAACACGTATACTAAGTTGTCATTCATTTTCCTCAAATGGGATAAGCCATATATGTTTCTTTCAATTTACTTTTCCTACATAAAAATATGTCAGAGACAAACAGTTAACTGCAGGACTCACATAAGAAGGGACACTGGGACCAGCAGTTGGCATAATGGCTATGTCGCTGGACTCCCATGTAGTAGACTCTGTTCGAGTCCTGGACCCGGTGGCTTAAACTCACGCCGTGTGCGTGCCCAAAATCCCGAGAGGAAAATGGAGGAGAAGGGATTGTGGCGTGGCCATCCCCCCGGGGGTGATTTCTCGCTTTCTATCTCTCTGTCTCTCTCTATCTTTATGACAAGCGCACGCGCTCTGTAGCAAAATCCTCTCCAAAAAAAAAAAAAAAAAGAAAAAAGAAAGAAGAAGGAACACTGAAAAATAATACTGTGTCTTTTGATCTGTAAAGGGCCTCAGAGATCACCTAGTCTAGTGGTTTTCAAAGATAAGTCTCTCCAGTTTAATTATCTGCTTAGTGGGTAGAGATTTTGAACACAGAAGTATAGTTTAGGAAGCTCTATTAAATATTAGTCTGGTGGTAGCAGAAAAAGGGGTTAGGAGGGAATAATCTGGAGCCATCTTTCAGGTTTCAACTTTAATGTAATTTCCTCAGGAAGCATTCCCTGATACTCCTGACTAGGATAAGTCCTCCTCCTTTATGTTCTAATAGAATCTTCTATTGGTTTCTTGCTATATTCACTAGCATAATATTAATAAATTATTAGTCGTTAATAAGCTAATCATTGTTCATCTTTGTGCCCATGATACTGCATTACCTGGAATGTTTGGCAGATAAAAAAAGCTCAACGCTGAACGAATGAATGAATGAATGAATGAACAAATGGGAGATATTTTGTGGGGGAAGAGTAGTCACACAGGTATTGAAACTTGATGCAGTAGAGGGGCAGCGGGAGATGAGAGTCAGTGACCAGAAGGTTGCATTGGTGGCTCAAAGACTGTTACGAATTCATATCAACTAATGACATATTCCTTAGCATTTTAGGGTTGGAACCTAACTTTGATTGGTATTCTCAGAACTTCTTAGGCTTTTGGTAAGAGGCTCACAGTAACCAAATGTATAAGGACATTGTTAACTTAAAATAGGAACTGTCTCTTTACATCCTCAACACTGCTCACCCTGCGATCTGTATTGAGGTATGTGTGGTCTTGAGGTCATACTTGATTGTTTCATGGACACATGATCAGAACAAAAGGAAGGTGATAATCTTGAGACATATTATATCTAGTTACCAAGGGATCAGATGTAACATTTTTACTCCATAGCTAAAGAACAGAAACTTTTTTTTGATGACCCAGTTATAGTCTCTCTGAAGTACACAGTACTCTTTTATACCCTTTATGATGTTTTCAATATTGGATTATTTCTGCCTATCTTTGTTTGTGTTGAGTACTAATTCAACTTCACTAAAATATGAGGATTTGGAAGACATCCTATTTCCTCTTTTTATGTATTGACTTAATGTACTATATTATTTTCCCTTATATTAGTTAAGGTTCTTCTGGTGGCAAGCAATAGTAATCAATATGTTAAAAAAAAAGGTAATTTGGGACCAGCAAATGGTAGTTACATTGCGGGATTTTCATGTAGTCAACCATGGTTTGAGTCCCAGACTTGGTGCCTTAAAACTCACGCTGGGCGCATATGCGTGCATGACACAAAATCCTGAGTGGAGACTAGAGAAGAAGGGACTGTGGTGTGGCCATCCCCTCTAGGGAGGGGGAGTGATTTCTCACTTTCTGTTAATCTGTTTCTCTTTGTCTCTCTGGTGAGTGCATGCACCCTATAGCAAATATCTCTCTCTCTCAAAAAAAAAAAAGGTAATTTATTTGAACACATCAAAAGAGCCCCAAGAAGAAAGGGCAAACCAAACAGTATTGCCTCAGGAAAGGCAGGAATAGTGTCAGCTCTGAGGAACTCACTGGTGAACCTCATGGACTAGGAAGCTATTCCAAAGGTGTCTGCTACATTATCACTCATTTCGATCCAAGTTCATGAGCATAAATGAGGCACATGTCTGTTACTCCATTTGCTTCAGACTATAATAGATCCAGGGAATCTGGAATAAGTTCAGTTTGTAGTAGGAACTGAGTGAACAATATTTTCAAGGAGCAAATTTTCAGGAAAATTTGACAGACATGGTGGCTAGCTAAATATGAGACAGGAAATAAAAGGATAAATAAGTAAAACGTTAATTTCTACAGATTGAGGTGAGAAAAGTTGTAGCGAATAAATTTGGAATGTGGAGTGCTTTTTTTGGAGGGAAGGGATTATTGTATGTTTGATTTTATGCACAATCGAGGTAATCATGACTGTGAGATGTCCAAGTTAAGATTTTTAAAGGGAACTATAGTGAAGATAGAACTCGAAAGATAAAATTGGCATGAAGATAGCCATGAGAACAGGATAATTCTCCTTGGAGTTAATTTTGTACATCTCAGAGTTGTCATCTTTCCTTGAACATAAGGACTGTGCCTTAATTGTCATTTAGTATCTCAAGATTTAGCACTTAGTAGGTACAAAAACAGCCAGTGTGACATTAAACTGAATTGAAGCTTAGCAAGAAAAGAGTGCAGCGCCAAGAATAATTTCTACTTTCTCCTGGAGTCACTTCAAAGTGCCGTTTTCCTTTCGGAAGATTTGGCAGGATAAATCTACTTTAGAGGCTATCTCTGTCAATAACTAGAGGGTTCATCTGCACCATTTGTTTTCTCTAGTCAGGTTTATGTGGTTTGGTAAGAGTATTTGCCTTTAGCTTATCTTGGTTGTAGACTGATGACACTACAGATAGTTAAGTCTCAACATTAGCATCCTGAGTGGGTAAAATGAAAGAAACCTTTTAGTCTGAATTTTCCTTTACTTCTGACCAAAAAAAAAAAAAAAAAAAAAATCTATAAAGATAGTATCTCAGAATATTTTTGCTTACTACCCACTTCTTAATCAATACTGTCATCAGCAAAGAGAAATGCAGTGTCTTCCTTCACACTGGAAGCAGAAACTAGGTTAGACATCCTGATAATAAGTGACAGAATTGTGCGGATGGATGGGATGGATAAAACATAGATTCTATTTGGTTTCATCTTAACTGCATTATTCTAGCTCCATTTTATTGACCATTCATTGTTCCATGTCAGTTCAATTCTATTCTATTTTAACTTGAAGTACATACATGATGTAAAGCTAGACATTTTCAGTCAAAAGCATTTTTAGATCTTGTCATCAGCTGTCTTCTTTTCTTTGCATTTCAAATTTTCTACAGTAAATTTTAGTGAATTAAAGCTCCTAATTATTTTCAACTCGTAACATGAAATATTTTACTAAAAGTGTAATACTACAACATTTTGGTAAGCGTTACCACCTTATGATTATTTTCATAGGTTGATCACAGGTTGATTCTGAAGGTAATTTAGTGACCTACAAAAATGACAGGAAGTAACTTAGTTAAAAGTTGAACAAAATGATCAAATCCCCATTAAAAAATGGGTTCTTATATGATTAAGTATAATATAACTTCTTACATGGGTGAAGTAATTGAGCTCTTAAAATAGATAAGACTCCTTTGATTAGAAACCGTATTTGTGGGGGACCACCAGTTGGCATAATGGCTATGTTGCTGGACTTCCATGTAGTTGACTGTGGTTTGAGTCCCGAACCCGGTGGCTTAAACTCACGCCATACACATATACATGCGTGCCCAAGATCCCTAGAGGAGAATGGAAGAGAAGGGATTGCGGCGTGGCCATTCCCCTGGGGCGTGATTTCTCGCTTTCTGTCTCTCTGTCTCTCTCTGTCTTTTTTCTGGCAAGTGCATGCGCCCTATAGCAGAAACCTCTCAAGAAAAAAAAGAAAGAAAGAAAGAAAGAAAGAAAGAAAGAAAGAAAGAAACCATATTTGTGGAAAATGCTAATAATTTGTTTTTCTAACATTTAATTGCTTGTTAATAAAGTAATTTATAATTTTTCTTTTGTCCTCAACCAAATGAGTAAAACAAAATTATTCATTCTTCTCTGTCAAATCCCCTTTCTTGTATTGCAATCGAAGCAAAGCATTTAGCATCCCAAATTCTGCTGACCACTTTACAAGAGATGGATGCTATTATGTTGATTTTACAGAGGAGGGAATCAAGTCACATAAAGGTTGATTTATTTGCTTAAGTAAGTAGTAGCACTAGCATTGATTTATTTGCTTAAATAAGTTGTGGTGCTAACATTTATATTCAGATATTTTAATTCTGGAACCTGCAATTCTGACCACAATGCATCTTATTTCTGAGATAGTCATGTTTGTCATATACCTGGAAGACCTAAGAATAAACATCACAGTTTCTTTCTTTCTTTTTTATTTATTTATGTTTTTAATTTGTTGGGACCAGCAGATGGTACAATGATTATGTCTCTGGTCTCTCACATAGTCAACCATGATTTGAGTCCCAAACCTAGTGGCTTAAAACTCACATTGGGTGCCTGTACGTGAATGCCCAAAATCCCAAGAGGAAAATGAGGAGAAGGGATTGCAGTGTGGCCATCCCCTCTGGGCGGTGATTTTTCATTTCTCTCTGACTCTATGGTAAGCACAAACACACACTGTAGTAAAAATCTCTCTAAAAGAATAAATAAATAAATAAATATGCTAATAAAGTAATTTATAATTTTTTTATGGGGCACATATGCTTGCCAGAGAAACAGACACATAGGGAGAAAGATGGAAAATGAGAAAGCCATCCCAGGGAGAATGGCCATGCTTCCATCTTTTCTCCTCCATTCTTCTCTTGGGATTTTGGGCATGCATGTGCACACATTCTGTATGTTTTTCAAGCTGCTGGGTTGAGGAATTGGAACTACACAATCAATCATGTGAAATCCAGCTGCCTTAACCACTATGCCACCAGCTGGGCCAATATCACTGTTTCTTAAGCAGAGATTTTTTTTTTTTGTCATAGTTTTTTTGTTCTGGCCTGCCTTGAGGAATGTTCAATTAGAGGGCAGCTAAATTAGAGTAGATATCTTTTATTGAATGTTTTTAGTATTAAAAACCTGTGCATAAAACAATGCTTTGAGATCTGGTCCCCTAGCAAAGTGATTAAAAGAGTCAGATTCCCCATGGCCAAACACAGTTTGAATCCTGGCCTCTGCAGCTAGGTCCATTTACATGCATGTCCAGAATCCTGATGGGAAGGGGAAATGGAGATAAAAGAATTGCAATGTTCCACTGGAGAGGTTTTTTTTTTTTTTTTCTTCTTTCTCTCTCTCTCTCTCTCTCTCTCTCTCTCTCTCTCCAACAAGCACATATGCCCTCTGGCAATAAAAACAAAACAGAACAGTTCTTCGAGGTAGGCATTATTACTTTACTCCTCAATGAAGGAAACTGAAGCTGAGTATATAGTATAGCCTAAGATAGTAATTGTGAACGGTAGCATCATAAATACTGCTTTTTCATCTGTTCATACCCCAACTTCCATTCATACGAGAAATTGGTATAGTTCTCTAGCTCTATCATGTATGCAGCTGACAACCACCTATTTTAGAGCTAATTGAGGAATCCATTTAAATGAAGTTTCCAGCTGTAATCGCAGCAATTTTATCTCTGCAGATCTGGTGTGTGACCCTCGAATCTGCATTTTTAACAATCATTCCCTGCAGTCATGATGTACAGTAGGCTTGGACAACACTTGCCTTAGTTAGGATAAGGACAGTGTTCATGGAAGAGAATGTTTTTTGAAAATCTTTATTCCAACAGGACCAGCAGTTAGCGTAATGGCTATGTCACTGGACTTCCATGTAGTCGACCGCGGTTCGAGTCCCGGACCCAGTGGCTTAAACTCACGCCAGGCATATGTGCATGCGTGCCCAAGATTCTGAGAGGAGAATGGAGGAGAAGAGATTGTGGCGTGGCCACAATCACCCCTTGGGGGTGATTTCTCGCTTTCTGTCTCTCTCTCTGGCCGGCGAGCGCACGCGCCCTATAGCAAAAACCTCTCCAAAAACAAACAAACGAACAAACAAACAAACAAACAAACAAAAAAACTTTATTCCAAGTCTTCATATGTGTTTTGAAAAATAACAGGTAATATTGCCTTATTAAGTCTTACCATGCTACCAGTTGAATAAAACTACAAGATTTGAAAACTGTCTTGGGCATGACTAAAATTTCTTGTTTCTGATAAAGTAAAAATGATGACAGAAGGAAGAACTTTTCTGTAACTTGAAAGATTATGACCTTGGGGTTGAAAGCCATGGGGAATCAATTTTGGCCATCACAAGCAAAAAGAGGAAAAGTATGAACTCTAGAACAGATAATTCTCTATTTTAGTTTGTAATTTTGCATAGTACTCCTTTGCCAGCTATTAACTCCTGTGGTTTCTATTTAGCGTTGTGTAATGGTCTCTCAATTGTCAAGTGATTTCCTAGATATTTTAGGATTTCTATTTCTTTGGTATCTTTCATTGCATGCCTATTGAAAAAGTAAGTGATATAAGGAATCAATTGAGAACTTTTAAAAAAAGAGTTATTTTATTTAACTTTATTTACTTATTATTGTTATTATTTTTTCAATTTGACCAGAGGGGGACAGAGTGAGAAAGAGAGAGAGAGAGAGATGGAAAGTGAGAAATCAGGCTGCTAGGTCCAGGACTCAAACTGTGGTCGGCCATGTGGGAATCCAGCACCCTTAACCACCATTCCACCTGCCGGCTCCCAGTTGTTTTAATGAGACAATCCAACCCAAAGCCTCCTATTCAAATATTTATTCAAATCTGCAGAGGTTATGCCTATAAACTCTGTCTTACTTGGCCTAATGAATAAGAAAAGACAAAAAAGATTAGGGAATTTCTGGTAACATTGAGCTACAGAATAAAAGGTCACTTATGGGAAGAATTTATAGCAAAATGCTCTTTGAACATTAAGCAAACAGATGGCTTGCTTAAGTCGTTTACAATCTACCACCTAAAAGGATTTTGGAAACAAGATTTTATTACTTGGCTTTAATGTGAGGTGAAACTGTACCTGTGTTGTAGGATGTCTTAAATGTTAAAATTTAACCACAAAAAGATAGTTATAACCCTATTTTTCTGTTCCTCTGTGTATACATGGCTTTCTAGACTGCATTACTCTTATGAGGTGGAGGCTTTGTATATAATTTCCCCTATTTAATTTCTAGAAAATGTACACTTCACATTAAGTTGGCAGTTCAAGGTCCCTAGGTCACAAGAGTGAAATTTTCTGATTGGTTCATGTGGCACTCTATGCCAAGGATGCAGAGTTCTGTTAACTCTGGGATGCCCAGAGTTCTCTGATATTCATATTTAGCTAGATCTCTGATAATATTGCATTTCTACATTATGGTTTTCATTTAAGGCCTCTGGGTGAAAGTTTAAGCATTTTATTAGTCTTGACTAAGTCACAAAGAGCTATGAGGTATTTTAGAGCATATTTAATTAAATATGGAGGGTTATAAGAGAGCTTCAAACTTTAAAATTAGGTAACAAGCTCTGTATCATTGCCAAATTTTAAGAGAAAAGGTTAATTAGTGTTTGACCTCAGAGTTGTTTGGAAGGGGACTATATTACTTGGAAAGTATTAGATTAGAAATGATTCTAAAGAATGGAGAGAACATGATAAAATGCTAAAGGAATGATTTATACTTAGTCCTAAATTCTGAATTACTTTCTTGTTTTGAAATAATCATCCATACATCTGAAATAGAAGCGGAGTTTTCAGCCTTTCTCTACTGTTCCCTGCTAGGACTAGGGTGGTAACTACAATGAAACACTTGTGCATAAGCAAAAACTAATAACTGTGTTTGGCATTTTGCTAGGTCAAGAAAGATAACCAAATTTAGATTTTCATGTAATGGCACACATTCTGATATTCATAGTTCTGAGTTATTCTGTAGAATTATATTGCTTAAGTTTAGTTTGAAATTATGTATTTAAATCTTTGGATAAAGACATAGCTATTTTTAAATAAACATACATGTTTACTAGTGAGTTTAGTGCTAATTAGTGCTAATAAAATGGTTCACATTCTTAGTGCCTTAGATCTGGTAAGCAGTTCAACTAACCTGAATGAGGGCTGAGTCGTAGCTCCAAATGAGAAGACACACACACACACACACACACACACACACATATATGCATTCCCATTGGATTCAGTTTTAAAAATCGTATTCTTCTATTATGGTTCACCAGGTCTTTAGATTAAACAGATCTTCAAGAAAGTGATACTGCAGGTCCAGCTGTGGTGGCACAGCAGTAACACACTGTTCTGCAATCCTGGAAGCCATATGGAAGATGGGGGTCTGGATCGTGGGTTGACCTGCACACACCATGTGCATGCACACCTGTGATCCTTGCTGGCTAGGAAAGGCTGTGGGACTCATGGAGTGAAACTCTGCTGAAGATGCATGTATAGAATTTTTCTTTTCCCTCCCTCATGAAATAAACTTTTTTTATAAAGGTGATGCAGGGGACCAGCAGTTAGCGTAATGGCTATGTCGCTGGACTCCCACGTAGTCGACCGCGGTTCGAGTCCCAGACCCGGTGGCTTAAACTCACGCCGGGTGCGTGTGCGTGCGTGCCCAAGATCCCGAGAGGAGAATGGAGGAGAAGGGATTGCGGCGTGGCCATCCCCCCTGGGGGGTGATTTCTCGCTTTCTATCTCTATGTCTCTCTCTGTCTGTCTGGCGAGCGCACACGCCCTATAGCAAAAACCTCTCCGAAAAAAAAAAAAAAAAAAGGTGATGAAGGAGGCACTAATCTCAGTTGTTATCAAGTTAATGTGAGCAACACCATGAGACTGAGTAGTCAATGAAGTTGAGAAAGGTAGATAAAAGCAATGGCGAGACACAAAGAAAGTCACTTTTCAGGTGTAAGATTTTCTTGGAGAGTAACATGGCCACAAAGAATAGATAAAGCCTCTGGCCAGACTTGCTACCCTCTTTCCCATGCTAACTCATGTAGGTCGAGTCTTACGGACTCAAAGCAAACCCTTAGTCATGGGGAGGGTTCCTACTTTTTTTAATGTCCAATTCAGGTAGTAGATTTGGAAAACTGAAAATTGGTGAGTAGAGGGTCTTAAGACTGCAAAAAGAACAAATAATAAAAAGTAAATGGTTACTAATACTTCTATGTACTTACTTATTTTATTTTAACTTATTTTAGACATTTAATCACTATACACCACTTAGCTTTAAAGTGAATTTACCCAACATGAATACACCTCGCACCAGCCCAGTTGAGGATACTATACACGTTATCATCAACAGACAACAATCTATTTTGTGTCCCATAAATGTCTTGCCTTTCTATTTTTCTCCTTAATTTCTTTCCTCACGCTCTTCCACTTTTCCCACCATTTTCCCACACTGTCTCCAGTACCCATAACTATTTTCCATTTCTCATATCCTCTAATCTTTCAGTTTCTGCCACAGAGTGTGGGCAGTTGGTATATATTAAGTGGAGTCATATAATGTCTCTCTTTCATAGCCTGGCTTGCTTCACTCAACATCAAATCTTCCATATTCTATGGCACTTATATGATAGATACTGTTGTAAGCACTCTGCCTAGAAAGCACTCGCTTAATCTCTCTACAACCTTATGACATAGGTAATGCCTATTCAAATTATACACGTCGGAAAGTGAGGCACAGAAAAGGTAAATAAGCAATTTTCTCAAGTTTACACATTTAGTAAGTAGTAGAGCCAGGACAGGGACCAAGTAATTGGGCTCCCGAGTCTGTGTTTTCAATTATCGGGTTGTCAGGAAAGTCATGACGTATTTTTCTATGCAAAAATGCATCCTGACTTTCCTGATGACCTAATGCAATCTTCACAAAGAAAAACCTTTCCTATGACTCAGATATGGATCAATTAAAGCTGTGTATGTCTAGATTCATAGGACCAGAAGCAATGGTAACAGGCTAGATATCTGACTTGTTCAAACACTAAAAAGTCAAACTTTTTAAAAAAACAAATCACTTTGATTATTTCCTAGCTTTGCGATTTGGGGGCCTCTTGTTTGGTCTCTAAATCTATTACTGAAAGGAACCTGAGGGATCATACAACAGACAGTGGTCTACCAAGGGAGAGCACTCAAATGATCATTAATAAACACAGTGGGAATAAGTTCATTTCAGCATAATCAAAAGTGATCCTTTATTCCTCTTTGTCTTCAGAGCAAAGCTGTTGGGGAAAAGGAAACCAACCACTAGGACTCTTTCCACCTGGTTTAATCAGACCATAAGCTGCTGAATTAAGCCTGTGTCTTTAGTTGCCCTTTGTTGGCTGCTTCTTGATTAGTCGAAGTGTCATTTGAGTGACAGAGCCATGTTGGATGTCCCTGCCACATGTTCTGATGAGTTAGCATTCTGCGCTGCTGTCACACAGCTTCTTGAAAGAAGCGTGAGGATATCCTGTGGGGAAATAAGCAATGTTTTGATGGCAAAGAAATGGCTTGTGGAGGGGCTGCCCACGGATGCACATGTTGCTTAGGCGCCAAGCCAGCTCTGCAGTGATTGATGGATACTCTGCTCCCTTCAGGTGTATTTTCACGTGTGCTGGGAAAGGGATGAAGGGCACCTTTGAAAGAGGAGGGACTGTTTATAATCACTTCATCTTTCTTCTGCTTAATGCAAACTCATTCTGGAAAGATAAATGACTGTCCACTCTTGTAAGAACTACTGAAAACCATTTCTATATATTGCTGTGGGCCAGATTTGTATAGTTCAAGGATTGTTCCACTGTGGTGGTTATTGACTTCAGTGTGCAGCATTGATTGCATGTTTTTGTTAATTTCAAAGTCTCTAAAAGGAAAGGGTAGTAAGGTTCTATGAAGTCTCTGTGGATCTTCTTTATGTGAAAATACGCAATTGATGAGACATTGTAGTGGGTTTTAAATTTATAGGCATAACTCAGGTGCACAGAAATGAAATTGTTTATTTTTCTATTTCTGAATTTAACTTAGGCAAATCTCTTACTTGCCTGGCTGGCTCAGAACAGTTACTCTTGACATTTTAACTTAATTTAGTTACTTCCAGTTTATTCACTGAAATTATAAGGTCTCTTCCTGGCAATATTTTTGATCTACCTCTAGAGATGACCTGAGTTACTGGATGGCCAGAGGATCATGATGGGATTGGGAGAGAAGCTCTTTGTTTCTTGGATCTTTTCAAGACCTTGCTGGTTTCCTTTGAGACATAGCAGTTCTTTTCTATCTGTTGGGCCTCATGTGCAGTATCTGATACACATGACATATGTGGACCTAGTGAGGGCTCTGGGCTGGATCTCTAGACTGTACCTCATGTCCTGACTCTGACTCTCTCCAGGCAACAGGGCCTCAGAGTACCTCTCTTTCCATGGGGGATGCTCAAGAACTTGTGGTGGCTTTCTGTGCATTGTGTAGAGTCTGGAACTCTAGGACCCTTCCTCTGGCCTATCTGTCTAGAACCTTCCTTAGTTATCTGTGTCATACTTCCCCGCTTTGGTGCCATGCTGAATAAAGGGTTTTCCCTAGGAGCTTGCAGTGTTCCCTGGCTGTGCTCTTCTCTAGGTGTTATTTAATAAATCTTTTATTATTATTATTGTTACATTCAATCACTGTGTATCATTAGAATATACAAAATGAATTTTCCGAGCATGAATAGGTGTCTTAACTGATCTTCTAATCTGGGGGTTTGGTGTTTTGTTGCAGGAGGGTGGGTGTGTAGAGGGTAGATTAGATGTTTATACACATCGGTGTGCTATGATATGCCCCACCTCTCTCACTGCAGTCCTCATTAAAGTCTTATCTACACTTTAGTGTTAGAAAAACCTGTTTCATCCCCATTTAAAATTTTATACTATAAATACTATGATGATTTGTTAAAGCTCTGCCTCATTGGAACCCACATACTCCTTTTCTTGTTATACCCGAAAGCCTTGCTTTCCAGATTATTGTCTCATTTAAATTGGATTTGAATATCAAAGCTGAACAATGACAATGTGATTCTCTGCTGTATTTACTCTCCCCAAGAAATAGTGAATACTGTTGTTTGATTCAGTGAGTGGGGTAGGAAACGTAAAAGATTCTTGCAGAAGAGAATATGTCAGTTTATATTTCAAAAATATTATCCCAATTATAACACTGTCTCTTTATTTTTATTTTCAGCTTTTGCTGTAGGGTATATATATATATACTTGGTGGAAAGAGACAGAGAGAGAGGGAGAGAGAGGCAAAGTGAGAAATCACCCCCCGAGGGGATGGCCACACTGCAGTCCCTTCTCCTTCATTCTCTTCCTGGGATTCTGTGTACGCACCCACATGCATCTGGCATGATTTTCAAGCAGAGGTCCAGGATTTGAACTGTGGAATTGGCCATGGGGGATCCAACCACTTAACTTCCATGCCACCTGCTGGCCCCAAGACTTTCTTTTTATTTAACAATGCTCAATCTCTCCTCCCCTTTTTCTTGTCCATTCTTTGACTAATGATATTAAAATAACTTCTTTATTGGGTAACTCTTAACCCCTGCCCCTACCACCAGGTCTGAGTGCTACATATAGATAGACTATTTGGAATGGTTACAACTATGAGGGAAGATCTTTTTTCTAGGGAGAAAACTGATTTGGAGGGATTATGTCCATGTCCACTCAGCTAGCAAGGGAAAAAGCTGGGATTTAAACCCTGATTGATACTACACTGCCATTTCCAATGGAAGTCTATTTCAGACTTACCACATGCACATACAGCTAAATCCATCTTGAATACACAAGTTAAAAAGTAAGTTCTCAGAGAAAAATTTTGTGCATACAACTTTTAAAAACTACATATAATTTGTAAATTTGAAAAAATGTTCAGTTCTCTAGTTACTAATAATGTCTAAGTATTTTTCTAGATTATGTGTATATAAAATATATAAAATATATACACACACACATATATATGTGTGTGTGTATATATGTGTGTGTGTGTGTGTGTGTGTATAAAACCCTGTGGATTGGTGTTTAAACCAATCTAAAATGAGCCAATAGCTCTTTAAAGAACACTAGAACTGGGGGCCAGTAGGTAGCATGGTGGTGAAGGTGCTGAACTCCCACATGGCTGTCTGTGTTTTAAGTTCCAGATCTGGAGGCTTGCTTTATCACTTTTTTTTCCCTCTCTCTCTCTCTCTGGTCAAACTAACAAATAACAATAAATAAAATTAAATAAAATAATTCTAAAATAAAAGAACACTCTAACTACAAATACAACTCTAGATGTACTGTCATCACACTTTTGAAGAGAACACTTCAATTTGCCTGATAGATCTTAAATTCATTCAGAGAGAAATAAAGGGAGAAAAAAGTAAAGGATTACTTCTTAATAAAGTTAAATGGTACAAGATAAATAAATGTGAAGAGAAGAAAGCTTTGGCAGTGATTTCACTGCTTCATGTGGTAGAAATATTAGTTGAAAATCTGTGATAAATTTATATCATATTCATGAACATACCAGAAACCCAGAAAGGTGTAAAGTTCACCATTCCCTTCCTTAGTGATACCAGATGCATTTTAATAGAAATTTCTTAAACTTTTGTACTTTGAAATGCTGATAAGCTGCAGAAGTATATTATATATTATCTAAAAATGAATTATCAGTTTTGAATTTCTATTTCCTCAAATCACCACCAGATTTAGTTACAGTACATTGCTAAGGGGTTAATTTTCAAACCAATGAGTGGTGAAAAGGGTGATAAGGGAAGAGAAAAAAGCAATTATAACTGGTAAAATTCTTTCCAGGTGAATAATTTTTTTGTGTTTCTTTTGTATTTGCTGTGTATTCTAGAGGAATGACAATTGCCTAATTCAATCTGGCCAGAGTGTAGGCATGGGGTTAGTTAAGACTTTATGTACCGAAGGATGAATTCTCTCTCTAGCATGGAAACAGCCACTCTCTTCCAGTGGTGTGTCTGCCACACACAAATAACATAAATAACACCTGCAAAAACCTCCCTCTGAAGTACTAAGTACTGACATTCTGGAGGGTTCTCTAGGTGTTATAACAGCATTGTTCAATTGCTGTTCAATTGCAGTCTTAATCAAATATGATACCCTGATTCCAAGGCGGATGTCACATACCATCAATCTGTAGCAAGCCAACACATTTCCCTGAACAGTGTGGCATTTTGCACGGAAATGATAAAACAGCAGTGATTGTCTTAGGATCACAGCTGATGTGATTCATGAGGTACTGTTGATGGATAATGCTCTTGTGGTGAGTATGGCTTTGCATAAAGACTAAAGCAGTTTGTTATCTTATGAAGCTCTTGCCACTTCCTCTTTTAAACTTACTCCCAGTACTACTAAGTTTTTCATATATTAGATACAAGTAGATATGAAATATATATATATCATAATATATCATTATATATATATCGTATATTAGATATCTTCACACACTTATGTATACAGATACAAGCACATGCATTTACATATTCACACACCTACATATACATGTCTGTACACATACACATATATATACATACACACATGCATTCATGAGATCCCTTCAAAAATGTTCATAACAACAGGACTGACCTGTAGCTTATTGCTTAAGGGAACTGAATCCCACAAGACTGACTGCAGTTTGAATCCCTGTCTGGTGGCTTGAAAAACATGTTGGAGCATGCATGTGCATGCTCAAGACCCAACATGATGGAAAAATAGAGAAGAGATTGCAGCGTGATCATGCCCCAGATGGGGGGGTGGGTCTGTCTCTCTTTTTCTCTTTCTGGTGAACACATGTGCCCTCTGGAAATAAATAAAACATAAAAAAAAATATAGTGGTTATTTTATTCTTAAAATACTTTGTGGAAAATACATCTTATAAAAAAATGCATGCATTTCAAAATTTTTTGCACCAAAATAAACTCCTATGTTAATTCTGCTTTTTCATGTATGTTCCAAAGTCCCCTCATTTGTGTCCACACAAACACACACACACACACACACACACATACACGTAAAATATGCCTTGTCAGAACTTAAGTGTATAACTCTTAGATAACTATATTTTTCTGGTAATGAGCAATGGATTGTCTTCCCATAGCATATGGGCCCTTTCATCTCTCTCGCCTGGAAGAGGGTTGTATCATTCATTATCTTATTCTAAATCTGTTTATGTTTTTGTTTTTTGCCATAGGGCATGTGTGCTTGTCAATGAGAGATGGAAAGAAAAACAGAGAGGGAAAGTGAGAAATCACCCATCAGGGGAAATGGCCATGCCACAATCCCTTCTCCATTCTCCTCTCAGAATTTTGGCATGTGTACACGTGTGCCTCACATATTTTCCAAGCTGTCAGGTCTGGGACTTGAACCATACACTTGGTCGTGTGGGATCTAGCTGCCTTTATTTAATGCTACCTGGCAACTCCCTCTAAATCTGTTTGTAATAAAAAGTTAATTTATTTCCTTAGGGAGAGAGAGAGGCACCCCATAAACTCCCCTGCCTTTGGCAGAGTCCTCATGACATAATCCTCTCCTAAGGCCTTTAGCCAACCAAGATCAGTCCAGGACATGAACGTGAGCTTTCCTATATGGCCCTAAGCATCATGCAGCAGTAACCCTACTGCCTGTGCCACTGCGGCTGGGTTCATTCAAACCCTTTGCCACACTTAGCATTTTTGTCTGTGGCAGGATTTGAAATGGGAATAGAGATGATATAATTATATAATGAAATTATCTTCAAATTAATAAGGTGCCATTTTCAGATTTCTATCTCGTTCCTGTATGTTATCCAAGTTTTAAAGGCCATTATAAACTTATGAGAATTTATAATTTCCTACTAATATAAGGCCTGTATTCTTATTTCTTTCAATGGTGATGCATATACGCACATGAAAACACCACATTTGAAATGTTCCACTTTTGTATCTTGTACAGTAACTATTTTTGTTTGTGTTAGTATTCTTGGAAGAAGGCTATTAACCCTTATATAATTATTATTGTATAATTAAAAATCAGTTCTTTGACATTTAGTGGGGACTGGAAGAGCAAAAGTGTGCAACTTAACTTTCAACGTTACCCAATATATTTATTTGTATTCTAAAATAATTTTTTTAATATAAACATATTGTAGGTAAAGTAGAAAATAAAAAGTACATGTCATCATACTTTTGAGCCACTGTTTTAAAATTTTATTTCATTTTATTTTATGTTTTGGAAGAGATTTTTGCTATAGAGTGCATGTGTTCACCAGAGAGAGACAGATAGATAGAAAGTGAGATATCACTGCCCAGGGGGAATGACCACACTGCAATCTCTTCTCTTTCACTCTCCCCTTAGGATTTCGGTCATGCATGCATACGTGCCCGACATGAGTTTTAAGCCACCAGGTCTGGGACTCGAACCACAGTTGACTACTAGGGAGTCCAGTGATGTAACTATTATGCTATCCTTCTGATTAACAGAGGAGAATATTATTAATAATTCAATATTATAGTAATACTATTTTTTCCAGTCACCTGTAAGCAAAAATTGTAGCACTGGTTTGTGTGTGTGTCACTTATTGTTATCCTGTTGTTCTCTAAATTGCTTCTCTCACTCAACCAGTATGCCTTAGAGCTCTTTTCCTCTAATTCATTACTAATTAGTAGGGAAAACTTGAAACAATAGTTCTCTGGTTCAGAATTCAGAACAGAGCCTATCCCACAGTAAATGTATATTTGCTTTTAGTCTTGGGATATACATATCTGCTTTACATTTAATCTACTACAAAATATTTCACAGGGTTGGCATAAAGTGTTTAGTTTAGCTGTATCTATACTGATTATTTTGAAGCAAGGCTTGGAATTACTCACTGTAGGCTCAAATATGCACAGAAAAAGGTAGCTTATTTATTTTTTAATAACTGATCTGATCAGAGACCAGCAGATGACGCTGTAATGGTTACATTGCTGGACTCCCATGCAGTTGATCATGATTCGAATCTTGGACCCAGTGGTTTAAAACTCACACCAAGTGCATGTGCATGCAGGCCCAAAATCCCAAGAGGAGAATGGAGGAGAAGGGGTTGTGGCGTGGATATCCCTCCCTGAGGGATGATTTCTCACTTTCTGTCTCTTTGTCTCTGCCTCTCTGGTGAGCACATGTGCCCTATAGCAAAAATCTCTCTTAGAAAAAATGATCTGATCTATTTTAGAAACTAAACTTTAGTTCAATCTAGTACATTGTGTCTTGGGATCAATGCTGCAATCCAAATACTTTCTTTAGGTAACTCCATCCCTGCTTAGCTGATTTGGATACATGCTCGATTTTTCCAAATTCTGTCTGCTCATCCTATTGTTCTTCAGGATGGCATCTGGTTGTTCAGCTTGTATGACCTGGTGATGGAGAAGGAGAAGGCGCCCGCATTGATGTGGTATCCTCTGGCTCCTCCCTGAAACTACAGAACAAAGAGTTGGTCTACTCTGTTTGTTGGTCCCATCTGCTCTTTGGGGTGACACTGATTCTGACCATTTTTCTCTTGTCTGAAATTATCTGTGCAGTGGTCTTTTCAGTCTGACTCCAGGCCTCTTAATCCCTCTCATACACTCAGAAACTCTTGTGTTGTCACAGTAAGGAGATGGGTGATTTGGGGGTCCCTGTTTTCCAAGCTCTTAAATACCCTGGTCGCTGTATCAGGTATATGTATCTCCTGGCTTGCTGCTGTCATTTCTGCTGCATTACTCCTGCCTCAAAGCACAGTCCTGGATCAGGGGCTGGGGCTGGGAATGGAAATAGAGGATGCAGATCTGACTTTTGTGCTTCCCTTTTCTTCTTCTTCTCTTCTTCTTCTTCTTCTTCTTCTTCTTCTTCTTCTTCTTCTTCTTCTTCTTCTTCTTCTTCTTCTTCAAGATATTTTTGCTATAGGGAGTATACACTTACCGGAGAGACCAGAGAGAGACAGAAAACAAGAAATCACTCCCCCGGTGGGGATGGCCATGCTGCGATTTCGTCTCCATTCTCCTCTTGGGTTTTGACATTCCTGGTGTGAGTTTCATGCTGCTGGGTCCAGGACTTTAATTGCAGTAGACTATATGGGAGTCCAGCACCTTAACTACCTGCTGGCCCCTTTGTTATTTTTCCTATGGATCCTCAGGTGAAAGGTGTAGAATATAGGCTGTCCATTTCCTCTATGCCACATCGATTTCTTCCCACTTCCTCAATGCCCAAGTAATTAAAATAGGAAGGTTTGACCTCTTTGCTATATGAAAACATACTACATAATCTGAATATTCTAGGCTGGGTCATGATAAATTAATAATAGTTTAAGGTTTTTATTTTATTTTTGTTTTGTTTTTGCCATAGAGTGTGTGTGGACATCAAAAACAGAGAGGGAAGGAAAGAAATCACTTGCCAGAGGGGATGGACATGCTACAATCCCTTCTCAATTCTCCTCTTGGGATTTTAGACAGGTACACTCATACACACGCATACACATTTGGTCTGATTTTCAAGCTGCCGAGTGTGGGATTTGAGCTGTAGTTGGCCTTGTGGGAGTGTAGGGACTTAACAGCCACATCACCTGCTGGCCCAGTGGTTTACAGTTTTTAAAAAATTTCTCCCAGGGGACCAGCACGTGGCATAATGGCTTTGTGGCTAGACTCCCATATGGTCAATCACATTTCAAGTCCTGGATCCAGAGGCTTGAAACTCACTCCAGGCATGTGTACATGCATGCCAGAAATCCTGAGAAGAGACTGGAGGAGAAAGGATGGTGGCATGACCATCATTTCTGGAGGGGGATTTCATTTCTCACTTTCTGGCTCTCTGGTGGTGAACGCTCAAAAGCAAAAAAAATTTCCTTAAAAATTTCTTTAACTCCCTTGACAAATCTTCTTCATTTTAGAGTGTGTATGTGTGGTGTTCTTAAGACAGGATCTTCCTCTGTCATGGCCCATCTGCCTTAGTCTCCCAGGTGGATGGGACTACAGGCACATGCCACTGCAGCCAATGTTAAGTCTTGCTTTTTAGGATTATGATCTTGCTGTAAAATTCCACTGGTATACCTCAAGATAAATATTAACTATGTTTCCTGTTTGCATTACTACTGTAATAATCACAAACCATCCAAAAACAAATGCGTCACTAAAATGAATTTTAAAAACAAAAAATATTACTACATTTAAATATTATTCGCACTGGTTTATTTATGTTACAAGGAATGTATCTATTATTTCATGTAAATGATTTAGTATTTCCCTCAGTTACATACTGAGAAAGATAATTGTCATAGTGTTTACACATTTTATATTTTGCTATATAATGATAAATAGTGCTACAAAATGACTAATTTACACTCTTGCTATGAGTGACTGGTATCCTTACCTACCACTACCAGACATTTTATATAACTTATTCAATTTAAATTCTCCCTTTTTAAAAAATAAATAATTATTTATTTAACTTGATGTATTGTTATTGTTATTATTACTATTATTATTTTTAATTTGACCAGAGAGAGAGAGAGAGAGAGAGAGAGAAAAGGAAACTGAGAGAGCAAGCTACCAGGTCCTGGACTCAAATTGTGGTCAGCCATGTGGGAATCTAGCGCCTTTAACCACCACACCACCTGCCGGCCCCTCAAATTAAATCCTCTCTTTTTTTTTGAGAGGATTTTGCTATAGGGCGCGTGCGCTCTCCAGACAGACAGAGAAAGACGGAGAGACAGAAAGCAAGAAATCACCCCCCAGGGGGGACGGCCACACCGCAATCCCTTCTCCTCCATTCTCCTCTCGGGATCTTGGGCACACACGCACATGTGCCTGATGTGAGATTAAGCCACCGAATCTGGGACACGAACCGTGGTTGACTACATGGGAGTCCTGCTACATAGCCATCACGCTAACTGCTGGCCCCTCAAATTAAATTCTCTTAACAACACTCCAAAGCAAGTGCTATTATTTCCATTTTGTATATGAAGAAACTGAGGTTCAAGGAGTTAAAGCAACTTGCTTGAGGTCACATTGACAGTAAAGGGCTAATGTGAGAACCTTTTCCAGCAAAACGTAAAAAGCCTGTATTTCATTGTTCGGTTCTAGAAATCTGTCTCTATTTTGAGTTAAACTTCTTTTTTTTAACTGTCTATAGGGCACATGCATTCGTTGGAGACACACACACACACTCACACAAACACAGAGAGAGAGAGATAGAAAAACTAAGAACCACTCCCCCCCCCCCCCCCCCCCCCCCCCCCCCCAGGAGGATGGCCACACCACAATCCCTTCTTTTCCATTCTCCTCTCTGGACTCTGGGCACCGATGCACACACACCCATTGTTTTTCAAGCCACTGAGTCCTGGATTTGAACTGTGCAATTGGCCACACGTGATCCAGATGCCTTAACCACCACACCACCAGTTGGCTCGTTAAACTTTAAAGTATTGACTAGTGTTGTTTTTCTCGTGTTCTGGTTAGTAACATAAGAGAAAATAGAAAATGATATTATGAATAATAGAAAAGTGATAATATTTCCTTATTGGCTCAGCTTAAACACCCATTTAAAGGTCAAGGGCAAATAGTTGACCCCACATCTTGTTGACTCCCGGTCATTAGTTACACAGGAAAAAAGGGACACAATTCAGTGGGATGAAGGGTGGGCCTCAGGCAGCTTCATCAGAAGGAACTGTGGGGCCTGAGGCATAGTCTCAAGATTTGAGTCATCAAGAGTGCACCCTTTCTAGAGGGACACACGCCTTCAGAGTCTCTATCACCTTCTATTACAAGCATCTTCATTGAAACCCGAAAAAGCAAATTTCTCAGGTCAGGAAACAGAACTCTTTCAGCTGAGTCGTGATATTTAAAAATGTCTTTTTTTTTTTTTTTTTTTTTTTTTTTTTTGGTCTCTTGCCTGGCCAATCAAACTGTCTGCCTAGGACAAATTGTTGGCTAATGAAATGCATATACTGAAATGGGAGAGAGCTGTCCTATTTGCAGCACCAGCTCCAGCCCGAGGCCCATCTCTGGCTGCTCCTTTCTATCTATAAGTTAAAGCAATGGCCTCAGCAAGCAGTACACTCTGTACAGCAGCTGCAACTCGTTATCGCCTTTGTCCAGAATAACAAACAGAACAAACACATTTTGCAAGGGATTTTTCCCCCTCTTATGTAGAGGAGGAGGAATTAAGCAATCAGTGAAATGCTGATTGATCAGTTGTGCTGACTTAGAGAAGTCCAAGGCCACATTAGTGCTATTAATCACTGAAAAAAACAACCAAAAAATGTTCTGACAGCTTTATTGAAACCAAAATTTCTGTGATGGGAAGTTGCACATTTCCCCAAAGAGAAAAATGGGAAAACATTTGTGTTTCACTTAGTACAATTTGCTCATCAAGATTGCTTTGTAATGTAATGATGGTTAATTATTTTATAGGAGAATTCATGCTATTTAATGGCTGTTGGTGGACCACGGAGTATAGAATTGTGTGAACCAAGTGGTACGATGCCAAAAAAATGTTAGTAACTCTTCCCATTTTTATGTCTCAGCTTTTACTTTAGCCACTAGCTCCTCAGGTCACATCTAGACCTTTCTTTATCAGAAACTGTGCCATTTTTAAAATTCAAACATTTTTCTTCTCCCCTACTGCTCTCCTTACTTTTTGACCTTATGTACTCAAGTGCACTCATTCTAACAGTTCTTTGCGTGTTCTTCCTTAGCTATCTCAGAATATAGGGTCTACAATTTTAGTTATCCCTTTCCAGATACCCTCGACTTCCACACCCCTATTTCTCTCTCCCTCTTTTTTTTTTTTTTTTTTTTTTCCATACCCCCTGTTTCTCTATAACTGGCTTCACAAAACTCAGACTTTGGTGAATAATCCTCCATCTGAGTGTCTGCACCCATTTCATTGAAAATGGTTGGAGTAAACCACATACTTGGACATAGTGGTGTCTTTGTAAATTCATGATGACCAGTCTCAAATGGGAATTCAATACAATTGGTTCTCTTGCTATGATACTCTCATGAAAGTATGATCCTGCTTATCACAGAAATTATGTTAAGCCTTCCAATTTTCACTTTCTATGTCATTATTATAAAATGGAAACAATCAAGTGGCCATGCTCTCATATTCAAGCTCCCTAATTAATACATCTTTAGCAAGAGAAGGGATATTTCATGTATGTTTTCCTTCTACCTCCTGTTACAAGGTTGGGAATTTCATACCTCCCATGCAAAACCAATCCTTCTCCATGCTCTTTAGATCCTGTCTTATCTTTCTTTCTTGTAGTCATCGCTTTTTAGTTATACTCTTTCTTGTATACAAATTTACCACAACCTTTCAGGTACAGCACTGTCATTAGTCTCCAAATATATCATGGTCACTCTATAGCTCAAAACTCAGTACAAATATAATTTCCTGGCTCCACATCTCATTTAGGTTCTATTCTTTTACAACCCCCCCCCCCCCCCCCACACACACACACATCATTTCCATTTCTTAAAAATGTCCTATTAGCTCTTAATTTATCTCAGGCTAACTTCTACCTCTATCACTTAAATAAATGTGTGGCCTCAAGTAAATTCTAGCCTTCCCTGATCCACAGGGAAGGGATCTTGAGAACCCACCCTGTGGAACAGTTGTCTGCTCTTGAACTTGAGGAGTTTGGCCCTTTAGGCCCCCATAATGGAGCAAGAAAGCACTTCTCAGTCAGGACAAGGGTCTGAAGAAGACATCAGGTGTGAGTAATTAACAACCAGTAATGGGTCTGGGAGATGTGAATGCCCTGGTCAGTAAAGAGGAACTGGACAGTGTACCCAAACAGGTCTACCACAGTTGACTTCTTACACAAACTAATCTTGCATGCAGTGCATCTCTACAAAGTAGTCAGATTAATCCTTTTTACAACATGAATAAAATAATTTTACTTTTTATGTTAACATCCTTCAATGACTTTCTATTGCACTATGAATGACAAATAATTATTTTAACATGACCTATCAATCCCTATAGGATCTGGGGGCTGGTTGCCTCTCAGATTTCTCCTGATAATACTCTGTGTCTTGTTCACCATCCTCCAGTTCTACTAATCAATTCCTGGAAGTTGTTTCTAACTTGCCAAATATATAAATGCACTTTTAGGGGGGGCATAAATCCATGTCAGTAGGTTTGCAATATTAGAAACATACTTCTGAACTATATTACTGTAAATACTCTTTCTCTGCACATAGTAGATAAGATACACCTTTAAGTCAAGAACTCTTTTCATGATTATTAATCTCTCTTAATTTTCTTATGAGGAAAGGATGCACACAAAGGTTAAATAACTCAGCCACTGTAAAATAATGAATTCATGTCAAAGCTAAGTTCAGGGCTTCTAGTCGACTTATATAAATGCACAGTTACGTTTCTCATCCTTATCTGAAGAAGATTTTATATAGTTAATATTAAAAACCTCCTAATTCTGTTGATTGCTAAGATTTAAATATCAAAGGGAGATTAATAAGAGCCAGAATGCCTTCCATTCTTCTAGAAAAAACTTACATAATATTTTATTAACTCTTTGTTACTCATATGTGTAAATTTTATTTAAAATACTTTAAAAACCATTCTAATGGACTTAATTAGAGTTTTCCTCATATTAGTTTGAGAACGTAAATATTCCTTGAAGTAAAAATTGTATTAGTCTTGACAGATGATTGCAAATAAAATTTGAAACATAATTCTACTGACTAATTTAAAGTGGAGATGACATCCTGAAGTATAATAGATTCTGTGTGTAAGAAGTATAATAGATTCTGTGCGTAATGGTTATCATATTTAATATTGCAATTTACTAAGGCATTCAGGACACATATTTTGGGAATTTTATTATTTTTATTTATTTATTTTTGTTTGTTTGCTTAATTGAAAGTACTGAGTAAATTTTTTTCCCCTTGTAGTAATTTTAAGTCAGGTGATCTGGCAAGGCCTCTGATCTCACTGGTATGACTTGTCTCCTGGACTTTGAAGCCATTTCTTTTCTTCAAAGGTGATAAAGAAAAGTGTCTTATCTTAGGTCTGGAGGAAACGGAGTCCAGTATCAAGGTAGTGTAGTAGTTATTTTCCCAGACATAGCACAGGGTTTTCAAGCCTGAAGAAAAAGATTAATCTCCTTAAAAAAGGACTTTGCTAACTTGGGCCTGGACATGGCAGTCCTGTTTCCAGCCATCCTGTGTATAAGCTTTAAGAGTCAAAAGTTTGTTTGCTTTGATTTTGACGTGGCTCATCTTTTCTTAGCTGCTCATATTCAAGATTTGGAAAAGAAGGAACAGTGGTGAGCTGAGTAATTCATTGGATTCTGATGAGGAGTTCTTGAGAAACGTAATATTCCTGAGGTTTAAACCCTTGTAATTCTAATATAACTTTGGTATGAGCCTTTACTTTTCTCTCTGTGATTTGGCAATTGTATTACAGTATATCCTTTGGGTGCAATTATAACTATAGTTTTATCACTTTATAGGTGTTTTGATTTTATTTACTCTAAGTTGCTATTTTTAATATTATACTTTATGTGTTTATAGAATTCAATATTAAGGTAAATTCATTTCAAATAAATTTTATCATGCATTTATGTTACATATATTTTCAGAAAGCCTTTGATTTGTAAGAAAGATAGTAATGTGAGATTTTATGATTTATACCTTGTCTTCATAGTTATGTAGCAGAGGATATTTACAATTTTACTCTAGTTAATTTGTTCAATGTTAATCATCAAACCTTTTAGCCAAAATTAGCAGGTAAAAATAGGTGATTTTTTGTTCTCTTTAGAAATCATTGGATCTGAAATGACTCCTAGGGTGTGGGTCAACTATTTTTGGAAATGTAGGGTGTGAGTCGAGTCCTTTGGAAAATGAAAGATGAAATGGGAGGAGGGTTAACTTGTAAAGTATTTTAATAGGTGATCACATTTCCTCCTGGTAGAACTGCTGGAGAGGAATATTGATTTGTTATGTTTGGATCTTGTGGGTCTTAATCTTCTTAGACTTTCCGTTCTTTTGTTCTTCTTTACTGCTCAATCCTGAGAGAAGAAAATAAACATTATTTTGTTGTTTCATAGAATAATCCTGAAAGTTTTTCAAGAGTGAGCTTTGGTGGGGGCCAAGTCTATGTCCTGGTCTTGTTTTCATTCTTGGGTTTTAGCACATGCGTGGCACCAAAAATGCCCTCAATAACTGTTGATAGAAAAAAATTGATGAATTAGTTACTGCTAATGGGCCATGAGAGGTCACAGTTGCTACTATTTCCAATTTGTTGATATTAAGACAATGAGGAGACTAATTTAGAATCATACAACACGGATAAGGCACAAAAGAGCCTACAACTTTGTAAAAGCAAACATACTGCAGTTTTAGCTTTGCCTCAGTCAATAAGCAGTGTAAAAAATTCAATAAATCATTTTAAATAGGATAGCATTAGTGTATGAAATGAGTATGTTAATAGTGTGTTAATTATATGATATAGGATGTACATACAATTTATAAAAAGTATGATTTCATATAGCTTTGAAGAATTGATAGAATATCTGTAAATTGAGAAAATTTATTTTTTGATGTGTGTAAATTTTGCTGGAGGGCACATGTGCTTGGGGGATGAGGTGAGAAAGTGCTGTCTATGGGGGATGGTCATGCCTCAATCCTTTCTCCATTTCTTCTTTTGGGGTTTTGGGTATGCATGCATATGTACCCATTACGTTTTTAAAGCTTCCAGGTCGGGGAAGCAAACCTCAAAGCCAGTCACGTGGGATCCAGCCACCTTCGCCATGCCACCAGCTGGCCTGAGAAAACGACTCTATAATAAATACTTGGTTTTAAATTCATTCATCAGATGAAATACTGTCTTTTTTACATTAGCTAAGTGATCCACAACCTGTTTTATTAATTACATCTCATAATTTTCTCTCTATTGACCTCACTTTATAAAAAGTAAACTTAAATGGTATGGTCTATGACAGTTATTGGCTGTGTGTCAAGTCACTATGAGACTCAGTTATATATATTTTAAATGGATTAATTAATAATCACACATTTCCCAGTGAAATCTGTGCATCAGGATAAGGAAAAAAAGAGAAAAAGTAGAATGTTGAGTCACTTGGGATTCTAGCCAGTTTCCATAGCTATGAAGTAGCGAAGAACACTGGTATAGTGCTGGCTGTCCTAGGACCCAGTCCCTGCCAGGAGCCAGCCTTGACCTTCAGTGTTTGAGTCATCTCAGCTAGTAACATGCTTGCCGTATAACATTTGTTTACCTGGAAGTTGAGGCAAAGATTCTACTTATAGCCCAGAGACTGAAAATAACAATAAAAACAACTGATAGTGCTAGATGGACGTACTTGTGGGGCTTTTTTTTTTTTTTTTTTTTTTTTTTTTTTTTTTTTTGTCAATTAATGTGATCAGCTTTTATTTAAATGTGAACATTATTTACAAAAGCACTTCCTTTTTAAAAGACTGATTAAAAAAATTGATTCTGGTTTTAAGGCTACTTGCAAAAATGCATACAATTGAGAACTTAATCTTGAGTTATTAAAAGTATATTCTAATATACAAGTTTTATTTGCTCTGTTCAATGTATTATTTCAATATGATTTTAAATACTAGCAAGAGAAGTATTGGGATATTTTCACCATAAAGAAATTTCCCATTTTCTTACACTGTATGTTAAAAATAAAACTAAAATGAAAGAATTATAGAGTCTAACAGATAGTAATTTGCATGATGTTCATGAATGAACATTAGAGGTGCACTGATTTTGAGTGTGATAAAAACGACACTTCTGAAAGACCCCTAGTTGGAGATATCAGTAACTTTCATTAGGTTTATAGTCTTTCAACCTTATCAGTAAAATAACAAGAAAAAAATGATTTCCTAATAAAAAGGCTTTTGTTTGAAGTATTTTAATTTGTCTTTTATTTAAAGGTTTATTAACTAAATTATGCAGAGAATGTGAAATTATATTTGGCAAAATTTTATGGGCTTTTTTATTCCTATGTTATGAAACTATGGCCCCTAAAAGTCTTACATCTATCTTCATTTTTGAATGTGTGTGGGTTATAATAAGAGAAATGTTGATTAATTAACTAAATATTAATTATTTCTGTTAATGATTGGTAGAAAAACAAACGTTTTTTAGGCCAGTGATTTTTGGGGGTCAGGGTCTTAAATATTTTGAAAAATATAGTCATCATCTTAGTACAAATATTATTCTAACCTAAAAAACCGTTTATTTTCCTGAGTTACATGTTAGTGTGGCATCCAAAGTAACTAACATAGAACTAACAACTTTCTTCTATGATGAAACTTTCTCTCAGTTGTCTTACCTTTTACAATATGTCTAACCATTCTTTTCAGAGGATTTGTATTATTACCACCTAACTTCAACTTCTAAGTTCATTAACTTTTAAATCCACATTTTCGAAATCTTGACATAGCTTTAGATTCTTCTGGTAGTTTTTTTTTTTTTTTTTTTTTAGTTTGCAACGTTTTTAAGGCCATTCTTTTGAAATGATCAATTCCCTAATCCAATAAATTAGCAATATTACACATTTTCTTCTGCTTACCAGCTGAGAATGATCTTAATGAAGATAAGTATAGGTTAAAAAAAATGACATAAAATAAACAATACCATAATAAAATATTTAATTCTTCAACACTCAAATTGCAAGAGAAAGGAACTGAAATCCAAGTAGGCACTTTTAACTAATTGCTAGTAGTTTGTAGAATTCAAGGGTCAACGTGTTGTCTCCTCTTTTCCTTTCTCCATCTTCTTCCTCTTCTCTCTGTCTCTTTCTTGTTCTTCTTTTTTATTTCCTTCCCAGAGCTTTAATTTTCTCCAAAATAATTTTTTTTTAAGCTTTCATAGAACTTTTTACAAAGGTATCTTGTTCTCCAATGATTCAAGTCAGAAATCTACAAATAGCTATTGGATAGTTCATGGGGAGTTGTAATAACATTTTAGAAGACAGAACTTTGTATTTGTAAAAGTAGTGGTCCAATTTCCAGGAGCAGAATACATCTCCCTGGACAAAACTCTCCTGAAAACAGGACGCCAAGGAAGAAAACAGATTTCATATAACAAATGTATCAGAAGAGGGGGTGGAGCAGGAATGTGCGTAAGTGACCTGTAAAAGAAAACGTCCTCTACGTCAGTCCGATGTAAACTGCTGCTCTTTTCTTCGTGAAGTCGGCAACTTCAAGACATGTTGCCCAACAGGCTTCTGTGAGATCCTCACATTTGTTTAATTAAAAAAAAGTCCACTATTCTCCTGGCACATGACCTGGGTTACTCTCTCTCTCAGGGCCAGAGTTGCTCTTTAGAGTCTTGCAAAATCATTTATGTTTACTCTCAACAGAAGTTAAGAAAACAAGTTCGCTAGAGCTGTTTGAGCTGTTCAGTATATTAGAAGGTTGTTTTATTGCAATGACAATCATTGTGCAAAGAAAGCTGCTGATGAGTTTTTGTTTTTCCCTTTTTTTTTTCTTATCGATATTTTACTATTCGGAACAATTATTTAATGATTTAGTCATTCTATTTTATAAAATGTATGTTGTCAGCATGGTTAGAACAAATTTTAAGAAAATGGCTTGGCTTACCTTTACTGTAGAGTTTTATTTATGTAATTATTGGTTTCTTTCTTAGATGTTCCATTTTTTAATATTATTTCTATTTGAATATGTAGCAATTGTTCAGAATTTATGTTTCTACACAGATTTTCACTAAAGGCTTTATAGATCTAGTATTAAATAACTCAAGAATAGCGAGATGACCTTGACTCACTTAGGTATCTCCCTTTTGTTATCTATAAAACAAAGAACTGAGAAAAAATGATTTCTTATATTCTCTGTATTTTGAGAGTTTAGGGAACCATTTAAAAGGATTTACATTTCCTACAAAACATCTTTCAGCACAAAAAAAGTTCAGTTTCTTAATATACAGTGTCTGATGCACAGAAACTGCTTAATAAATACTTCTTAAAATGATTATTGTCTTAGTGACTTTTTTTGGTGAACAATCATAAAAATTCAATTGGAATTAAATTGCCAAGATTTCTTAGTTCTGAACAAGTGAATTCAAGCAATAGTATATAAAATAGAAACATGTTAAATATCCTTTTGCATTTTCATTAATTCTTGTTGAATCAGTTGCTAGCTAGAAGTGTGGCTCCCAGACCAATTAGTTCTAAGTATATTACCAGGAAAAAAAAAAAAAAGAATAGTCTTATTTCCATATTTCCTTCCTTATTTCTCATTTTTATTTTGAACATTATGATATACCAGAGAAGTTATAGTTACTTCTCTCATTGTTTGATTTTTATTAGTTACGTTATGTTTTTTGCGGTCATATTATAAATGTTTCTGAGCCTCAGAAATCTAATTTTGGGACCAGCAGTTAGCATAATGGCTATGTCGCTGGACTCCCATGTAGCCAACCGTGGTTCGAGTCCCGGACCCGGTGGCTTAAACTCACACAGGGCGTGTGTGCGTGTGTGCCCAAGATCCTGAGAGGAGAATGGAGGTGAACGGATTGCGGCGTGGCCGTCCTCCCAGGAGGTGATTTTTCCCTTTCTGTTTCTCTGTCTCTCTCTGTCTTTCTGGCGAGTGCACACACCCTATAGCCAAAAAACCCCCACAAAAAAACAAAAAAACTCACCCTCTCCCCCAAAAAAAGAAATCTAATCTTTACAATTTCTACATTCATATATTCTTTCTATTAAAATAGATCTTAACTAGCCTATTCTTCCCAAGTCATCCCATGCTGTAGCCTCTGTTTCCCCAGATACAATTGATATGCTGGAAGAGGATGGACATTGACCAAGAGTTGCATTCTCATCTTGGCTTTGCAACTTATTAGCTGCTGGTCTTGGACAAGCTACTAAATTCTGTGGGATTTACCATTATTATCTATAAAACAGAGCTAGCATCAGCTACTGTCAGGGATTGCTTTTAAGATTAGCAAATAAGGCATGCAATGCCTACCTTAGGGGAACAAATAGCAAGTATTTCAACTTTCAGCCAGGATCTTTATCAATGTAGGAGCCACTAAATAGATTTATTTAAATACCTGTTTGGACTTACTGACATAATAAGTGATATATATATATATATATATATATATATATATATATACACACACACATATATAGTCATAGAAAAGTCATAACACTTTTTTTGCATAGAAGAACATAGAAAAACACATCATGATTTTTCCCATGACATTTATCTATCCATCTATCTATGAAATGCACATAGACATATATATGTGTGTGTGTATATATATATATATATATATATATATATATAAACATAACAAATAAAATTATAATCAATTGTGGTCATGAATTCCAATGTTTTAGCTTCTATTATAAGGTCTTATTACTGAAGAATTTCTTCTTTTGTCCCCCCAACATTCAGTAAGATTGAATACTATGATTAGGAATCCTATATAATCTGATTTTAAATTTGTATAGTCATCTTGTAGTAAAAGATTCCTTAAAAAAATTTTTTTTTAAGAGAGATTTTTGCTGTAGGGTGCGTGTACTCACTGGAGACACAGAGAGACAGAAAATGAGAAATCAGTCTCTGGAGGGATGGCTGTTTCACAATCTCTTGTCTTCCAATCTCCTCTCGGGATTTTGGGCATGCATGCACACGAACCCAGCATGAGTTTTAAGTTGCCAGGTCTGGGACTTGAACCGCAGTCGACTACATGTGAGTCTGAAGATGTAACCATTATGATATTGTCAATATTTTACCAAATATTTCACTTTAAGTTTCCTTTTTTTTTTTTTTTTTTAAGAAGTTTTTGCTTCAGGGCTCATTTGCTCACTGGAAAAAGAAAGACAGAGACAGTGAGAGGGAAAGTGAGAAATCACTCCCCAGGGGGATGGCCATGCCCTTCTACTCCATTTTCCTCCTGGTATCTTGGGCGTGCATGCATACATGCATGAGTTTCAAGCCATTGGGTCTGAGACTCAAACAGTGGATGGCCATGTGGGAGTCCAGTGATGTGACTGCTTTGCCATCTGCTGGCCCCTTCAATTTCCTTTCTTAAATTTCCACCCCACATTCTGCTTTCTGTATATGGCTTTTATAGTTATAGCTACTTTGTCTAACTCTGGGCCTCTTGCTATACTTAAGATTGTTACCTATGCTTTTTGACTCATTTCCATGTAATAAATCCTCTAAAATTATTATTTGTTATGTTTTATCCCCTTTTTTGGGGGCTTACACTTAACCTCACACTGCTTGCATTTTACTCTATGTTTGACTATGTCTTCAATTTTGCAAGATCATTGGGACTCCTGAACCAACTTTCTAAGGCATTGTCTAATCTGTTTTCAGCCTACAAATACACAAGCTTGGTTAATTCACTAATTCATTTCGTCCTCTCACATATGCAGTAATTCATTCATATATATGCTCTAGTGAACATGTATGTTTCCAGTATTGGTCTAGAATTAAGGTAGATTGCCTTTAATATTTTTACTTGGTGTTACAGTAATGTATTTTTTGAAGGCAGAAATTAGTATGAGAAGATTTACTCTTTATAAATACATGCTGCTGATACTGACTAATCTGTTCTCTTTAAGGTATTTTAAGAGGGATTCAATAAATGAGAGCTTTTTTATTATCTTAGGTTATAAATTAGATGTGTCTTGATTTTAATGGTTGAAACCAATATTACAAGGTTTCTTTTACAACTTCATTTTTCACTGTCTTTTGTATCCCTTCAACCTTTATGTTATCAAATGTTAGATTGATAAGCATATTATTCATAATTGGCTCCTCACTTTCTATCCCTTGAAATGTCAATTGGATTTTAATGAACATGTCTTAGTTGATTGGATTTCCAAAGATACCTTGTTATTTAAAAACCTCATCACTTAACAGCCTAATATTAATATCTGTTGCCAAAGCTGATTGGTCCTTCATGAACTGGTAAGGTGTTCAAACAAGTTTAACTTTTCTTTATGGTCAAACTTTATCTGAGAAATCCTATCAGTTCATCCTAATTTCTTTGGCAGCACAAGGTATGTGCTTTTCCTATGGGTACAATCCATACTGCTTACTTCAAAGGGTAGCCTTGGTCTGTATGCTTACTTGTTGTAGTGTTCCTTGTTAGGTTGTTTAGGCTAATAAAAATCAAATCATAGAATTGAACCTAATTACTTCTACCTTTATATTCTCTTTTCATGCATCCCTGATCAAACCCAAGATAGAACTTTCCTTAGGGAGTTCTTGCTGCATCTCCTTTTACTCTGAATTTATTTACTTTCTACAGATACATTAATTCTTTATATTTATACCTTCAAAATAGACTTTTATAGAATTATTAAAGGCAATTCTATTTTCCAATTATAAACATCTTTATTCTTTCTTATGTTTATCTGACACAATTTTGTTTTCTCCTATTTAAATAATCATCACTAATCAGGCAGGAATTCAGTATATAGGAATCCACTCACTCAGTTAATTATTTTTTCAGAAGTATTTCTTGCATACTTGTTATAATAAAGATTTTTTTTATAAAGATGTATCACTTTTTAGAGTTGTTTTTATTTTTTAATTCCCAGAGGGTTGTGTGAGAGAGAGACAGGGAGAGAGAGGGAGAAAGCAACCCCCAAGGGTGTGCATGGTCATGTCACAATACCGTTTCTTCATCTCACTATTGTTTTAGAGTTTGGGGCATACATGTACATATGTATGGTGTGTTTTTCAAGCTTTGGGAAACTAGAATTGGAACTTTGATTGGCTATGTGAGATCTGGCTCCCTTAACCTAGGTTTTGGGGCTGACCTAAAGTTGTTTTTGGTTCATTAACTAGCCCAATACCTTTCCAGAGAGCAGTTGGCAATTTCTGTATCTTTTTCTTTCTTTCTTTCTATTTTTTTTTTTTTTGAGAGATTTTTGCTATAGGGTGTGTGCACTTGCAAGAAAGACAGAGAGAGACAGAGAGACAGAAGGGAGAAATCACCCCCCAGGGGGATGGCCCTTCTCCTCAATTCTCCTCTCGGGATCTTGGGCATGCATGCACATGCGCCTGGCATGAGTTAAGGCCACCGGGTCCGGGATTCGAACCGTGGTTGACTACATGGGAGTTCAGTGACATAGCCATTATAGCATTACGCCAACTGCTGGTCTTGGCAATTTCTGTATCTTTGAAAAGGAATTATTAATACTTATTTTTTCTTCATGCTAAAACCTAAGCCTTTATTCTCAAGGATGAGTTGTCCTCAGTTTTTCCAACCCATAGATGTCCTTCCCTTGCTTAGGTCAATGGGCTGTCCAATGAAGAGAATGCTTGAAATTAGTACATATACAGGCTGTCAGTCAGCCTTACTTTATAGAAATTGCTTTAAAGGAATTTAAAGAGGTTTCCTTGATCATTAATATGAATGGATTAATGAGCAAAGAAAAATGTAAATAGCAGTTGACAAAAGAGGAATAGTGTTATAAGAGTATATGGAAGGAAGTGTTTAACCTTATCGGGAATTTAAAATGTAAATGAAAGCAAAATGCTATTTTCTGCACTTGAGCAAATAAAATACAATAAACTACCTAATGTTTTCTGAAGATGTATCAAAAGAGACAGGGACACTTATATATTGTAATTGGCATATACATGAGTACGATCCCTTTTGAAAGAAATTTGTCAGTATTTGTCAAAATAGCAATATTATTATGCATTATAGCAGTAATAGAAGCAATGAAAATGAAATATTTTGCAGCCGTTTCAATTCAGGGTTTAAAAGAGCTTTGTAATAACATTGAACATACTTTTTATTTCCTCACAAAAGCATATTGCAGTTGATCAGTTATTTTTTCTTTTGTTCATGATAGAGTACATGTACATGTGCATGAGAGAGAGAGAGAGAGAGAGAGAGAGAGAGAGAGAGAGAGACAGCAGCACCCTCCACAGAGTCTGGTCATCTGCGACCCCTTTTCTCCAAGTCCTCCTGCCCACTTCATTCTGGGTACTCACACATGTGCCCAACTAGTTTGAAGCAGTATGGGCTGAGGATTTGAACCACAGCTACTATTTAGGATCCAGCTTCTCTCTTTTTTTTCTGGAGAGGTTTTTGCGATAGGGCGCATGCGCTCGCCAGACAGAGAGAGAGAGAGAGAGAGAGAGAGAGACAGAAAGTGAGAAATCACCCCCCAGGGGTGATGGCCACGCCGCAATCCCTTCTCCTCCATTCTCCTCTCGGGATCTTGGGCACGCACGCACACGCGTCCAGCGTGCGTTTTAAGCCACCCAGTCCGGGACGCGAACCGTGATCGACTACATGGGAGTCCAGCGACATAGCCATTACGCTAACTGCTGGTCCCTTGGATCCAGCTTCTCTTGAGCAATGCATTATCACTGTGCCATAGAGTCAGCCCTGATTATAGTTTTAAAATTATGACCTATGGGTACACATAAATATTCGAAGAAAATATACTAAAATATTTACAAAAGTTATGTTTGTGGAATGAGCTATTACTATCTTATTGTATTTTCCAAATTTTTCTAAATATCGAATGGAGATAAATACAACTTGGTACTTGATATGCTATCATTTACAATACCAGATATATCAATGACAAATTTATGAAATTGAATATCCTGGGGGATTTGGAAGGTTGAATGTTAAATTTTTTTTCAGAAATTATAATTGTATTTTTTGAATACTGATTTTATTTAACTTTATTTATTTATTTACTTATTATTATTATTTTTTAATTTAACCAGTGAGGGACAGAGTGTGAGAGAGACACAGAGTAAAAGCAAGCCACGAGGTCTGGGACTCGAACCGTAGTCAGCCATGTGGGGAGTCCAGCACCCTTAAAATGACATCACCTGCTGGCCCTGATAATTATGTTTTTAAGACTATTCATCTACTACATATATAGTTTGAAATGACTGATATTATTTGATCTATATAGTTATAGATCTCTATATACTTCTTGCCCTATAATTATATATATTGAGCTGCTGGAAAAGTCATGATGCACTTTTTCATAGAAAAAGAGAAAAATATGTTATGACTTTTCCAATGACCCAATATAATTACATCAAATATATATATATATATATATATATACACACACACACACACACACACACATATATATATACACACACACACCCCCACACACATACACATATAGCCTATAAACATATATAATTATATGGACCAACTATATAAATTGCCTATATGGTTTTACATATATTTAGAAAGATCTTGAGTCAGCTCTACCTGAACACACACACATATACACACATACATATATTTAAAGCATTTTCAATTTATGGTAAAAATAAAATATGTTTAAGAATTGAAAAGGTAGTAGAATATTTCTTACCCCATCAAAATTGAAAACTGTTTAGTTTTAATTTCTACTTGATATTGTACAGAGGCAAACAGCCCAGAACTCCAAACAGTGATAACTATGGCAAACAAATGAGTCAAAAAGAAGGCTAAATCCATATAAAATATTTCTGTTTGTTTTTGAGTCTGTTAAGAGGACCCTTAATGACCTGGCTCACAAAGAATATATTTTCTTCTTTTAATTTAAACTTTTATTTATTTATTTTTAATTTACCAAAGGGTGCATGCACTTACCAAATAAGAGAAAGTGAGAAAACACCCACTGTAGAGAATGATCATATCACAATCACAATCCCTTCTCCATTTCTCCTTTCTTTTGGGATTTTTGTTTTTAACACAGAAGTACATTTTAATTTAAAATGAGAAAATGAATACAGTTAACTGCAATTTTTTTTTTTAGAGGTTTTTGCCATAGGGTGTGTGGCCTCACCAGAAAGGCATAGAGAGAAACAAAGAGACAGAAAGGGAGAAATCACCCTCCGGGGGCATGGCCATGCCACAATCCCTTCTCCTCCATTGTCTTCTCGGGATCTTGGGCACACAGGCACACAAGACCAGCGTGAGTTTAAGCCATCGGGTCCAGGACTTGAACCATGGTTGATTACATGGGAGTCCAGTGACATAGCCATTATGCCAACTGCTGGTCTCCAATTTAATTTTTTTATTACTTATTTATTAATTGCCAGAGGGTGTGTGTGCTTGGGGAAGGGAAGAGAAGGGAGAGAGAGAGAGAGAGAGAGAGAGAGAGAGAGAGAGAGAGAGAAAGCAAGCAAGCATCCTTCAATGGGGCATGGTCACATTACAATCCCTTCTCCAATTCTCCATCTTGTCAAGATTCAGGAAGCACATGCACACATGTCAGGTGTGTGTGTTTTTTGTTTGTTTGTTTTTTGAGAGGTTTTTGCTATAGGGCATGTGCACTCACTAGAAAGACAGAGAGAGACAGAGAGACAGAAAGGGAGAAATCACCCCCCAGGGGAGATGGCCACATCACAATCCCTTCTCCTCTGTTCTCTTGGGATCTTGGGCAGGCACACGCATGCACCCAGCATGAGTTTAAGCCACCAGGTCTGGGGCTTAACTGTGGTCGAGTACATGGGAGTCCAGAGACATAGCCATTACGCCAACTGCTGGTCCCCATGTTGGGTGTGTTTTTAAGCAGCTGGATCTGAGATTTGAAAAGTCCTCTAGTGGAAAATGAGGACAAAGACAAACCCAGAATGACCATAGTTTGCTTCTTCCCCTTCATCAGTAGCCCTCCTTCTTCTTTTACTTATGGGCAATCTGGGCCGAAGGCTTACTAAAATAGTCATAGGTATTGTGCTGTTATTCCAAGGATCTTATTTTGTTTATTTTCTTTTAAAACTTTTTAAATTTCTTTTTTAACTTTTACTTTTATGTGTGTCACACAAGTATACACACTCAGCATATTTTTTAAGTAATCTGCCAGGTCCAGGATTTGAACCATAGAATTGACCATGTTCCCACATACTCCTCCTTAACTGCTATGCTACTGGCTGCCCAAGAATATGTTTTGACATGCACAGATTCCTCAACCTCCTGAATGTACATTCATGTATGCCTGTTATCAGTTGTGTGCAGATAACTTTTTCGAAGGGAGGATCAGGATCATGTACATGTGGTCAGAAAAAAAAAAGGATTCTAAACTAAAAAACTCTTTTAATATGCTTTGGAAAAAATGTCTTTCATGAAAGTTTAATATTACTAATAAATTTTTTATATTACCAGAGGATATGTGTGCTTGCCACAAGGAGATAGAGAGTGGGAAAAATAAAGAGGGAAAAATCAGAGTGACAGAGAGAGAGGAGAGAGAGAAAGTAACCTCCAGTAGGGAGTGGTCACACATAATCTTCTCCATTTCTCCAACTTGTTGGGAATTTGGGTGCACATGCACTTGCCAGCACGTTCTTCAGGGTGACAGGCTGGATCTCAAACCACGGTTGTCCATGCATAATCTAGATCCCTTAACCACTGGGCTGTGGAGATGACACTCAAAAATGTTTTTTAAAAATTATTTATTTGAGACCAGCAATTGGTGTAATGGCTATGTTGTTGTACTCCCATGTAGCCGACTGCTATTTGATTCCCAGATGCAGTGGATTAAACTCACGCTGGGTGCATGTGTGTGCCTGCCCAAGATCCCAAGAGGAGAATGGAGAAGAAGGGATTGTGGCGTGGCCATCTCTCTTGGGGGGTGATTTCTCGCTTTCTGTCTCTCTGTCTCTGTCTTTCTGGCGAGTATACGTGCCCTATAGCAAAAACCTCTTCAAAAAATAATTGTTTAATTTTATTTATTATTATTACTTTTTAATTTGACCTGAGACAGAGATAGAAACACACACACACACACACACACACACACACACACATACAGAGAGAGAGAGACAGAGACAGAGAGAGAAAGAGAGAGAGAGAAAGCAAGCTACCAAGTCTGGGACTTGAATTATGGTCGGCTGTGTGGAAATCCAACAACCCAGCCACTGTGCAACCTGCTGGACCACTAAATTTTTTTTTTAAGTCTGACTTTAATGTTTCCTATTAATTACTGCTTTTGACCTTGTTCCTTTCATCTATCCCTGTAAACTCCTTTGCTAAAGTAATCATTTGTATTTCCACTTCGGTTGTAGATTTCAGTCTGTCTCGAACACTCAAGCCTGAAACTACTCACTGTTTTATTTATTGGCCTTTTCAATCTCCAAAATGATTTTGGAATCAAAGTAGATGAGATTTTTCTCTGTAATTCAAAATATTTAACCAAAATTTCCAAATATTCTCTCTCTTCCTCTTGCTGGTGACTAAAAACATGGGTCACTACATCCATTCAGGATCCTTTACTGATAAAAATGAAAGCCCAGCCCTCATGTTTGCATTTCTCTCTAGAGTTACCAGGTCTGGGACTCAAACTGCAGTCAGCAATATGAGAGTCCAGCACCTTAACCACTATACTACCTGCTAGCCACATTATGCAGTTTTCTAAGTTGATAATTTTCTCTTTGCCAATTTCATCCTCTTCCATTTCATTCTGTGATCATTCTTTAACATAAATTTTTCGGACCAGCAGTTAGCGTAATGGCTATGTTGCTGGACTCCCACGTAGTCGACTGCGGTTCGAGTCCCGGACCCGGCGGCTTAAACTCACGCCGGGCACGTGTGCGTGCGTGCCCAAGATCCCGAGAGGAGAATGGAGGAGAAGGGATTGCGGCGTGGCCATCCCTCCTGGGGGGTGATTTCCTGCTTTCTATCTCTCTGTCTCTCTCTGTCTGTCTGGCGAGCGCACATGCCCTATAGCAAAAACCTCTCCAAAAAAAGAAAAAAAAAAACATAAATTTTTCATTTAATTCTTGTTCAAGACACTTGTGTCTACCATGAACACTATTAAGGATTAAGGCCAACTCCGTTTTCTTTTATAGATTTTTCTATAGGGTGCATGTGCTTGCCAGAGATAGGAGAGACTTTTCCTGAGAGGGAAAGTAAGAAATCACCTCCCTTCCCCACCACCCAGGGAGGATAGCCATGACACAACCCCTTTTCTTCCATTCTCCTCTTGGGATTTTGGGCACACACATGGGCCGAGTGATTTTAAGTCACCAGGTTCAGGACTCAAATTGGTCAACCATATGGGAATCCGGTGCCTTAGCCACCACATCACCTGCTGGCCCAAGACCAATCTTTTTAAGGAACACAAAGTCTTAAATTGTATGATACCTGTTTATTTCCCCAGCCTCTACTCTGAATGTAGGCTTTATCAGGCTCAGCCTTTTTTAAAAAATATAAATATAATTTCACGCCTCTGTACTGTTACTCACACCATCCCACCATTTGTCTTTTTCTTCCACCATCTACATGGTTTATTCGCATCCTTTAAAATAACGTGGTTCAATATAATCGCATACTTAACCTTTAGGAGACATGATCCAGGAACTCAATCTTTCCTTTTCTCTTTATTCCTCCTACTTATTTTCCCATAGTATTTGGATAGCATTTCTTGACATTAATTGTTTTGCTAATTACATATATACATTAGAATGAGGCTATTTTGTTTCGCTTTCTATCACTAGGAGGCATGAAGCAGTTTGACTTCAAGGAATATTTATACATGAATACCTTAAGTAATAAGAAGATTTAACTTAAACTTTGTTCCTTAAAAAAAAGAAAGGGGCCAGCAGGTGATGTAGAAGCTTTGAATTTCCACGTGTCATGGTTCAAGTACTGGAAACAGTACTTGAAAATCATGCTGGGTGGTTGTGTGTGTGTGCCTACAATAATGAGAGGAGAATGGAAAAGGAATTGCAGCATGACCATCCTCCTTGGGGCGGGTGGTGGTGGTGGTGGTGATTTCTCACTTTCTCACTCTCTGTCTCTCTGTCTCTCTCTAGTGAGTGCACACACCCTATGGCAACAAAACAAAACAAAATACCTCTATCTTCCATCCTGAAATTTTAGCACTGATTCTGTGTCAGTGAAGCTTGTAATTTCTTTTTTTCTTTTAATGTTCTTATTTTTAAAAAATCAGTTCTGTACAGCACACAGAATGGATCTTCTCAGCATGAATACACTGCATATCAGTCCTATTAAGGATATTTTCATACACATTATCATCAGCAGATAATTTTCCATTTTTGTGTCTGCTAAATGTTTTGCTTTGCTCTTCCCCGATACCCTTCTTCTTGTCCCCTATTGCCCACCCTTCTCCCACACTGTCTCTAGTATCCCCAGTTATTCTTCATGATTTCTACCACAGAGTGCAAAGATTCGGTATTTGTTAAGTGGGGAAATACAATGCCTCTCTTTCATAGTCTAGCTTGCTTCAGTTAGCATTAAATATTTCTCCACTATCTATCAAATGCCAGGGCCTCATGGTTTTTGTGGTTGAGTAGTATCCCATAGTGTGTAACTTCTGTGTCATTCTATGTTATGGGACAATCTAGGAATGAGTCATTAATTGCCTTTATTTCTTTGCTGCCTTTGCAAAAATATGAAAGGACAATACTACAGTTCCTACAGTTCTACACAGACGTGTGATTTGAGTGAGAGTTTTCATCTGCTAATAGGACCTTTTAATTGCTTGACTAAACGTGATTGAAGGGTTAAATGAATCAGTTTTATTCAGATTAAAACATAAATGCTCAAGTCTGGGAAATTTTATTTTTTTTTAAGTTCATTTATTCTATGAGTTAGAGAGACAGATAGAGGAAGAGAAACTTCATCCCCAACAAGCATGTGGTACCTCAATCCTCCCCCATCTTCAGCCCGCCCTGGATCATGGGCATGGGCATGTGCATTCCTGACACAGAAGTTTTTCAGATGCAAATCCAAACCTTCCTATGTGGGCCAGACTCAAAGAGTGTCATGTTTTACTAATAGGCCATTGTTTCACCCCAAATTTTAGGAATTTTATCTATGGCATTTTTAATACTTAAATAAAAATCTTGACTTAGAAATAGTGTTTATATTAAAATTAGTATTCATTGTTTTATGTACTTCTTACAAATTTAAGAAACTTAAAATTAATATAATAGGGTACTTTGCTCTAGCATGTTTTACTTAATATTACTGACTGCTTTAAATTTTAGAACACAGAACAATACAAATAAGAATATTAACATGCTGTTCTATTAACCCAAAATCAATATAGATATTCTTACAGAACACATAAATACTCTATGTCCTTTTTACTTTATCTGGTTTCTACTATCTTTCTAAGCAGAACAAGATGAAGCTTTAGCTTTTTATGGAAATTCAGAATCTCTTTTGAGGTAAATTAGACATCATATCTAACAAGTAAAAGCCTTTGATCCTTAGAATTATTAGAAAATTGCTACTTTTTAGGCTAAGTTATGTTCCTAAGTTTGTCCACTCTGTTTAGGTCACTCTATTCAGCTGCATAAGCAATTCTTTTGATGACTAGTTTTCTACAACACTAGCATTATTTCAGCAGGAGAAGGTAGTATTTGATGTGTTGCAATTTGAATTACATGTCCATGGAACATCTCTGGACATTACCTCAGGAGGAGGGGTTAAAAGAAGGAGGAGCTGTGACTAAAGACATTTAATGGCAGAATGAATGGAAATTCAAAGATCGCTGTGCAGTCAGCCTTAAACCCTGATTGCACACCGCTCCCCAGCCCCCAGCTCTCTTTTACATTAATTAAAAAAATCTTATTACAAAAATATATGTAATTTCATTTAATTTTAGTCAGAAATCATCTTCAAAATGACGAGGATTTTGACAGCTTGCAAAGTGGTGAAGACCTTGAAGACTGGTTTTGGCTTTACCAGTGTGAGTGCACGTCAACAATGGAAATTTTCAAGACCTGGCATCAGGCTCCTTTCTGTCAAGGTAATATTTAGATTCATCATCTGTGATAAAATTGTATGGGGTGTAGTTTAACAGTGAATCAAAGGCATTCCTTACAGAGTAAATAGAGTTGAATGTAGTTGCAAAGTGCTAGTTTATTCATGTCTGCTTTCTATAGCACTTAACAACTATTTAGCAAATGCTCATTCTGATTTCTTTGAGTAAAATTACAGTAACTTTTATCCAATGTAAAGAATGATCAGTTTATGTGAACATGTAAAATATGTGTGCTGTGTAGAAAACAAGCATTTTATAAAAGCTGTCATAGCTCTATCTGTACCTAGACACTTGCGCACAGTTTGGATTAATAAAAAATGGAGCTGCTTATATATATGTGAGCCATGTTGCAGTGTTAATCATCATGATTTGCTAAGCTGTGATGGCTCTGGGAAAGTTTTTCTCTTTTGGACTATCACTTTAAAAAAATTGAGAAGGGATATATCTACATGATTTTTATGTTTGCAGGTCACTATGTAGACACTGTCTTAGATTTTCCTTCTTCCCTCTTAGCCCTTCTTTCAGAAGGCCATATTTACTATTTTAATTTTGCAGATTAAGACATGAGGCAAGTATCAGATGATAATTCTGTCTCTCCAAGTGTATCTGTAACTTAGGGAACAGGTCTAGGAAAAGAACATTAATCACCTTTCTCCTCCTCTCCTGCCTGCCACTGAATTATGAAATTCCTGTAGGAACCTCTGCCCTTTTCTTTCAACTTTATAAAGACATTTATTACCAGCAAGGTCTGAAGTTACTCCATAGGACCTTTGCCAACAAGAATCATCTTCAATGAATATAAAGCTTACGTAATCACAGTAGCTTTAAATATACTGCTTCTTTAGTAGTAAAAACAAACCTGTGTCTAATAAAATAGGTTCTAATTGTTTTTGAATGTCCTGCTTTGTTTGCTCCCTGGGTTAACTAAAAATCTTTCAGATGTTTCCACAGTTTCTATGACTTAGGTTGCTCAAGTCAATATTCTACAGGGTTTTTAATTCTGACACCTGTAGGGCTAAGCAATGCCTAGAGATGCTTATGGCCTGCAGGGATGGAAAAGGAGTGGAAAAGGAAGAGAAGGAGACAGAGAGAGATGGGGGGAGAGGGGAAGAAGGTGAGGGTGGGGAAAGAAAGAAAGAGAAGTATAGAGGAGAGGAGAGAGAGAGAGAGATGAGAGAAAGAGGGGAAGAGTAGGGAGGTGGGAAAGAGAGAGAGAGGGAAAGAAAGCGTGTCCAGCTTAAGACCCCAGGAGGGAGGAGTGAATACATGCGGTAACATTAATGTATGTGAACAATCAAGAAGATTCAGCATTTCACATCAAGAAGATTCTAGCAGGATTATAAGAAATTGCCATTTTTATTTATTTATTTATTTTGGAGAGGTTTTTGCTATAGGGCGCGTGCGCTCGCCAGACAGACAGAGAGAGACAGAGAGATAGAAAGCGAGAAATCACCCCCCCCAGGGGGGATGGCCACGCCGCAATCCCTTCTCCTCCATTCTCCTCTTGGGATCTTGGGCATGCACGTACACGCGCCCGGCGTGAGTTTAAGCCACCGGGTCCAGGATGCGAACCGCGGTTGACTACGTGGGAGTCCAGCGACATAGCCATTACGCTAACTGCTGGTCCCAGAAATTGCCATTTTTAAATTAAGAAAATCAGGAAAAGCATTTTCTCAGATCCAGTTTAATTACAAGAGAGCCGGAAAGGAAAATCTTCCAAATTGTCACCGAAGATATAGTACTAGATACTTAAAAATGGCATAGGTGGACCAGCAGGTGGCATGATGGTTAGGAGCATTGGACTCCCACATGGTCAACTGTGGTTTGAGTCCCAGACCTGATGGCTTGCTTTCTCACTTTCTCTCTCTCTCTCTTTGTCCCTCTCTGGTCAAAATAAATAAATAAATAAATAAATAAAGTTAAATAAACTAATTATTTTTTAAAAATGGCATAGTTGTGACTGAGATTAGGAGACAGTTCTACAAGATAAAATGTGTTCTGTACAACCAGAGCCATAACCACAACCAAACAGTCTAATTATGTGGATGAACTTCTGTGAAAACAAGTCTTCTAGCTCACGGTGGCAGATCTGTTTCAAGGGTCTGCCACAGCACATAGCTAAGAATGTCAAATCTGTAGGAGAAATAAGCCATCATTTCACAGTATAAAAGCCATTACTCACACTCAGTTATTACTGGTCAGAGTTTTGGCGGAATGCCAAACATGAAAAATAGAAGTTCTTGAACTTCACAATAGTGAATTAAAATTCCATACGGCAGTCCAAGGGAACTTGTGTTATTATTCACTTATTTTGAAATAGTCCTCTACCTCCTTTTCTTCCTGTTTTCACTTTTAAAACTCAACTTTCTTAGAAAGACATAGCCAAATTTACTTTTTAAAAGATGAGCACTGTGTTTTAAAGACAGGTAAAGTCATTAGGTTCATAACGGTCAGTGAAAGGCAGTGAGAATAGTCACTAAAGGTTGGTAACATTGCAACTAGTTATAGTAGTAAATGGATTGTAAAAGACACTCTGTGGTCAAGTCTATAAGCATCAACTTGTAAGTGAAATTGCTTTTCCAATGTCTTTGAAGGTCACTTTTTTTTCCCCCTAGGTGATAGGGTGGTGATGACAGATAGATGACAGGATAGATGACAGTGGTGATGCACTTGTACTTTTATATGCCCTTCCTTGCATGTTTATTAGTGACTAATATTTATAAAGTGTGACTTGCAAATAGACACAGTTATATTTCACTTAGAGGGAAGGAGAATTTCAAGATGTTCTTATAGGAAATTGCTATCAAGGGTAAAAATGATCAACAACCATAAAATATTAAAGTTTTAGAGACCATAATCCTTTTCTAGCAGTACTGAAAATGTTCACTGCTGACCATTACATTCAGCCAGTTGTAACAGTATGGTGGAAAACACTCTGGAAAGGGAATAAAAAGATCTACATTCTAATCCCAGTCATGCATTTCTTAATGCTCTGACCTTAATCAAGTCGTATATTCTCTGAGCCTAAATTTTGTTACCTGTAGTGTGAAAAAGATTCTTAATGTATTCCAAGAATCATGTGATCCTCTTACGTGAGCAATACTTAGAACCCTATAAAACACTGTAAAGCAAAAATTGGATTCTTTCAAAAACTTCTGTTCCATACATTTTAGTATAAGGACTTAGCAGATGATTAGATAAGACTGTCCTCATGTTTACCCTGGACTGCATATTATCACAATAACAAGATAACTGATAAGAAGTCTCAACTCTTTATACTGGTGATTCTTTGACCTTTGTTTTATTATTAAACCTATATCTACAAAGATATTTTTTGGGGCCAGCAGATTTGGTGTGATGGTTAGGGCCCTGGACTCCTCCATTGTCAATCGCAGTTCAAGTCCCAGACTTAGCGTCTTGCTTTCTCACTTTCTTTCTCTCTGTCTCTCTCTCTGGTGAGAATATGTGTCCTATAGCAAATTAAAATAACAATAAATAAAAAGATATTTCTTATAATGATTCAGACTCAAAGATCATGAAGCAAATAATCTTTTTTTCAGTATGGTGAGTTCAAATCCTAAAGGTAGAATGTACATCATAATGGGGGGCCAGCAGGTGGTAAAAAAAAAAAGGCACTGGATTCCCACATGGTCAATCATGGTTTAAGTCCTGGACCTGGTGGCTTGCTTTCTCACTTTCCCTCTCTCTCTCTCCATCTTTCTCTGATAAATTGGAAAACAATATTAGTTATATTAAATCTATAAAAAGGAAAAGAATGTACACCATAATATTCCATTTCATTTGTTCTTTCAATTATTCCTTCTTTAATAAATAAGTATGGAACCTCTATCATGACAGTATAAATAATAAGTAGAAATCAGTGGATAATAAATAGATGGTTTCTGACTTCAAGAAACTTACAGAGTTAAAAATTTTGAATTCACAAGTCTTGGAAAGTCACCAAGACTAAATAGCTTTATTTTTACTTGCAAATGAATTTGGAAATCAAAGGTATTAAATGGAAAAGGTTAAGTTCTCTATGAATAGAAAAGAGTTCAGTAAGTACTACTTCTAGCATTAATCCATTCATTTTTTAAAATGGTGACCTGTGTTACAATTAAGCCAAGAACTTAACAGTCCAAGTGTCCTTTTGGGTACTTCAGATATGAATGAGCCCCAGGAGTCATTATGCCCTTTGAAAGGCTTTTATTTTATAAGATTTTATATTCTGATTCCAACATAGAGGTGTCTATTTAGCTCAATCTTGAGCAGCTATTGTCATTTGATTAGAAATTGGCAACTACAATATCTCCTACAGTTATAATCATTTAGTTATACTGCAGTAGTTTTAAAGACATCCACAGAAAATCAAATTCATTGTTATATTGGATCCTTTATGTACATCTTACAGGTAGGGATAGTGTTATCACATACTTTTAAGAATAACTATTTTATTAGAATTTTTCTATGTATGAATACAATCTAAAATGACTGGATTTCAACCATAGCTATCCACATTTTTGAAATGATAAATTGTGTTCTGATCCCCAATGAACTGTTACAGAATTAGTTTGGATGATTGACAACCTTACATATTTTAGTACATACTCTTTTTGTACTTGGAGAGGACATGCCTTGTGAATATTTTTATTTATGTTCTTCACTATTATATCCTCCCTTTTCTATAAACTCATTTTTTGTCATAACCAACTTTGGTATTTTGAAATAAATCTCTTAAAAAACTATAGGTCAAACAAGATCTAGCTGAAGGTGAAGTGAGTGAGATACCCACAGTGCAAGATTTAGGAGGATCTCACTGTCAGGGCCGTGGTGTGCCTCCCCAGGGTTGTGCCCTAGGCACCTCACCTGCCTCTCTCTAGTGCCAGCCCTGGGTCAGAAGCTAAGAATTCTGGATGAGGAAATGCTTAAAACCTATCACTAGTCTTGACCTGTGCTTCCTTCTCTGTCTCCTTTGAGTCCCAATTTACACATGCTTAATTAAACTTTTGGCTGGTCTAGAGGTGAAATTTTAGGTTTCACTGCTATAGAACTGGAGACCATTTTTCCACTCTTACACCTCCATTTAGATTTTCTTCATTTCCCTTCCCCCCCTACCCCCAAGGTTGAGGGATACAAGAGAGAATTTTCAATATCTTTTATCCCCAGGTAATGATAGAGTTCACTTCAAGGCTTTAGAAGTTTGTCATGTCACACTGACTATTCGTGATGTGACTGGTATGTCCTCAGGTCACCACCATTACTGAAGCCTGAAGAAAGCTGCATGGACCAGGGACAAATTTGGCATTGACTCCTCAACCTTAGCTTATACTTTATTTTCTTCATGTGGTCTAAATCAATTTAACTCATAAAAATGTTTTCAAGCCTAACCTATTTTCTTTTTTTTTTTCTAGTTTATTAAATCTTTTAAATTTTATGGGGAAGTTATTGGCTAATATGAAGTTCTCATAAGCTAATCAGTAGGATTGCTACATTATTATAGAACTTCACTAAACTTCTTCTATGATATATGACTAAATATAGACCATATTAATTTATTACCATAAAGTAAAAGTTAGTTTATAATATTACAGATCCTTCTCAGATTCAGAATGATTTACCACATAGCAGATGCTCAGTAAGTGCTTGTTAGACCAAGATGAATGTATTTTGTAATAGAATTTTATAAATGCTGTATTTTATTTATCATGAGAAGCACAACTATAATAAAATTATTCATGAACCTGATTTTTGTTTATAGTTAGTTGTCTAGTACATAAAAGTGTTAAACTAAATTGACCTTATGACCCCTCCCCCCCATCAGTGGCTTATATTTAACCAAAGGCAGATGACTTAATGTTAACTTAGGATGTTGTAAGGCTATTAACTTAGGATGTTGTAAGGCTTAATTGATTATGCTGTTAAAGTACTTTGAAATCCTGAAGTGTTAGGCATTATAACTGCAGAGAAGTCTCACTGAATATTCCAAAGACGTACAGATTGTGTTGTAATTTTGATACCGTAACTCCAAGAATGAAAAATAAGATTACATTTACTAATAAAAGACACATTATGATTTAAAATTTTTAACTTATTATCTATGTAATAATTATCTGGAATAAATTCTGGCTTTAGGCTTTCTACTTTGCAAAGCATGGTTCAGATTTATTTTGTTTCTTAACAGTATGAGTACTGAGGTAAAGTGATAGCTAAGAAATAATAGGTAAACCAGAAATCAAATATGTTATATGGCTTTAGGCCTTGGTGGAAATGGAAATAAACATGTGGAGCTTCTACTTCTTCTGGTATAAAAATAATTTACATAGATAAATGATTCTACAGCAATATAGTCATGTTTCCAGAGAAAATTGTTTTCATTTCCACTACTAGTTTAATGGGATTATTGCTGCTATAATATTTTATATTCACATATTTTATGAGATTTATTGCTGAATAAGCTTGAGGTTTTTACATCGAGGACATTTTACTGGTAAATTCTGACTACCAGGAGAAGAAACCCTGCTGTTCTTCCCATTTTACAGATGTACAAGGGCTGCAGTTAACACAAGGGCACATGGATGTCTGCTTTTCTACCCCAAATAAAATACAATAGCAAATCTAGATAGACTTAAGCTTCTGATACTACATGGATTATTTTAATTTGATATTTTGTTACTATGCTTATAAATCTGAAGTTACAGTCATGTTTAAGTTTTTTTTTAACTGCTAGAGAGCACATGTGCTAACCAGAGAGAGAGAGAGAAGAGATAGAAAGAAAGAGAGAAAGAGAGAAAGCACCCCTTCCAGTGGGGTGGGGTTATACTGCAGTCCTTTATTCCTCTCTTTATTTCCTGTCAAGATTTTGGGTGTGAAGACACACACAGCTGGCATACTTTCAAGCTGATGGGGCCAGGATTTAAACCATAGTCAACCATGTGGAATCTAGATCCCTTAATCCTGAGCTATGGGCTAGTCCTATAGTTGCTATTTATTTATTTACTTATTTCTTCAGAGAGATAGAGAGAGAGAGAGAGAGAGAGAGACCTTTGACAGGGACTTTAAATCACATCCACTGCCAGCCTTTGCCAGACTCCATCACAAGCACATACATGTATGTACCGAGCATGTAGGGGGAGGCCTCAATCATCAATCTAGGACTTTTTCATGTGGGTTCAATGTAACAGAATGTTGTATTATGACACTGTGCCAGTCTAGCCCCTTAAGCTGAAATTGTTTAACCTATTTCAAAATGTTCTAAATAATTTCCCCCTCTCCTATTTTATTGCTTACTCAAGAGCCCATTTATAAATCTCACTTTATCTCAATACAATATAGTGAGATTTTTTTTCACTTCTTTTTAATTTTTTTGGTGGAGGTGCAGTTTGAGAACGAACTGTTTAAATCAAAGAATAAGTAAAGATTTCTGCTATTATGTCTGTCAATGATTCTATAAATAGGATATTTTAGGGCAATGTTGTTATAGTTGACGTATTTCTTCCACTTCAGCAGAAACATTGTCATGTGTTTGTAACAAAACATGCTGTTTTTCAGTTTTCAATTTGTTTCCTTCTCATGTAATCCTGTAAACTTCGCATATGCTAAAGTCTAACACAATTCTAGACTGTGAGCATTCTCACTTCGACTTGTTTCCACTGTGTTAACAAAGGGTTCTTGTCTCTGAAAGATGAAATAAAAAAATAGTTCAAAGTAAAGTATTGACATCCTCAAAGTTACTCCATAATGATGCTGGGATGTAGAACAACAAATGAACAAATGGATGATTAGGGAGTGGGTACTTTTTTTTTAAAAGAGATTCCCTCCCATCTCCCCAACAGGATTTTCATGTCTTGAGCCACCTCCAGTCTCAGCCTGAGTGAGAGTGCAAGTACATGCCCTATGTGAGCAGAGTGGCCCCAGGAGGTAGAGCTGAGACTGTTCCATGTGGGGCCAGTTGCATTGGCTTCACAAGTAGATCATTTTAAATAACACAATGCTGAAAGCAAATGAAAAGCCTAACAAAAATAATAAACACTAGAGTGTTTTAACATTTTTATAGGTTAAATTATAAATTATGACTGTTATTTCCTAAGACCAAGCCCTCTTAATTAGTTTGGCACAGCACCAGGGATATGTTTTCAAAGCTTTCTGAAGGGAAATTTAGCTGCGTGACTCCCATTACTAGTTCTGGCTTTGTCCTTATCCTGAAAAACGCTTTGAGAACTCAGCCCTTCAGATTTGATCCCACCGTATTAAAGTGCAAAATGTCGGTCATTTATTTGTGGTCCCATAAAACTAATCAATCATTTTAGCAGGAAATGAAAATAAACCTATAAAGGTAGGTTTATAATGAATTTTAATTTTCAGGAAAAAAATAAAAAGCCCTAAAGGGATGAGGTATCTGGAAGAATTATCAGATTTGCTTGCAGTATAATTTTTTTTGGTAACATTGCTAAAAATTAAAGTGCATACAATATGGTGAATCAACAATGCTGACGTTCACTGCAGACAAGTCAACAAACAACCATCGATAATTTCTACTGCTGCGCAAAGTTCTCTCATAGAAATGTATTTTCATCAAAAATGACTTACATTTTCTAATAGAGTCTCCAGGTTTTACAAATATGAGCAAACCAATGGTCTAGTTGGTGGTATGATGGTTAAGGCAACTGGATCCCACGTGGCTGACTGAGTGGTTTGAGCTCTGAACAAAGAAGCTTCAGAAACACACTGGGTATGTGTGTGTGCATGCCCAAAATCCTAAAAAGAGGAAGAAAAGATTGTGTCGTGACCATTACCCGTAGATGGTGCTTTTCTCATTTTCTCTTTCTCTCTTTCTTTCTCTGGTGAGTACACATGCCTCCGGCAAATTAAAAAAAAGAAATAAAAACAAAAAAGAAAACACAACGTAATGTTAAAGTGAGTTGAAAATACCTATTGAAAATGTTATGCAAGGTATCTTCAAAAAGTTTATGGAAAATGCATATTATGGAAAAAATTGTACATGAATTTCAAAATTTGAAATGAATCTGTACCTCTGTTTAGATAGATTTTAGGACTAATTACTTTCTATATACATTTGAAAAATTAGAACACAGAGATAGTATAAGCTTAGAAAACAGAAGAGTAAAGAGTAATACACAACCTAGTTGAAGCTGGAATTTTGCACCTGTTGGATCTAAGGAAAGGAATATGGGATAGCAATGAAAGGTTTGTGGACTCAAGTTTAACTGGGCTCAGAAACCACTAAATTATGCCAGTTGCTAGTGGCCTGATATTAACTCCTTTGAGGCTTAGTCAGCCCAGTGTAAAACAGCGATCTTATTTCCTGCCCCATTGTTTTTTGTGAGGATTAGATAAGGAAACAAATTATTAGCTTTAGAGATTGTGCCTAGCACATTCCTATGAATTATTATTAGTTAAGGAGGATGCCGTAGGGAGGAGATCAGGGTGAAATTCTCAATAATGTAGTGTGCTCTCAAATCATATTTTTCACACATAACTTCAGAGTTCTATTTGAAGTAAGATACCTTTCTCACAACAGTATGAATTTTAAATTCAAATCCAAATTTTCAGTTATTTGCATAGCTGCATAGCTGCATAGACTTTAATAAAGATAAATACTGATATAAGCAATCTGTTTATGTCTTAACAGGGTCTCATTACAGTAATGCCAAAAATAGAAATAGAACAGTGACAGGCTGATCTACTTCCATAAGACATGCTTAAGAAATGTTAATGGTTGGGACCAGCAATTAGTGTAATGGCTATGTCACTGAACTCCCACGTAGTCGATCGTGGTGCAAGTCCTGGACCCAGCGGCTTAAACTCATGCCGGACGCGTGTGCGTGTGTGCCCAAGATCCTGAGAGGAGAATGGAGGAGAAGGGATTGCGGCATGGCCATCCCCACTGGGGGGTGATTTCTCGCTTTCTCTCTGTTTCTGTCTCTCTCTGTCTTTCTGGCGAGTGCACGTGCCCTATAGAAAAAAAAAAAAAGAAATGTTAATGGTTTACTTTTTTCAACTATAAATATTATTCTAGATTTGATTATTCTAGATGTTTTACAAAAATGCTTTAACATATGAACTCATACTATAGGAAAATTGCATATATCTTATCTTTAGCTACTATTTTCAAAATTAATTATGTAAATATTTGTTAAATGCCAAGAATGTATCAACATTATAAAGAAACCTCAGCAACAATGATATTAAAAATATAACAGTTTCAGTTTTTCTGAAGGAAGAGAACAAAGAACTAATTATTAGTTATAAAATACTAGGAATTTGGGATTAAAAATGTAGTAATGTGAAACCACATCAGTGAATTAAAATAAATTTACGGCTGACATAAAACAAAATTAAGTAAGCATCTTAGATAAAAAGTAAAGGAGGATAGAGAACGAGTAAACTTTGTCTACTGGATCCAGTTTTACTCCTTTTGCCCAGTGATGGAGGGTTAGATTTATATTAACATAGATATTAATAATAATAGTGAAAAGAGTTCATGAGGAAGCCCTAAGAATGAAATTAATTATTATTATTCTTTTAAGTGAGATTTTTGCTGTAGGGTGTGTGTACTCACTGTTGAGATAGAGAGACAGAAAGTGATAAATCCGTTCTGCCCAGGGGGGATGGCCTTGCCACAATCCCTTCTTCTCCATTCTTCTCTTAGGATCTTGGTATGCATGCACATTTTCCAGTGTGTATCATGCTGCTGGGTCCAGGACTCAAAACTACAGTCAACTACATGGGAGTCCAGAACTGTAACCATGATGACATCTGTTGGTCCCAGTAACAAAATTAAGAAACCTCTTCTAGACTCGTTTTCTGAAGATATTATCTATATAAAAGCTGGCTGGTATGAAAAGTCTAGGGCACTTACAGGACAATAGTTGCCATTCAGCCTCAATTCATTCTTTACTTTCATTTTTTGTCGTTTAGCACAAACATACCAATGGAGAATATCTGTCTTTGCTTCGAAGAGGAGAAGATGAAAATTAGTAAAAATAACCAAAAGCCAGTGGGTGTCAAAAAGTTATTTGGAAACATCATGGAGTCAGCATTGTGAGCAACATCCTAACATCACATAATGAGCCATCTGTCGACATGTTCACCTAGTTTGTAGTGTTATTACTGTGTGAAAAACAGTGGGCTATTTCTGTGGGGAGACAAGGTTTAATTAGGCCTTCTGTTCCAGAACTTACAGTCTAGTAGGTCAGAAGAACAACTTAGGTAATTAAAACACAGAAACGGCAGAAAGTGAACGCATTGGGAGTGAAGCAAATCAGTGATTAATTTTGACTTTAAGTGTTCTGTGAGGGCACATCATAAACATGAGGATGGATAACCACGATGGAACAGGCAATGAGGACACATAGGACTAGCCTACATAGGCGAGGAGTCTAAGCTAGCACATATAGAGAATGCGTCAGATGAGAGTCCTCAGATGCTAACTGAGGAATGTGAAGATTAATCTCATCTAATAAGTGTTGAAAAAAGATAGTCTTTTTTTTTTTTTTTTTAAAAGGTTTTTTGCCACAATGCATGTGTGCTCACTGGAGAAAGAGCTAGACAGAGACAGTGAGAAGGAAAGTGAGAAATCACCCCTACAGGGGGGATGGCTGTGCTGCAATCGCTTCTCCTCCATTCTCCTCCTGGGATCTTGATCATGCACATACATACATCCTGCATGAGTTTCAAGCCACCATTTCCAGACTCGAACAGCAGTCAGTCCCGCAATGTAACCACTACGCCATCCCCAAAATGACAGTCTTAATTTATGATTATTATTACTTATTGGATACAATATGATGAGGTGAGGTTATTTTTAATTTGTGTATTAAGTAACTTAATAGCCAGTAAGAACAGATGTGATAATACAGTGGTTACTTCCAAGAGATGTTGGGAAAATATGTCAAAAGAAGAGAGATCGGAACTCTAAAGAACTGAATTTTTTTGGGTTTAAAATATTTGTAAGACTTATCACTACTAGGAAAACAATAAATTAGATACCTAAACTTTCTAAAATTTAGACAAACCAATTAATAATGTTTAAAATGGTTAGCAAAAATTATATTGAGTATAATATAAAAATAAATATTAATATTTTCAATATTTAAAGAAATAGCTGGGAGAATGAGTATGGGATGTGGGGAGAATGGGTATGAGATAGGTGTCAGAACATATGCTTATTTTTTCTCTGTTGCAACAATACCTCTTTTATAAAATATACTATATCATTTAGCAGGACTCGATTAAACAGCAGATTATCTGATGTAAGTAATTTTTTTTAGAGAGATATTTGCTATAGGGAATGTGCACTTGCAGATAGAAAGAGAGAGACAAAGAGACAGAAAGTCATAATCCTTTCTTTTCCATTCTCCTCTTGGGATCTTGGGCATGCACACACATGTGCCTGGTGTAAGTTTTATGCTACCAGGTCTGGGACTTGAACAGTGGTCAACTGTGTAGGAGTCCACGACATAACCATTATGCCATCTACTGGTCCCCAGACTTAAGTAATTTAACTGAAGTGTACACTTAGCTTAATTATGATGTAATAACTTTAAAAATTGCAATTGCTCCACACACTAACATCTCTACCTGGCAGGATGTGAAGGAGAAAAATACTATTACTAAAGCATGTGCTCTTTATTCCCTTACCTAGTCTCCTGGAAAATGAACATGTGGACTTTTAATCCAGCTCTAAGTTGCCCACCATTTTTCACCTTTGTGGACAGAAGCTAAAAAAACAAACTGTTACTGGGAGCAGAGCAGGAGTGTGATTTGCATGTCTGTTTTTTCTCAGAGAGACAGAAAGCAGAATTATGCAGCATTTTTTGCCACATGCCAGGCATTCACTCATTCATTTAGCCCTTCCTTCCACCAACCCGTGTTTGCTAGATATCTCTTATTAGTATGGTAGGACTTTAGGAGTGATAGTTAATCATACTATCTCCTTAACCTCTAAATCTAGAATAAATAAAGAAACAAGAAATGGTATTTGAGGAGATAGAGGTTTAGATATCAGTTTTATCTCTTTTAAAGCTATTTGGAGATCAGAGCCTAGATCTATAGTCAAATGGACTATGTAGAACTCTCATTTTCTAAGTCAAGTATTTTAATTCACTACTGTATCTCTACCTGCCTTGATGTACAATGAAGAACAGGTTTCTCTGAAAACAGTCAAGAAGGTCCGAGCCAGTCCTGCCGAATACCGTATCCCAAAGTCACCAATCACTCTTGTTTTACCTTCTTTTTGGACCTGGACAAAGGACCTTTCAGATGCCCCTGAAAGATGATTTCATGAGACAATGTACAAATTCAGACAGCTGCAAATGATGTCCTGAGTCACTATGTGCCAGACACTATTATGTGCTGGCAATACCATGCTGGAAAGAGAAGGCTGGCTTTCTTTCCTTGATGTGGTATGGTGTAGTTTATAATCTAATTGGAGAATTAAATTCTTGGTGTTAGGGCAGCAGAAGATAAGTGCGAACTTCTTTTTTAACCTTTCTTGCTTGTTGGGTTCAAGTACAAAGATGATCAAGCTTGGTTTCTAATAAAATTTGAATTTGGAGAGGTGGAAAGACATGGCAGGAACGAGGGTAAGAAGTTGGTCCTAGCTGCACCATTTTTCCTAGGGACTCTGCGAAGCCTGTTTTCCTGACATTCTACAATGACATCTGTAGAACTGACCTTTATTGCACAACAATTGAGCAAGGATAAAAAACTGAAAACCAAATTAAGCAAACAAGCAAGCAATGAAACAAACAAAACCTCAGTGAAACTTACGTTTCACCATGCATAAGACAGAACAAGAAAGTCAGGAAGGCAGAGAGACAGGTCAAAATTGCTCTTTCCATTCCAACCTCACTTCTACTCCCTTTCCTTCCACTGAGCATAATTTCAAACAGCCTTTAGTGGACAGGGCCATACATAGATCAAAATGGATGGGGTCAGGTAGAGAAAGAGGTTAGTTTATGAATTCTCTTCTTTCCCTAATATATCTATTCTTCTCACTTCTCTTCTCTGGAAGTCTTCCCTGTCCGTTCTTGAAATATTTCATCTACTGACTGGAAGAAAAACTTATATTTTACTTATACCCTGAAATGTATTTCTAAATTAGTTTGCAATTTAGATTATGAATACATAAGCAGATTTGCAATTTAGAACAAGGGTATATGAGCAAGTTTTATAAATATGTATTTTAGGGAATAGTGTTTTATATACACACACACGTGTGTATACACAGGGTATACACATACTATTTAGGGAATAATTAGATAGATAGCTATTTTGTCTTTCAAATCTGTGATGTTAACATTTGCCAGACTCAATGGGTTTGATAATGAGCTCTTGTGTTCAGTAATGAGGTTTCCACATAGAAGCTTCATGTCTTGCTGCTTGTGGGAAGGTTTCTTTCCACTTTAATTGGGAGGACTATGGATGTTTGGGTTGGTAAATAACAGAGTGGAGAAAAAGGACTGATTTACCCTTGATTAATAAAAGAAATGTAAATATCTCTTAATTGCTAAGCTAAAGACTAGTATATATAAAATTCACTTTTTTTTTCTACACTCTATGGTAGAGACTGAAAGACTGGAGAACATAAAAGCATTAAAAATTGTTATGGACACCAGAGACAAAGTGGAAAGAGTGTGGGAGAGGGAGAGAGTAGGAAAGGAAATTTGGAGAAAAAAATAGAGAGGTAAGACATTTGTGGGACACAGGTATAGTTTTTTATCTGTTGATAAGGATGGGTATAGTATTCTCGACTGGACTGAGGTATATATCATGCTGGGTGAAGTCTCTTTACAGTCTAAATGATGTATAGCAATTAAATGTATAAATAATAATACAAAAATAAAATTATATTTTAGCATTGTGTGCTCACTTTGGTTGAGGCAATATAAATAAAAAGTAACACCAACAAAATAGCAAAAAAAAAAAAAACCAAAAAAACAATGGCCCGTTGTCTTTGTGGCACTTTAAGCCTAAAATTAGATGACAAATTAAAACTTAAATTTTTTATTGAGTATCATCTAGAGATTTGAGATATTCTCGTAATTTGATATGCATTTATTAGATTGTCAGGGAAAGTCATGATGTATTTTTCTATACAAAAATGCATCATGTCTTTCCTGGAAACCCAGTAACTAGTGATGAATTTCACTTTAACAAAAATGAGTATTCAGTTAAATTTAAGCCACTAAATAGGTCCTATCTACATGGAATTTAACTTCCATAAAGGTTTTTCAAGAACAGTTATTAGAATATTAATAAAAGACCCAGAAAAAAAGGCAAAATGAGTTATTGTACATACATATTAAAAGTGTTGAGATTATTTATCCTAAGTCAAGAAAAAAAAGGAAAAGCAGGAGCCAGTAGGTGGTGTGATGGTTAGGGCTCCAGATCCACATGGTCGACCATGGTTTGAGTATCAGACTTAGTAGCTTGCTTTCTCACTTCCCTTCTCTCTCTCTGTCTCTTTCTGGTGAGTACACGTGCCCTATAGCAAATTAAAAAAAATAATAAAGAGTAGAGTCTGAGGAAGGACATTAATGAGAAAAATAGAGAAACAAGGCATTTATGGGACAAAGAAAGGGATTATCATCTATTAAAGATAACTTTATAGTACCGTCAACTGGACCAGTGAGAAATATACACGTTGTAACCTAAGTAACATGAGAATAAATGTATAAAAGAAATTGAAATAAAAAGAAATAATAATAATAATAATAATAATAAATAAATAAAGTTAAACAAATAATTCTAAAGAAAAAAATTCAAAGCATCCACTTGCAAATAATGCTCTAATAAATATTTATATTTTATAAGAACGGCTGCTATCCGTATCTAGTGAGGACAAATCAAACAAAAATCCTTTTCAATTCCACCAAGAGGTAGTCAGATTAGACTCACTTGAACATTTGTAGTTGGCTTGTCTTGCTGTGTAATGATCGATTAAGAGACAGGCAGCAGCAGGCTATGCTCAAATTTCAATTTGAGCAAAATGAATAATGATGCATGTTTATTTAACTAATTTTGGCTATCAGAAATAGTCTTCAGTAATCAAAGTTTTTGGGTTTTTTTGAAGTCACCTTAAGCTTTTCACTTGAATTCGTGATAGCAAAAATCTGTGAGCATGATATGAGAAATGTAAACTACTTTTTTTTTTCTGTAAGATTCATTTATATAGGTCATCTTCAAACTAAGTAAAAGTATATGATATTTTCTTCCCACGCTCCTCCTATATTTCAGAATATACTGGCTAAGAGAGCCTTCTTTTTGTCTACATTTGCAAAGTAAAATACAGAATGAAACAGTTTGTTATCTGATTCAAACATTGTCAGCTTCTTTCATGTGAAATACTCCGTAAATTGATACATTTCACCTTTTTATTTTGAACTACCATGATACTTACCTTAACACCAAACAGTATGTATCCAAACACTCATATATAGCATTCTCGATATGCTTGTGCATGTGCAATTATTGGCCAACTGTTGACCTTTGTTTTCTTACCCCTTTTTTCCTCAGTGCTACTCAATGTCTCTCCTGCCATGATATTGCCACATTATAAGACTACATTTTAGATTCTATGGAAAGGTCCCGTTAGTTGAACATAATGAAAAGGCAACTCAGAACAGTTATTTTAAGTTCCTATCTAGAACAACAACAAAAAACCCTGAATATTTAACAATGCTTTTCTATATTTTGTGTGTTTTTTCCCCAGTTAGCACTCAATACATTTTTTATTTATCTGACAAACATTGCTCTGTGCCAAGAACTGATATAGGCTAGAGGCAATTAATAAACAAAACAGACCTGCTACTTTTCCCACGTGAGGTCCACTTTCTAGGGGGATAAAGCAGACAATAAATAAGACATTAGATGATATATTAGAAGATCATGAGTGCTAAGAATAAAGAGCAGACCAGGAAGATGGAAAGTTGGTTGTATATTGACTTTTTATTTTTTTTAGAATTATTTATTTAATTTTTATTGTTGTTATTATTATTATTTTAGTTTGACCGGAGAGAGACAGAGAGAGAGAAAGGGAAAGTGAGAAAACAAGCCCCTGGGTTCAAGACTTGAACTGTGATTGGCCATCTGGGAGTCTGGCAGGCACCTTACCCGCTGTGCCACCTGCTGGCCTCTATATTGACTTTTAAATAGGAGGGGTAAAGGTAGTCTACACCAAGAAAATAACAACTGAGCAAAAACTGGAAATAATTTTTAAAAATTTGACTTTAAATTCAAAATTTGAAAGGAATTTCTTTATTGGAATTTTAATTCTTATAACATGGACAGAGAAGAAAAGGTGAATTATTAAAGATAAATCTCTCAAAGCAAAAGGATGCTATGTTATTTCTTTGTATTTCCAGGTGTTTCAGTGATGCTGCAAAGACAGTCTTCTTGAGGATTCCTCTATTTTACAATCCATGTACATATTTAGCCTTTTTTACTAAATGGAGAAACTGGAGACATTCATTCATTTATCTCCAGAGCCTCACAAGGTGCTTGGCACATGGTAGAAGCTCTAGGATGTTTGTGGCTTGAATGTCTGAACAGTCTTATTGGCATGTACATTTTAACTAAACATATAGGGAACATATCATGATAAGGTCTTTTATTTTATGTAAACATTTGGTTACTTTTTCTGATAGTCTACAAGTGTATATATTTCTCTTCATTAAGGTTTCCTTTGTACTTTCAGCATTCAATGTGTCAAAGTGATCTAGCAAGCGGCACATAAATTATAATTTAATGTTCTAATCGAATTCCTAGGCTATGTACTTCTGTTTAGTAGGATGGAGGCTACTAAAATATCTTACAATGGTAACAAGGTGATTTCTTTTGGGCTTGTTGGAATGAAATAGCATTTGGGGAAGTGTTAGAAGAGGGTGTTACAAATAGCTCTTTGTTCTGAATTTCTCCATCATTTCATAGATAAGTCAATTGACACTTATCATTTTAATCTCTTCAGAGGCCAATGTAGTTAAGAGGAAAATAAAGGGTACTATAGGCAATAAACAGAAGTCTTATAACAATATATGTGTTGCAGGGAAGAGGATTGGGAGATCTATAAAAACTGCCAAAAAGAACAAAAAATATAATTAAAGGAGCCAAAAAGACATATTGAACACAATCTTGGGGACTGTTTTAGGCAACAGTAAATGTCTCCTCAAATATATCTTTAGAAGGCAGAAAGCAAAGTAGAAAACTAGAGCCCTGAAGAGAGAAAGAAAAATACTAAATAGAATCGTAGGAACAGGCTAACAGGAGTTGGATTTTCTTATGTTAATTTTTCCATTTCTTTAAAATAATTAGTGTCTAACTAAGAGATCAGACAATTTGAAATTTTCAGATGAGAAGAAAACAGTGGAAAGCAAAAGAAAAATATAAACAAAGGTGATATTTTAGGCAGGTGTGGCTCAGAGTAGGGTATATTGTATAGCATATAGTAAACAGTTGAAATTTGCAGTTCACACCTAATTTTGCCAACTAAATACAGTTATTTTAGGTTCTATCAAAGTTAGGAAATGTATCCTTCCTCCCTTCCTTCCATCTCAGTTATACATGACTTCATCAAGAACAGAATAACACTTGCAGTAGAAAATGTTTTTTGACAGTGAATTTTCATTACTTGGACCAAAGGTTTTTACCTAGGGAGACATGTCAGAGTTACCTGGGAGCTTTCTCAATAAGCATTTTCTTCTTAAGACCAATCACCATAGACATTTGAATAACTCATAATAATCCAAAAACACATGGGACCTTATCACTCATAAAAAATATCAGCTTCTGTGTGAGTTATAATTACATGAAATAATTGACAGATTAAAACAAAATATAGAACAAGCATTTCATGTTATTAGAGGTGAAAAGTGAAGTTGTTTTCCTAGTTGCAGAAGTGGAATTCAGACTTGTGCGTTAACTTGATCTCTGCCAGCGAAGTCTTGTTATCACTCATATGAAATTAGTGAACGTGGTTTTCTTTGTGCTCAGTAATTCCCAAATACTGTTTAGTTTAGTGGCTGTGAAGACAAACCATAACTATTTAGAGATAAAATATCAATTTGGAGATCTCAAACAATGGTTTCAAGACCATAGTTAAAAGTTTACCTCAAATATAATTTACTAAGTCAAGTAAAAGGCAAAATTCATTGGTGAACTTTGCCCATGATTCACTCATAATCATTCACACAACACATGTATTATGTTCAGTAAAGCACTTTGTTCAATATTTCTCAGAAATAAAAACTTGAAATTCATCTATTGTACCTCTGATTTTTTTTTCCCCCCAGAGGTTTTTGCCTTAGGGAGTGTGCACTCACCAAAGACAGAGAAACAGACAGTGAGGGCAAGTGAGAAATTACCCCCACAGGAAGGATAGCCACACTGCAATCCCTACTCCATTCTCCTCCCAGGATCTTGGGCACGCACACGCACACACACCTGACATGAGTTTCAAGACATTCCAGAAAATGCTAAGATCATTTTCTGTGTAAATGTAAGTTAATGTATATGCACACTCACATATAAATAAGATTTAAGGACATAGTATAATGGTTTAAAGATAATCAGAACACTATTTTGCATTGAAGAGCAATCATTCTAACTAGAAACTTGGGTGTTTTAGATTGTATTTCTACAGAGAATATTATTACAGAAAAAGAATGAACTTTTCCATTTTAATTACTTAAAACACTGAGTGCTTGTTATAAACCTAGCAGAGCATAGAAACAAAGGTCTAGAAATCATTTACTGAGTTTCTGCTGCATACCAAATTTGGTGTGTGTGTGTGTGTGTGTGTGTGTGTGTGTGTGTGTGTATGTGCTTGTGTTTGTGTAGTAGCAGGAGGTGGGTAGCAGCATTCAAGAGGTTTAGCCACTAGGACTCTAGTCTTAAAACTATAAGGGAAGGAAAGTAAAGAGTTAGTATGTTTCTGTCTCTAATGGCTCCATGTGGCCTTGCAGAAAAAAGAGGACTGTGATCTGAATTATTTCGGAAAATTCAACTCATGAATGAACTTGTTTCATCTATATCCATATCTATCCTCCCAACCCATGATTATTTTGAAGCAAATCTCAGATATTATATTATTTTTATCCTTAAATAGTCTAGTATATATATTGTAAAGATGAGAACTCCTTAATGTATAGTAACAATACCATCATCAATCTTATGTTACACCTAAATCAATCAGATATCAATTTATTATTCAGACTTCCTCAATTATTGCAGAGATGTTTTACTTTCTTTTCTTTTCTTTTCTTTTTTTAATAGAGAGATTTTTGCTATAGGGCATGGTGTGTGCTCATTGGAGAGACAGAGAGACAGAGAGCAAGAAATCACCCCCCCACCCCCCCCCCCGCGCGGGAGGGATGGCCATGCCACAATCCCTTTTCTTCAGTTTTCCTCTCTGGATCTTGGGCATGCACACACATGGGCTTGGCATGAGTTTAAGTTGACGGGTAAGGGACTCGAACTGCAATTGACTACGTGGGAGTCCAGTGACATAACCATTAAGCTATCTGCTGGTCCCAAGATGTTTTTCTTTATAACTTATTTTTTAAAGGTTTTTGCATGAAGGCATATGCAGAGAGAGACAGAGAAATGGCGAGAAACAGTGAGAAGTAAAGTGTAGATCTTCGGTGGGGGGGACACGATGTAATCCCTCTCCTCCATGTCCTCCTGAGATTTTGGGCATGCACACATGCCCTGCATAATTTTCAAGCCACTTGCTCCAGGATGCAAACTGTAGTTGATAGTGGTTAAGGTATAGGAATCCAGCACCTTAACCACTTTGTCACCTGCTGGCCACCTTTATAACTCACTTTATTTTAAGAGACATTTTTGCTATAGGATGTACATGCTTGCCAGAGAGACAGAGCTAGAAAATGAAAATCACCCTCTCCAGGAGGAATGGTCTTGTCACCATCTCTTCTCCTCCATTCTCTTCTTGGGATCTTGGGCACACATGCACATACAACCAGCATGAGTTTCAAGCCACCGGGTTGAGGACTTGAACTACAGTCGGCCATGTGGGAGTCCCAGACCTTAAGCACTACACTACTTGCTGGGCCCTTTATAGTTTATTTTTAAAAACTGTGTTACAATTAATTTGTCCCATAGAATTATGTACAGTGTCTGGATTTTCCTAAGGTAAGGTTTTAACCCATTCTGTCACCCCTGAATAATATGTAAATTGAGAGATTTAAGTAGTTAAACAACAGAATTTAGAGTTTTTACGAGAGGTGGATGATACCTGCTTTTCAGATAAGTTCCTTTGATTGTTTCTGTTCTTAGCCAAGAATTTTATAGAAGTTGGTTCAAAGATTAATATGGCAAAATAATCAAATTTAGGATGCTTACAGTCTAAAGAGGGAAGCTGATATGGTTATAATTAACTCTAATAAAAAGCAAAATATGATACACTTTAGAGTGTTCCACACTGCTTGCTGTTGTATAAGTATTAATAGAGTGATAAATTTTCAACATCTTCATGTCCATGAGAGGGGAGCCCTCGGGACAACTTCATCAAATAGAAGAGCTCTGTGGAACACAATTTGATACATAATCTTGAAGATTCCTTCTAGCCCTAAACTTCGGAATGATGATGAGCTGCATGGTACAATTCACCATGTTTTTGCAAACTCCTGAACTTCCCTTAAAGCTATACTTGAGCCAAGCTGGAGAATATTAAGGGGGAAAAGATAGCCACATAGCATTTCAGCCAAACTGAAGTATTTCTGGTTTGTTGACAACATGTCCACTTAGAATAGATAATCTATCACCATGATTCAGTTCCTTTTTCAAACAAAACAAAATATCTTCCAGTGACAGGAGCCATGTATTTGAAGAAAATTGACAAGTAACAGAAGAGCTGCTCTGAATCTGGGCAGTATGGTTTCATTACATTACTGCATATTTATTTAACATGTTTATATATTTTATCTTTGGAATTTGCGTGCATGTGTGTGTTGGTGCTTTGTATTATGCATTCTCCTAAGATTTGTGCATCTGTCTCTAGGCACAGACAGCACACATTGTCCTGGAAGATGGAACCAAGATGAAAGGCTACTCCTTTGGTCACCCATCCTCTGTTGCTGGCGAAGTGGTTTTTAACACTGGCCTGGGAGGGTGAGTAATGCCTCTCTTCCAAAACTGTTCATCCTTTGCGTGGAGGAATAACTAGACAATCTTACTGAGGGTGGACAGTTGAAATTACTACATCATGGTGAGATTACATTTTGTTCTAAAGAGGCACTGTACCTTGTGTATAGCCTTCTGCAGTCATCACTGAAAAGGAGTATAGACACAAACTTCCTGCTGTTGTAACTGAGAGAGGACATGGACCCTCTGGTGTTCCCTGAAAAAAAGAATAGAATTAATTCTAGCCACTTATGTTGTGAGGACAATGGTTACGTGAGGTTTCCAAATGGCTTCTGAAATGAATCCTAGGAAAGTGAAGATTGGAGCAGGGAAAAGAATGGGAATCACACTGTAGGGCCATTCCATTAGTAACATTAGCAATCAATTTTATACTTTTAATGTGAAATACGATAAGGAGATTAGAAAGCCTTTGGTTATTTTATTTCATTTTGTGCTCTGATAACAAAGGTGAAATAAAAGATAAATTTATTGCCTTAAAATAATCAATGAACGAGCAGGAGCATAGATCTGACATTCTCAATAATGATCAATTATTAAGACCAACTTAGTACTTAAGTTCTGTTAACAAATGTACAGGATCAAAGATGAGTTGCTTCAGAAATCACGAGGTGGTCTAATCTAGTCCATGAATGTTTGTTCTTCTGGGACGCAGGAAGCCGACATTCTAGTCTCAGTTCTGATGATAACTGAGTATGTGATATAGGGGCCATCAATTACTTTTTCCAAGTCTTTGTTTTCCAATATAAAAAGTGAGGGATTGGTTCCAGGACGTGGTGTGGATAAGGTGCTGGATCTCATCTGGATAACTGCATGGTTTGAATCTCAAACCTGGATGCCTGAAAATCATTTTGGACATGTGTTCATGCATGTCAAAAATCCCTAGAGGAGACTGGAGGAGAAGGGACTGTGGCATGGCCATCCCCCTGGAGGGTGATTAACTTACTTTCCCCTTCTCTCTCTCTCTCTCTTTCTCTCTCTCTTGAGAGAATGCATGCACCCTATAACAACAACAACAAAAAAACTGTATATATATGTAAGAGGGCTGGATTAGATACTACTTTTAGGTTGGGGATTTAAAAAACTATGTCTTAAAAATATGACTAGATTAAGGTGTTTCCACTGGAAGTTCAACCAACTTCTATGGAATATTGAAAATGTTTTAGAAAAATTCAAATTAGCCTCAAAAAGACTAGGGGGCATTGGGTTAACTGATCCTGTAGATATTAATTGACCAAATTTCTCTTCTATTATTAATTTACATTCTTCTCTAAAGTCTAGCCTCTCTGTGTGAAATGAGTAATAGTAGATGGTTTTTAAAATAGTTCCACTGGTGAGAACATTAAATTACAGTGTATGAAACCTGTTTGCAAAGTTTTTGCTTCACCAGGCAATTATTTAAGCTTTTCGACAGCACTAATTACTAGCTGTGTTAATATACCTGCCAACAAACAACTGTTTAATATAGATCAGAATGATGGAGGGCACTAGAGTTTTCTACTCTGTGATAGATTACGGGTAATAAATCTTGTCACATCACAAAAGTCAAACAGGACCTGATGGATTAATTTGCTTCCAACACTGCAGTTCTCTAGGACAAGCTATATTTATTCATTTACAGGAGAGTATTGTAAGCATATGTTTAAAGGGAATGGCCAGTTCTTTTATGGAAGGAAAGAAGAAAGGGAAATAAAATCTGATTAATTAAAGAATTTCAAATTTTGATGTAGAAAATAGCTTTTGTTTATGAGACTAGTCCACAGACCCTATTTTCCATTGAGAAATACAGCTTTCATTCCCATGTGGTTCACTCAATAAGGTGGTTGATTATTAAGGGGGCAATTTTGTTTTTAATTTCCAAGAAAGGCATTTACATTGTATGTAAGTCTTAGTTTAAAAATGATCAGTTCCTTTTTTTTTTTTTTTTTTTTTTTTTTTAGAGATTTTTGCTATAGGGTGCATGTGCTCGCTAGAGAGACAGAGAGAGACGAAAGCGAGAAATTAGCCCCCCCCCCCCCCCCCATGGGGATGACCACACTATAATCCTATCTCCTCTCAGGATTTTGGGCATGCACGCAAGTTTTAAGCTGCAGGGTCTGGACTCAAACTGCTGTCGACCATGTGGGAGTCCAAGGCCTTAATCACTATGCAACTTGCTGGCTCCCCATATTATCAGTTCTCGACAGTTGGAGGCATCTGAGGAATTAGCTGATGGAGGCCATGGATAAATGTTACAGTACTTGAATCACTCCAGGGATTGCAAAGCTGAAAGACAAAGTGTTCTGTTGACAAAGTTGGTTCTGGTAGGTGTTAGTCTAGATGGGGTTGAAGAACTTATGTTGACCGCTGCTTGAGTTGAAACTTACATTTTTCAAGGTTGTTGATTCTGCACCCCTGGGCATCTAAATTCACTTTCAGTAGGAATCTATGAAAAAGGTTTGGTTTAACTCATTCTACAGAAAGTGAAAATGTGTAAGGGCAGAAGAAAGACCTCACTTCTCATGAATTCCAGTCATGAGGTAGGTGTAGATAGATAGTTACTGATATTTGTGGGAGTAATGTTTCTTATTATTAAGAATATATATATATATATACACACACACACATACATATTTATAATACATTCACATATATGTTGTATATGTTTGGTATTCTTAATTTTCCCCTTCCCAAACTTTGAATTATAACCCTTCTGCATTCCTTCCTAATTCCATTTCAGCACTTTAAAGTAGTTATTTGGAATCTCTTTATTTAGAAGTCAGAAATGTTTCAGATTTAATTTTGTGAGATTGATTTTTTCCTAAGTTGATAATAACTCCTAATATATTTCTTTCTAATATTTTTCAAAGTTTAAAAGCTTATTTTATTAATAAAAGACAGTACATGCATATACTCATGTTTAAAGGGAATGGCCAGTTGATAATAACTCCCAATATACTTTCTAATATTTTTCAATTTTTTAAAAGCTTATTTTATTAATAAAAGACAGTACATGCATATATTCATAAGAGTGAGAGAAAGAGAAAGAGAGAGAATCCTTGGCAGGATCTCATCATATTGAAATCACCTTCCCACACTTTTCAGCTCTTAAGGATCTTGAGTATGTATGTGTACACTGGGCATCTTTTCAGGCCAGCTCCAGGTCCCAAATCATGGTCTGCCATATGACTTCCAGCACTGCAGTTCGGTATGCATCACCCAGGTTAAGCCTTTTTCAGTTTTTGACAGTTAATATCTTGGTGGAACTGGCAACCCTTAACTCTAAATGTAAGTTTGGCTCATTGATATCTGATAGTCTAGGGAAATTGTCAGCATTTCTGCAAACTTCAAATAGAGCAACAATATCTTTAAAATTAGGACCCTATTAAGGATTTAATTTTTTTTTTTTATCTTCTATGGAGTGTTTATGCTTGCCAGAGACAGAGAGAGAGAAAGTGAGAATGCATCCTCCAAGGTGCTTTGACTGCTCCTTCTCCTCTATTCTCCTCTCAGGATTTTGGGCTTGCATGCCCAAAACACCTGGTGTGTTTTTCAAGTATCTGAGTCTGAGACTCGAACTACACAGTCATGTGGGATCAATCCGCCTTAACCACTACACAACCTGGTTGGCTCATAAAGGATTTTTTTAATAGTCAGTTTTTCTTTTCATGTCAGTCATATCATGGGATAAATCTTTCATATTCTGTCATAAAATTTCCCTAGCTTTGCTTATGTGTAGAGATGGGTTTGTAGGATTTCAATCTTACATTCTTTAATTTTCATGGGTTCAAAAATTCTGAGTGTGTTGGCTGATTATTTTTTATAGTTATATAAATTGTCTTGTTGATATTGTTTTGGTGTCTATACTCAGGTACCCAGAAGCTATTACAGATCCTGCATACAAGGGACAGATTCTCACAATGGCTAACCCTATCATTGGGAATGGTGGTGCCCCTGACACTGCTGCTCTGGATGAACTGGGACTTAGCAAATACCTGGAGTCTGATGGAATCAAGGTAATACCAGTGATGACTACTTAAGAAGTTCAAATTGAGCCATTATATTGGGTTGTTGGAAAAGTCATAATGCATTTTTGCATGGAAAAATAGAAAAAATATGTCATGACTTTTCAACAACCCAATAGTTGACTTATTTGGAAAAACCTGGGATTAACAGTTTATTCCTCAATATTGTAATACAAATCATTAAATTCATGTACTCAAACTTATTCCTGACTATATGAGAATAATTTTTAACTTGATATTATTTTGAGTTTAATTTTTCAGAACATTGTAGATTTTAATTCCTCGGCTAAAACTTGGATTAATTTGGAAAACTATTGTTATAAATTCAAATAATATCTGTATTAATAAGAATTGAAAAAGACTCACTTTTTAAAGAGGTTTTTGTCTCTTAAAAGAGAGAGAGTTAGAGAGACAGAGACAGAGAGAAGGAAAGTGAGATATCATCTCCCAGGGCAGATGGCCACACTACAATCCCTTCTCCATTCTTCTGAGATCTTCAGCATTCACGTACACAAGCCTGGCATGATTTTTAATCCATCGGGTTCAGGACTCAAATTGCAGTTCACCATATGGGAGTCCAGCAATGTAACCCTTATACCATTTGCTGACTCCAAGACTCATCTTTTAAAAGGGATTCAGTAATCAACTCCAAATTAATGATTTGCCTTTTAATCTTACCATCTTTAGGGGATGAGTTTAGGCTTTCATGCCAGTCTGAAAGTAAACACATTAACATTTCTTTGTTAAGGGAAATTTGGATAGTATCTTAGGAATATGAGCCCTATAAACAATAAAAAAAATATATTTCAAATTCGCCACGCTATTTTTTTCACTACTCTATTTCTTTTTTTTTTTTGGAGAGGTTTTTTCGCTATAGGGCGCGTGCGCTCGCCAGACAGACAGAGAGAGACATAGAGACAGAAAGCGAGAAATCACCCCCCAGGGGGGATGGTCACGCCGCAATCCCTTCTCCTCCATTCTCCTCTCGGGATCTTGGGCACGCATGCACACGCACCCGGCGTGAGTTGTAAGCCACCGGGTCCGAGACGCGAACCACGGTCGACTACGTGGGAGTCCAGCGACATAGCCATTACACTAACTGCTGGTTCCCTTCACTACTCTATTTCTGAAAAACTTGGATCTAATGGACTTGGATAGCCTTCACTATTTTATAAAGATTTCCCCGAATTTCTCAGAATCCTTTAAATACAGATTAAAATTATTTTATTATTCATGTGCTTTAGATAAATAATTATGAATTAAAGTGCTAATAAATGTCATAGGGAAAAAGTGCAGCATGCCAAAAAAAGAGACACATAGATTAGTCTTGAGATCCAACAAGTCAGGTAAGCCTGTTCCCCCTTATATTGACTAAGGAAATATTGTATACACACACACACACACACACACACACACACACACATATATACATACTAATAATGTATATATATATTTAAAATTGTTGATAACCATTTTTTCTTTTTCCCCCCAATTTTAAGTCTCATACCAGTGAATATAAAACATTTTTTTCTTTAATTATGATTTCTGGTCTTTATATGTTTGATGTAGATCCAAACTGAACCTCAAGACAAGTGACAGAGTTGAATAATATTTTGTGATCACCCCATCAAAAAGACTGCTTGTCTTTCAGGTTGCAGGTTTGCTGGTGCTGAATTATAGCAATGACTACAACCACTGGCTGGCTACCAAGAGTCTGGCGCAATGGCTACATGAAGAAAAGGTGAGAAATGTGATGGGGTATCCAGACTCCCTTAAGGAAAGTTGGTGGGGTCTATGGAAATTTAGGAGGGTGTATGGAAAATAAAAAGGGCCCAGCAACTGAAGGTGATCATGTAGGCTGGAAACTTTCTATGAGAATTTCACAGAGATTTTTCAACTCTTTTGACTCCTCCTACAGGCTGAACATTCTTGGTCCACCCTCTTTCAAACTTGAGTACCTAACTCCCTGCTGTACTTTTAACCAGGATCTAGTTTTGTGACTTGCTTTGTGGGTTCTAGTGACTTGCTTTGTGGGTTCTAGTACTAGCCCTACTGTTAACTGGCTGTGCAACTTCGTGCAGGCCACATAATCATTCCTCATAATTTAGTCCTCTGAGTTCTTGTGACTATAGACTACCATGAAGTCTCTTTGGGCATAAATATTATGACATGCAATCAGATATAATCTCATGAGGCAATATAAGAAGAGTATAAAAATTTTCTCCTTACTTTAAATACTAATTTCTAGCTGTTTGCCTTATTTGAATGTCAGGAAGAATTCCTGTTAATGAACCTGATATATTTAGTTTCATTTTCTGCGTGGTCATAGCTGCTTTTTGTTCAGCTACTGTGATAGAGTGTTGTTCTAAGAAAGCTTTGCCTTTCCAATGAGGTCTGCCTATTGGAATTGAATGTGCCTCTACTGACATATCCAAAAATCTTGATCTTGGCATCCTTCCTAAATTTTAAAAGGAAGAAGAAAGTTCTACTTTATGTCCTGGGTCATCACTGTTTTCTCCTCAACCATTGTCTGAATTTATCTTCATTGCTCAGACAACTAATTTTTGAAATGACCACTCAGGAGATTTACTTTTTAGGAGTGTTTTCTTTGTGTTATTTAGGGCACCTAATATTAAAGTTTGTCTATGTCAGAACTAATAGTTTTAGTGTAAGCCTAATCACGGCTTGTTAGTTTGTTTTTAAAATGTGCTTTGAATCTTCCTTCACGATCACAGACACTCAGATTAGAAAGGGGTCTAAAATTCACCACTTGGCCTTCTATGTACAGGTGAGAACAAACATCTGGATTAAACATCCTTCAGATAATTGTTGGGAGAAAAGAAATTAGAACCTGTTTTCCTGGTTCCTGGCCTATTGCTGTATTATCACATCACATGTCTCTATTCAACCTAGTCAAGGAAACTACATTTATGGTGGTGCTACCTGATTGACTAATGGGATGGGGAAGTTTTAGTAGGCATGAGTACTCTACAAGACCCTTCAGAAAAATATGTTGAATGCCTACTATGTGTTAGGAGCATTTGGCTCAAAACATGGATTGGCATATTGTTTATGAAATTCCCCAATCCCGCTATCTAAAAAACACACACGCATATATGTATGTATGTATAATATTACTTATTCACATCCTGGGTTAAAAGCAACAAAGTTGCCCTGAAGATCGATGTTCAGAATTTTTCATTTTTCATTCTGAGAAAAAGCCTGAGTATTAAGAGTCTCGTGCCCAAGTGGAACAGCAATTTGCCGTGTTCTGACAACACAGTCACCCTGGGTCAGAGAGAAGAAGGAGTGGGGAAATTATTTACTGTTCAAGAAGATAGATGAGGGTAAGTTTATAACTTGAAAACAATATGCTGGATCTAATTTCCTGCAATTTCACTGTCACTGTGATTTTTTTCCATATAGGTTCCTGCAATTTATGGAGTGGACACAAGAATGCTGACCAAAATAATTCGAGATAAGGTATGAGCATCCTCTTTAGCCAAATCTGTATTTCTTCACATATTTTGTTCCTCAGCGTCTCCGGGATCCATTAATATGTAAAGGAACAAATCTAGCCAGTCCTTGCTATTTGGGTCTGTGTCATTTTGCTTTACTCTTTCCAGTGTAATTTTTTAGAGTACTTGATTGGTATGTTTGTAACTGGATGGACCCGAGACTGCTTCACCCAGCAGGAATTTACTGAGTGCCCACTGTGTGTTCTTTACACCCACAAATCAGGGTATTTGTAATTCAAGCTCATGTGAGGGGACTTTGGTGAAACAAGTGGAGAAAATAATTATAACTAAGTGCCTAAATGTTTTGCCTAACTGAATATCGCATGCTGAAAAATGCAAGTCAGAAAGTGCTCGGCACTGGTGCCATTATTTGTTTAGTTCTTTTAGAAGAGTTATCTGAAATTAGTGAGCTGTATTTTGTGAGTATGCCAAATGGGCCCTACATTAGTTACCTCCCTGATAGAGTCTTTCTTGAGACTGTATCAATGACCAAGGTGATAAAAGAAAAGGTTATCTTTTGCTTTTATATCTGACTGCTGCAACATCTGACCCCTCCTCTGAGAATATCTCATCACCATCTGTTTGCTGCTTCTTGCTATAATAAGTTGACACTTTGTTTTCCTATATGACACGTTCATATCCCAAATCAGATAGATACCTATCTCCCTATTAACTGAATTCCCTAAATGCAATTAAGTTTTCTTGTTAAATATTATATTGGATATAAATATAAATATAAAAATAATAATATATAATAAATATATATTATTATTATATAATAAATATAAATATAAATATAAAAATCAGGAAGAGATTTTTCAAGAAAGTAAATGTATTGTAGATTCTTTGATAGAATATTTAACTTTGTGACATAGCATCTCTGTAAATGGAAAGAACAGCTTTGGAAATGGAACATGGCTACATGTTGATGGCCAGAAGAAAGTCAGCAAGAATTTATACAATCATTCTATTCTATCTCTGATTTTATTTCTTCCACCATGATTTTCCTGAGAATAGATATTAGGGAGATGATGTGTCCCGAGTAGATTCTTGTGTTTTCTTAGCCTAATGGTGTGTGGGAGCCATAAACAATGATAAGGCTCCCAGGATAAGAAGGAAGTAAAATTCAATTCAGGCTGCATATTTAGCAGGTTGAATATGTCAGGCCTAGTGACTTGGGAAAAATCTTTTCAAGACCATGTTGGGTCCTTCCTGTGAAGTTAGGTTAAGATGAACCTTCTTTTTTTATCAAAGTTAGGTTTTCAAAACCTGGCTGAATAGGCTAGTATAAAAAAAAAAAAAAAAACTAGTATAGCTTATTATATTTGTTTATGAGTGATGCTGGTTCATATGGGAAATGTATATTATATAATATCTCCTACCCATTCCATATTTATATTTTCCCCATTTTCTTGATGCTGATTTACTAAAATTTAAAAATTTAATCTAGGATCACATTTTGCATCTGGGTTTTATTCATCTTAACTATTTTCCAATGTTTAACAGTAGTTTTTGTGCTTCCACACTGGCTCGTTAAAGATCCATGCCATTAATCTTATAAAATGCCCCACCTCCCAGGTTTATAGAGGTATAATTGACAAAATTATATATTAAAATATGTACTATACTTTTTACTTTTATTAATCTCAGGCTAAAAATAGGCTTACATTTCATTCAGTATACTTTTAGAAGAAGGGAAAAGCTAGGGAGACAGCAGATGGTATAGTGGTTATGGTATTGGATTCTCACATGGCTGACTGTGATTTGAGTTCCAAACCTGGTGGTTTAAAAATTCAGGAATTTTTGCATACATGCCCAAGATCCCAGGAGGAGATGGAGGAAAAGGGATTGAGGCACGGTTGTACCCCGTGGGGGTGATTTCTCATTTTATCTCTCACTGTCTCTTCTTGGTAAGTGTATGTGCCCTATGGCAAAATCCTTGAAAGAAAAAAGAGAAAGAAAAAGGAAAGAACGTAAGAACTGGAAACTAAATTTTAAAATTAGAGATCCATAAATACCATCAAGAGATTATGTGACTTGAATTCTAAGTACAGACTACCATGGAATTTAGCAACCTAGTGTTGAAGTGAAAGATAATTTTTTGTTAGTTTTTCCAGACTTTGAAACAACACTCTGGTTTTAAATATAACACTGAAATAACCATTTTGCTTGCATGGCATGCGGCTAAGGATAGTACTTTCCCCCTGTGACTTCTTTTGCAAGGAATAAGTTTAAAATGAAAATAAAGACTTTCTTCTATTTCCTATAATACAATAATTTCTCAGGAGAAAGATTTTTTTTTTTTACTTTTTTTCCTCCAATATAATCTTAATAACCAAATATAACATGCCATTTTCCTAAATAGTGCAAAGTAGCTTTACTAACAAATAAGTAAATCTCAAGAGATAGCTAATGAAAAGAAGAAAACATTGCCATGTTCAGGATAGCAAGGTGAATTTGTGAAAATTTCAGAGTGTTGAACATTCGTGAAGTTCAGGTCTTTAGGGACATTAACGTATCTAAGCAGCAAAATTTTTTTTCTAGTTTTTTCCTCATTTTTATTTTATTTTTTATACATTCAATCACTGTATATCATTATAGCATGCAACATGAATTTTCCCAGCATGAATAGACTGTATATTAGTCCAGTCATATATATTATCATATATATCATCACCAATGGATAGTTTTTAATTTTTGTGTTTCTTAAATGTTTTTCTTCTTTCTCTTTCCCCTTGATTCTTTTCTTCTCATGCTATAGAGTACATATGCTTGCCAGAGAGAGACAGAGAGACAGCGAGGGGGAAAATGAAAAGTTACCCCTCAGAATGGGGGCTGTGGCTGTGCCGTCATCTTTTTCCCTCCAGTCTCCTCTTGAGATTTTGGGTATACATGTACACATGCCCAGTGTGATTTTTATGTCACTGGGTCCAGGACTCAAACCATGGAGTTAGCTATGTAAGATCCAGCACCTTAGCCTGCTGACTCTAGCAGTGAATATTTTTTATTACACCTTCTATACTTATATTACATTTCACCATTTAAAAAAATTAATTTTATTATCAAATGTAATAAGTTCTCATTCTTTTTAATTTTTTGCAAGTTTTAGGTTTCTTATTTTTTGCTTAGTAGGTTGCTTTGTCCACTGTTCTCACGAAACACCTATTGGTCATATGTACTAAGGAGTACAGCTACACGGTAAATACTCCAGTCAGCACCAGCCTGGAACCTGGAGGCCTAGATTTGAAAGACCTTTGCCTTTGTCTACACTAGGCAATGTTATCGAGCCTAAAAGGACTAATCGTGTTTTCCAGGGTGTTTCTCAAAATGTGTGCAAATGACTTCATCTTCCCAGTTTGAGGAGATGATCACCTGATGTTTATGAGAAATTATTAAGACATCTAAATCTTGGAGCAGATGTTTAAAGGCCCTGTGAATTTATTCTGTCAGCACCTTCATCGTTGCTTTCTTCTAAATGTCCAAATTTTTTTTGTTTGTTTAATTTGGTAGGGTACCATACTTGGGAAGATTGAATTTGAAGGTCAATCTGTGGATTTTGTGGACCCAAACAAGCAGAATTTGATTGCTGAGGTTTCAACCAAGGTAAGAGATTTTCTTCACATTCTGTCATTTTATTTTATTTGAATCTACCTTTCTTGCCCTACCAGATCTTCATTTAGGCAGAAGTCAATTTCCAGAAGCACCAGAACGGAGGGGAAAAGGCATCTCATAGTGGCTAACATATATGTTGCAATATCAGTGCATTTGGAGTTAATAATCTTTACTTCTAGATTCACACTGAAAACTTACATTGAAATCTTTGTGGACAGAGTTAGAGGACATTCACAATTATTTTAGGCCTTTTTCATCCTTAGCTGGCTCCATTTCTTGTTCCTCAGCTCAAGGCTTCACCAGCATCAGATAAAGTAAGGGCTGATTTACCAAAGCTGGTCATTGTAAAGATTAGGAGTCAGAGTAATAGCTTACTGGGGAGCCAAGAAAACTTTATAGAAATCAGACACAGTAATCAGAGTCTGGGGTCATTTTGTGCAGAGAAAAACATTTCTTTACACACTAATTATTTATTTATTGTACTATAGCTTAGTTCAAAAATTAAGGTTCATAATGATGACTGTGCCGCCCCAGAGTAAAATAGTATATATTAACAAGAAGATATAGAATACACTTTAGAAAGATGTCCCTTAGTTTGACTGAATATCTATTAACGTAATGTGAATGAGTCTCTTGAGCTGTAGTTTCTGTCTACCTTTGGGGAACACAGAGTCTGGTGAGACAAGCAAGCAAGCAATCACCATATACAGAATCACGTGATAAATGCTGTTTGGAGTGTGGGCAGAGTGCCACAAGGCACGTGTGGGACGGTGTCAAATAAAATAGGTAGGCCAAGTGGTGGCACAATGATAATGCAAGTGGACCCACTTGGGAAGGCCCAGGTTCATATTCCAAGGTCTACTCAAGCATCCATGCTCACGAGGCTGGTTGGTGATCCTGGCTTATGATGATGGAGAGTGGATTGCAGCATGATGCACTTGGTGGGGATACTTTCCTTTCTCTCTTTGTCTCTCTCTCTCTTTCTCTCATGGAAGAAAAAATAAACTTTAAAAAATGGAATTGGTGCAGCAGAGAAGGCTCTGCAGAAGAGTTAGAAGAGCAGTTAGTTACAGTGAGATAGATGGAGAACTAAGTACTGTGATTCAGACAGAAGGAATGGCATGTATTGAGAGGCAGACAGGCATGCAACAGCAGGCATGTCTAAAGAATTATGCATCATTTGGTAAAACTGAACCAAAGGAGTCAAATATATTGAGCCATGCAGCTCTTGTTGTGTGGTGGGGTGGAGAGGGACCAGAGCTGGATCTAGTGTCATCTCACTGGCTGACCAGACTACTAGAAACTCTTGAGAAATCACTCTATTCAGTAGAAAGTGAATGCTCTTTCTACAAAGTGACTGAGGTTCTTGGGAAGGAAAGACTACAATAAGTACTCATATATGTAAGATCTGATTTTAAATAGATTTACTTACTATACCAGATTATTCCTAGGTATAAAAAACTAACATAGTTTCTTGCTTAAGATAGTTTGTAGTTTTCAGGGTCCATTCAAAGTGACTCTAGTCTTAAAGAAAAATAATAATAACCAATCTTTCTTGGAATGCCAAGTGATTGTCATATCTTATTTCACAGCTAAAATAAACTAAAGCCTGACAGATAAAATCTATTTAAAATAAAATAAAATAAAATAAAATTGTTTCCAAGATGAGCTCTGATTTTAACTTAAGTGAATCCAGAATCTATGTGGTTAACTTCATTCCATTTTTCCTTCCATTTTGGTTGTGGTTTGACTGGAAAACTCCCCAAAGACTTCATTGCTAAGATCGGACTACATAAATTCAAAACACTTTCTCAAGACTTCTCATGAACTTTTAATTCTTTTTCTTGATCCCATCTGGCAGGACCTGAAAATGTTTGCATATTCTGCTCCTCTGCTTGGAACCCTGCTTCCTCTCTCCTTCACCTTTTTGCCAGAAGAAGCCAGTCCCATGGGTTAGGTCATTGCTCCTCTGTGACAATTCACCCTGCCTTTGTATTCCATGTCATTTATTGAGTAGCTTTATTATAACAAGGATCAAATCACATTTTACTTTTTGGAAGGATCATCTCTCTCATGTGTCTATGATGACCTCTTTAAAATGTGTTTACTTATTTCTTCAGAGAGGGAGAGAAAGCAAGAGAGCACTCCCAACAGAGTCTCAGTACCATGTTCTGCCCAGCATCAGCCAGGCCTGGATCATGAGTGCATATATGCATGGTGTCCTCAGGGAAGTCTCTGAATGCAAACCCAGAATGTCCCTTATGGGACAGACTCACAGAGCACCCCAGTTTACCAGTGTACCTTCATGAGGCTGCCCATGTTTAGCTCTTTGAGAGGAGAGCCTATGATATACTCATCTGAATCTCCAGTATTGTCTTTTGTGGCTGTCACATAGGACATGCTCGATAAATACTGAATGAATGAATAAAGGAATGAACAAAGTCCATAAACGGTAGTCAGAGTTGGTGCAAAAGAAACTATAGATTCTTGGGATCAGCAGATGGCATAATGGTTACATTGCTGGACTTCCTCGTAGTTAACCGTGGTTCGAGTCCTAGACTTGGAAGCTTAAAACCCATGTCAGCAGGACCAGCAGTTAGTGTAATGGCTATGTCACCGAACACTCATGTAGCCGACTGCAGTTCGAGTCCCAGATCGGGTGGCTTAAACTCATTCCAGGCGCGTGTGTGTGCATGCCCAAGATCCTGAGAGTAGAATGGAGGAGGGGTTGTGGCATAGCCTTCCCCCGGAGGGGGGGGGGTGGGTGATTTCTCGCTTTCTGTCTCTCTCTCTCTCTCTGTCTTTCTGGTGAGTACATATGCGCTATAGCAAAAATCTCTCCCCACCCCCACAAAAAAAGAAGGGGGAAAAAAAAGGAAATTACAGATTATTTTTTCCCCTTCACATGTTTTAGCCAGTGTTTCTAATGGGCCTATTATCTCCATTATTAATATAATAAAATTCTGTTACTACTATTAACTATTATTAGTTATATTAACAAAAATAGTCCAGAATGTGTTTGGTACTTAATAGGTATCAGATATTTTTCTAAACACATTGCACCAATTAACTTATTTAATCCTCAGAGCAGTCTTATGGGATAGGTATTATCACTAGTTCATTTTACCAAAGAAAAGACTAAAACCTATTTAGAGAATAGATATGTTTCTCAGTGTGGAAAACTACAGGATTTATACCGAGGAAGGCTCTCTTTCCAGTGTCTGTCTCTTAAACACCATCTCTTACTTCTTTCAAATATATAGAAGTAATAACCATAGACATACTATCATATATTAATATTAAATAAGTTTACAATTGGTTCTATTTCTCTACCTTTTAAACTTGCAAAGTGAGGAATTTTTCATCAGAAGCGGTAAAATATGTGATAAGACAGTGGATGTACATACTAGAAAACTGACCGTGATTGTGGTGAGTATTGTACCCTACTGTGACAAAACCTTCTAACTGAGGGTCTTTAGAAAGAATGTTTCCTCACTCTTCCTGATGCTTATTTATCTGGGAAATGAATCATGTGGCAGAATAGCAGCAGTCAGAACGGGGATAGATAACGGTTCATGAGGGAGAGTTCTATTTGCTAGAGCTTTTTGTTCGTTTGTTTGTTTGTTTTTGTTATAGGAAGAGTATGCTCTCCAAAGAGAGAAAGAGAGAGAGAGAGATAGTGAGAAATCAACACCCCTGATTGGGTGGTGGTGGTGGATGGCCATGCAGCAATCCCTTCTCCTCCATTCTGCTCTGGGAATTTTAGGTACCCATGCACACATGCTCAGTGTGATTTTCAAGTTGCCAGGTCCAGGACTTTACCTACAGAGTTGGCCATATCCGATCTAGCACCTTAACTTCTACACCATCTACCGGCTTGCAAGACCTTTTTAAAAGGCATTTTTAAAGAAAGAGTTATTAAAAGAGTGAAAATATTCTGATATTACCATGAGTTATGTAAGACTCAAGCAGACACATGTTAATATTATCTGAGTTTTCGATTCCTGTCACATGGAAATGAGGTGTGTGGAGTTTTGGCTCCTCAGAATCATTTATGAGTTGTGATGTTTATGTTGGACAGAGATGTGCACTGAAACATACTGAAGCATAAGAGAATGAGTTGTAGAAAGAACGTAAACTTTAAACTAGATGTGTAATCTGTTATTTAGTTTTGGGAAATTGAGGATACCATATGTAATGTTCACTTATGATTTTGAATAACACATTTTATGATAGAAAGTATGTGCATAAGAGAGAGAGAGAGAGAGGAGAGAGAGAAAAAAGCGCCTTTCATAGGATCTCATGATATTACAATCTCTTTTCCTCAGGTCTCCAGCTCCCCAGGATTTAGGGTACCCATGAACAGGCCTGACATTTTTTCTAGTAAGACCTGGGATTCAGACCATGGCCACCATATGGCTTCTAGCACCATAGGGCACTGTTACCATTGTACTACAGTGGTTGGGCCTATTTCTGGTCTTTAATTCTAATCCATTCAAATGACATGTATCTATTTCCTTTGCTTATTTATTTATTTTAATTTATTAATTTATTTTTATTTTTTAACATTAATATGCTATACATCATTACAGTATACAAAATGAATTTTTCATCCAAAATACACTGTCTGTTGGCTCAATCAAGCACATCAACATACGTGTTATCAACAAACAATTTTTCATTTCTTATGTCTTGTATATTTTGCGTTTTTTTTTTTTTTTTTTTTGGCCATCCTTGATTCCCTATCCCTAACCCTCTGCCCTGTCCAACCCTCCTTCCATTGTCTCTGGTATCCATGATTGCTTTCTATGCCTATCCCCCCCCCCCATTTAATTGATTTGCTAATGAACTTAATTTGTCTAAATATTTGCAATAGCAAGCACAGCTGATATATACATATACAAGAACCCATATCTGACTTTAGGCATAAACCTCAGTAAGTAGAATGAACATACTATAAAATAGTACCTAGCTGGGGCTATATAGCTTACTGTGGTCATCAAATACACAGTTTTTTCTTTAAATTTTGGTAACAGTTTTAGTGTTTTTTTCTCTGAATTTTTTTTTAAATTTACATTCATTCCCTGAGCATCATCACAACATACTAAATGTGGTTTCCCCTCTAGAGTAAACTGCATAGTGGCTTAATCATGCATGTTATCATCCATAAAATTCCATTACTACTTTCATATATATATGTTTTTTACTCCATAAAAAACATATTTTCTTTTTATTTGTTGTGGCATACAAGGGGACTTCAAAAAAAATCTGTGGAAAAAATGGAGTTAAAATATGATTTATTTTGGTACCCACAATAATTGAAACGCATGCACGACTTTTTTCATAATATGCATTTTCCACAGACTTTTTGATTCTATATTACCCGTGAAGTGATTTAGTTGCAGACAGCATGATAGAGGGCTATTTTCTCTTTAAAATGATAAGATCTCAGAATTCAGAATTTACCTTGGTGGTCTGATCTAGCATCTTTCCAAATACGAAGAACATTGGCCTAAAGATATTCACTTTAAGAACATTCTGTGTTCAAACGAGGTTGAAAAACAACATGTAATATATTCATCTCTTAGCGATCCCTACCCTAGCACAAATTCTTATATTTGAGAGTCTATGAGGTCTTGCTTAACTTTTGTCAATCTGAATGCAGAGTATGTAAAGTACTTGGGATTTGTGTAGAGACCAGTGGAAATGAGCATATCTATATATTTATCTATATCAAACCATAGGATACATTGTAATGGTGGAAGTTGGCTCTTTTTCTTAATTAAATTATTTCACATAGCTACTATAAAATGTGTATTTATGTCAGGAGTTTCTATATGTACCATGAGTTATGTTTAGCTATAGGCCTTGGAAACATTTATTGTCTTGTAATTGCAATTTGATATAGCTACAACTAGATGGTAATATTGTTTCATTTTATTGCAGATGCCTAAGGTTAAGAATAAATTTATACTTTTTCAAATTATCTGATGAGCAAGATTGCCTGTAGCACTCATGGACTGGTTCAGCAATAATTTGCTCAGGTCATGAAAAGACGTAGATATTTTTTCCTTCAGAATAGTCAGTAAGGGGAGAAAAACGTAACATTTTAAAATATTTTGTTCTCAAGTGCAGTCTAAGGATTATGATTTCACATTCTGTGTAGACTTTGTGGAGAGGTAGACATTTCAGTGAAGGTAAAGCACTCTTTCAAATAGTGAGATTGCATCTTTCATCTAAAACCTTTTGCAACCTATGAAATCATCCTAAATTCAGACTGTGCTAGCTTCCTTTGGAGCAGGAACCAGTGTGAGCGCCTTGCCCTCTAGGCTTCATTCTCTCTGTTTCTATTATTTTTCTTTTATGACGTTGGGGAACTGCTTCTTGGGTAAATGCCTGTGAAAATGGATCTGCCTCTAAGCAATGCTTAAGACATAGATAATGATTATGATATGCTCTGGGATCCTTTTATGAAATATACCATTTAAATGCAAACGATTGCTCAGTATCCTAAAGGGACCCGTAGTCTACACTAGTTTAGCAATCCCTGTGACACCCACATTGATTTTATCCATGGAGTCCCTCTGCATAAGCCTGGTGCTCAGTAATTCAGTGCTGGACCTTCCGATCGTTGTTTCAAGTCGAGGGTCAGGTGGTATTTAGAGCATGATGTATCTGTTACATCTGCCTACTGCTGAATCCGGCAATGACATCTGAAAATTCAATTGGTTGTTACAGAGGCAAAATATGGAAAATATAGCTAACTCTGGAAGTAAACAATTTCTTAGGGATCCTCCTTATTACTATAACCAACAATAACAGAATAGCAGAGTGCTTTCTTTTTTTTTCCTCACAAAAAAGATATGGTCTGTGGCATTTGTTGTGCCTTTCTTACAATATAAATTGATTGTTGACAGCCGGACACTCCCTGATAGTTAACAGTCAGTCTGTTCCTGATCTAAGAGTAAAGCATTCTCAGATGTGTTTATGATTTTGATCTGTTGCTATAACTGGGACTTCCCTCTCACTCTCTGGTTTTTAAAATGACAGGATATCAAGGTGTATGGCAAAGGAAACCCCACGAAGGTGGTAGCTGTAGACTGTGGAATAAAAAACAATGTAATCCGTCTATTAGTAAAGGTAAGTGATTCTATCGTTTAAATGGCAAGGATATGTAATACTCATTGTTAATGTTCAGTTGATTTCTTCAGTTTCAGAGAATGCAAGGAATCTATGTTCTTCTGTAGCCTTGACAAAGGAACACATTTTTCTCTATTCAAATTAAAGATACAGACTACTTAACAGAAATGGAAAACTCTTAAGGACTATTGAAACATGGTGGACAAAATGGCCATTCTTACCCCTCATTGACTGTCATTTTGAGACATAGGACATTTACTTTCTTTGGGGTATAGATCAAAAAGCTTGAGTCCATCTGAGAGCTCCTCCACTGGCCTACTTTTTACCTGCCACATATTTGCAGGGATCATGCCTTGCAATAGTGCAAGCTTTCACAGTGCTCTGTATCAGTTCAGACAACCAATTAAAATGAAATCTTAAAAGGATTTAAGAGGAATTTAATCACTGTAATATTGTTTTTAAAAATATTTTGTTTTTTGATACTTCTCCTTTTCCCTTCTCCCAATCTCTCCGTCTGTTGTCTGTCTCTGTTTCTCTCTCTCTCTCTCTCACACACACACACATACACACACACATAGTTGCATAAACCAGGTTAGCACCTAGTGGGATTCTTTAACTCACTTTATCTTTGTTAGAAAAATATCAGCAACATACAAATCATAATTTCAAATTCTTGTCAATTTTATTAACAAAAATTTGCATGAACTCTTCGGTAACAAATGCTTTGCATATCCTATCTATATCTTACTCTTGTTTTGCCATTTTAATTCATGTTGCCCATTTTTCACTTGCAAGCATCCACATCTCTTTGCCTGAGGGCTTACTTTGATTGGTTGGAGACTGCTGGCAGGCAGGAGATGACATATTGAATTAATGCTCCCAGAGCAGCCCCCAACAGATGACCAGAGAGTCAGTGCATAAATCCCCTGGTGCCATTGCCCCATGTAGATAGGCTATCTCTCAGGTCAGCATTCCACACTGGCTCTCAGGGTTTCCCAGTGAGCTTGAGCTCCAGGTGTCTGTAGTGGTAACTGCTTGGTAATACATACTTTATTTGGGATGTCTCACAGTGTCAATTTGGCTCGATTATATTGGTATTTTGTCGAGACATCTTACAAATAAACTTTTCTCTGAAATCCTTGTCTCAGGAAATGCTTCTAGGAAACTTTCAAAGACAGTTTCCTATAGATGTTCATATAGAAAAGTTATTAATTTTATATCAGAATATAAGTATGACAGCTAAAACGAGAGATATTCAAAATGTTAATGGAAAATATCTATTATGAAAAATCTATGCATGAATTTCAATTTTTTTGTATCAAATTAAATTCATACTTTATCTCATTTTCTCATGAGCCTTCTGGAGCCTCTGTATATGAGAAAACTCTAAATTAAAATTCCATCACACAAAAAGTCAAAACTGAAAGAGATAAGAGGTAGACCAAGTAAAATTTTGGAGAAAATGGAAGTGTGGAATGAATGCATTATCTATGTTTTTGTTTGTTATAGGTGCAAAACTGTGTGTGTGTGTATGTGTGTGTGTGTTTTCTGCACTTACTTTTTTTTTTTTTTCTTTTTGGAGGGATTTTTGCTATAGGCTGCGTGTACTTATTGGAGATAGAGACAGTGAGAGGAAAGAGAGTAATCACCCCCTGGGGGGGATGGCCACACTACAATCCCTTCTCTTTCATTTTCCTCTCAGGATTTTGGGCACGCACACACACGCACCTGGTGTGTTTCAAGCTGCCAGGTGTGGACTCAAATTGTAGTAGGCCACGTGGGAGTCCAACACCTTAACCACGACACCACCTGCTGGCCTCTCTGTACTTACTATAAATCATTGGCTCCATTTACATCACATAAAATACAAGAGATCAGCTGAAGAATTTTTGCTAATCATTGTTATTTGACTTACATATTCTCCCCCCTCTTCTTTCCTGTAAATAGTGATTAGTCAAGAGAAAGTCCAGCAAAATTATGTTTTAGCAAAGCAAAACGTTATTAGGTTCATCACTCTCGTGTTTCTTTTCCAGCGGGGAGCTGAAGTGCACTTAGTTCCCTGGAATCATGACTTCACTAAGATGGAGTATGATGGGCTTTTGATTGCTGGAGGACCTGGAAACCCAGCTCTTGCACAGCCACTAATTCAGAATGTCAAAAAGGTATGGTGAACCCGGGAGTAGTGTGCCTGTGTGTAGGGTGGGGAGCTGGGGGCATGGGCTCTATCAGGGCTGTGATACATTTTTTTCTAGCCAGGTATTTTTCTGTACTCACATTTGTGACGTCAAAGGCAATGTCAGCATAAATATTCTACAGGGAAACCATCGAGGAAAAAAATACCAGAGGAAACAGAGCTTTCTCTAGGCAAAGTAACTTTGGGATGTGTCAGGTTAAAAAAGCTGGAGTTCATTCTCCAAATACATCTTTTTTTACGGTTGTAAAATGACAAGACACGTTCCTGACCATGACTTATAAGACCTTGAAGTTTCTAAGGAAATTTTAAATTAGATTTAGTGTAGTCTGAATATTAAGTATAGCCTTTTAAATTCTTTTCTTTTTTTTTATTTAAGTCATTTTTGCCTTAGGGCACGTGTGCTCACTGGTGATAGATAGAGAGAGACAGAGAGACAGAGACAGTAAGAAAAAAAGTAAGAAATCACTCCCCAGCGGGGATGGCCATGGTGCATTTCTCCATTCTCCTCCCTGGATCTTGGGCAAGCACACACACACACCTCACATGATTTTCAAGTCACTGGGTCTAGGACTTGAACTACAGTCAGCCATGTGGGTGGTCAGTGGTATATCTGCTACACTATCTTACTGGCCCCACGTTTTGAATTCTAGTGCTATAAATTTTCCCACTCTGTCTTTATTTATTTTTTTTAACTTTTAATTTATTTACTATCCTATCTTTTATTGTAGAATTATTTATTGTTATTATTATTATTTTAATTGACCAGAGAAAGACAGATAGGGAAAGTGAGAAAGCAAGCCACTAGGTCTGGGACTCGAACCTCAGTCAGCCATGTGAGAAGTTCAGCACCCCAACTACTTTGCCACCTTCTGGCTCTTTATTTAATATTCTCTTTGCCTCTACCTTGTTAATTGGGGAAAAAAATGATTCATTTTTATTCCTTCAGTGGCAGTATTTTTTGGAACTGTTATTATTGAATAAAGGTTCTCCCTTGTTTAGATTTTGGAGAGTGATCGCAAGGAGCCATTATTTGGAATCAGTACAGGAAATTTAATAACAGGATTGGCTGCTGGTGCCAAATCCTACAAGATGCCCATGGCCAACAGGTAAGGCAAATATGCTTTTGTTGTCAATCAAACAATCTCAGAAGTACTGCTATTAATTAAACACAAAGAATGTAGAGAATTTATGTGTCACTTCTTCAGAATAGACATCTAAGCATACTGTTCCATGGTACACAGTTGTCTGACTATCTGATACCACTTTTAGCATATTTTTAGAAGACAGCCTTCTCTAATGATAATAGTCCTATCGTTTAAAGTTGTTTTCTTTGCCTTGGCATAAATTGAGGTTATAATAATTAAATGGTACTCCAAGGGAAATGGTTCTGATTTCAAGCTTGATTTTAGAACATCAGTATAATTTTAAGAAGCTACTATGACCTGAGAAATCTTTGGATCATCTCAGTTTCACTTCTTTGCCTCCAATGACTTTAATTTATTCAACATCAGAAATTCTTTCACAGCACACCCTCCATGTGTAAAGTATAATTCAAATTGATGCAGGTCTGAACAGGTATCTTGGTATTATATCCAAGACTTCTCCTCTGGCTTTAAAATTACTATAGTTCCCTTAAAATACATTGCTTATAGTTGTCTGAGTCTGTTAAGCTACTGAGCAACTATTTTTGTTGAGTACAATGCCCCCTTTTTCTAAAACCAATGATAAAAGTTCAATAGACTTGATATTTAACAAACAACAAAGCTGCCTACACTGATTTTTGTTGCTAAAATGATTGGGATTAACAATCTGTGACTTTTTTCCGTGAGTAATTTTCACTAAACAATGGAAAGTTTGAATTTTAATAGGCTTTTCCTGTTCACTACTTTACAATTACAGTAATGTATTTATATTTTTTTCTTCATTTTTTTTTCTTTTCCTATCCTTTTTCTCCTTTTCTCTCCAGAGGGCAGAATCAGCCTGTTTTGAATATCACAAACAGACAGGCTTTCATTACCGCTCAGAATCACGGCTATGCTCTGGACAGCACCCTCCCTGCTGGCTGGAAACCACTTTTTGTGAATGTCAATGATCAAACAAATGAGGTAAATGCCCTCAATAAACTTATTCAATTGGTGGTGAGAAGTGTAGGGCTTTTAATACGCTACAATACACCTTTTTGGAGGATGTGTGTGTGTGTGCGTGTTTGTGTGTGTGTGTGTGTGTGTAGAAACTCCAACAGGTTATTTCCCATAACCCTTTGCTTTTTAAGAAGTCATTTCTCTCTGTCATGCTTTCTTTCGTTGACTCATTAAGATCCACTACTTGAGGGAACCAGCAGTTAGCGTAATGGCTATGTCGCTGGACTCCCATGTAGTCGACTGAGGTTCGCGTCCTGGACCCGGTGGCTTAGAACTCACGCCGGGCGCGTGTGCGTGCGTGCCCAAGATCCCGAGAGGAGAATGGAGGAGAAGGGATTGCGACGTGACCATCCCCCCTGGGGGGTGATTTCTCGCTTTCTATCTCTCTGTCTCTCTCTGTCTGTCTGGCGAGCGCACACGCCCTATAGCGAAAACCTCTCCAAAAAAAAAAAAAAAAAAAAAAAAAAAGATCCACTACTTCAGTTGCTAATCAATGGCTGTCTTACACATTCCTTGTTAATGAATGCTTGCTTCAAATCTGTTTGGACCCAGTCTGTTAAATGAGTCTCTAGAACTCAGTATTGGAGTAGCCCTTGAGAAGACCCTTGGAGAAGTAATTTAGGAGTTGGAGATAATACGAGGATTTCAGTTTATGCTGAACAGAGCCCAGAGGGACCCCGCAGGCTATAGATCAAATCTGTAGATTTTATTAAGGGAACCACATTAGGTCAAGTCTTCATTGGCTCATTTTCTATTCTTACCCAAATGATCAAATATGTCAGTCCTTAAGGAATCCAATCATGTCACTTAATAGTACTGTTAGCTTTTGGAATGTTATTAAGCATTTAACTCAGTTTTTTTTTTATTAGAATTTTTCTGTCCACTGAATAATACATGATCTCACTTGACATTCATGTTACAGAGGAATTTCTTCCTGTTTCTTACTCCTTTAGGGGATTATGCATGAGAGCAAACCTTTCTTCGCTGTGCAGTTCCACCCAGAGGTCAGCCCAGGGCCAACAGACACTGAGGTATGTCAGAGAGATGAAGTCTATTATATGTATTTTTTTTAAAGTCACAATATTTATGGGAAAAGTATTTATATGAAAACTTGAGAAATCAAAATAATCATCCCAGATGAGCTTGATACAAAACATTCTCAAGAGCACTCTGGTAACACATATTTTACATTAAAATCTCCCCATGAATATCACAGAGGAGGAAATTTTTATCTTTTTTTAAAATTTAAAGTGAGAAAGCCCTAAGAAACCCCAAGCTATGCTAATTTTATTTAAATCCATTATCATTCTAATATATTTAGTTCTGAAATTTACAATGGTTGTACTATGCAAATGAATTCCCTCTTGCTCTCTCTCTTCTCATAACTGAAATGAAATTTTAATCCCCCATCTGTGACTTCACAGAAATCCCTATGGCAACTGGTTGTGTAGCCACTAAGGAACAATAAACAACAGGAGGAGGAGAGGGGCTAGGGTGTGGAAGAGGACATGCATGCATATGTATACAATTCAGATGGCTTAAGAATCATAGGAATACTTAGAGAGTTTTGTCTTTAGTGTAAATATTTTTACTTTTTTCGTGTGAACACTTGGTACAATGTTCAAGCATATCTTTCTGAACAAGAGCCCCAGGTTTCTCCCAGAAAACTCTAATGAGGCTCTTCCACTCCCACGTCCTGGAGCTTCCAGTATTAACGCTGATAGTTCTTCATTATCAGTGGGCGCTTACTCAGAAAAGATATGTAGGTAAAATGATGAGAACAGAAGTCTTCCCTTTTGTAGATAGCACTTCTATTCCTGAATTGCCTTTTCAGATATTTGTGTTTTGTTTCCATTTCAACAATAGTAGGAAATTTTGGTTCTTAATAGCCAAAGTCAGTATAATATTTTCAATGCATGATGAAACTCGTGAATAAAATTTAGATACATATATCACTTAATGTATGCATGCTAAGTATTTTTTAATTTCAAATGTAAATGGTTAACCTGTATTAGTACTTCAGATTAGGAATATTGTGAATAAGATATGTAATAATACCCACTATCATTTAAGCCTTTACTTTTTTTCCTTTTGTCCTGCCAAATAGCTGCAAAATAAATATTCTTTATTGATATTTGTCATGTTTAATGAAACAATGAAAGTAACCTCACTGATGAAATTTAAGAATAATCTTAGATTTCAATGCTGATGGGAATTTATAAAAGCTCCTGTTTCTAATTTCAAGATGCATAAGTGATAGTTTCATTATTTTTTTGTGCAACTTGAATCTGATTTAGAAGAAAACGATAAACAATCAAGGGGCTGAAAACTTGACATTCTCGGAAGACGTTACCTGAATTGTTTATTGTCTGTTAGAAACTTCCTTGTTATAGAAGCAAAACAAGTATTTATCAGATCTAATTTTCATATAGTAGGTATCTCATTATTGGCAAAAAGGCAAAAATATATAGGAAAAAGCATACTTAAAAATTATTTGCGGATTATCTGAAGCTCAAATTTAACTGAGCAACTGGTATATTATATGGCAACTTTATGAAATTTGACACTTCTAACTGGTTGTTTATATTTTTCTCTAGTACCTGTTCGATTCCTTTTTCTCACTGATAAAAAAGGGAAAAGGTACCACCATTACATCTGTTCTACCAAAACCAGCACTAGTTGCATCTCGGGTCGAGGTCAGTATATGTGGGCTTATTTTCAGTTTATGCATTTCAGATTTTTCCTATGATGTGATGATTTTTAAAAGTGAATTATATAAACAATACCAATGTCTATGAAAGGTGATTGGTAACATTGTAATCACCCATCATCTTGCAACAAATTATTTGGTTAATTCTTCATGATGTGCATTAGAACTAATTTTCATGTTTTGATTTAAAATCATATCTTTGAAAGTTTATCTCTTCATGAATATTTGTAACAACATAATTTAATAAAGAATATGGCTTAGCTTAAAATTTGAAATATTTTCCATGACCTCAAAAGCCATACCCCTAGGTAAGGTTGAGTTAAAATTTAGACTACAGGCCCCTTGTACATGACAGAATTTGTTTTGTTTCAATCAGAAGAATTATTCAACATCATGAACTGAATAGTATTATTTTACCTCTAAAAAGCAAATGGATAAAAATGAATAAAGTGTAAGATTTGAATCCATAATTATTGAGTGTGTTTTTTAATGTGATGAGATTTCTGTGCATTTCCTTTATAGTAAAACTACCTACACACTCACAACATTATTATATAAAATCTAGAATGACATATGTGTATATTTCAAATATATACATACATGGACATATATTTACATCCGCATGTAAACATGATTTTGTGGATAATTTTAGGTATTTATATATGTTCAAATAAGATGTAAACCTCTTTGAAAATATTTTTTACTTAAGTGAAAAATTCTTCCTGAACTTTGGAAATCACATTAAAATTAGAGATGTTTAAATTGTTACTTTTCCCCATATATTATACACATTTCTAAAACATTGTACTTTAAATCACCATATAAACTCAGAAAATACATATGTCTTCTCCATTCTTGGAAATGTAGTATTTTCACCACGTTAGTAATAAAAGCACTGTTTTTTTCTTATTGCTTATAGGTTTCCAAAGTCCTTATCCTGGGATCAGGAGGTCTGTCCATTGGTCAGGCAGGTGAATTTGATTACTCGGGATCTCAAGCTGTAAAAGCCATGAAGGTAAGCGGATATGATCTTTGCTCTAGTTAATAAACCGCCTTTAATGAGCCTAATAAGTATCTTAACATTTAGATTTATGGTGCTACCTTTTGGTAAAATCACTGTAATTATTTTCTTTATTTATAATACATATTAAAGAAAGTTTGATCACAAATAAGATTCTTAACTTTCTCAAATGTACATACTTGCATATTAAAAAGATTAAATTGTTGTCCAGAAGTATTTAAGGTATTGCCTACCGATATTGAAAATATATATAGCCACAGTTATACATGCTGCTTATTCCTTTTGAGGAAGTGAGCATTTCGATATACTAGTCTTCATATAAAAGAGGGATTTGGGCATTGTTGGTGCTTCGAGGTACTTCAAATGCTCTCCAAGATGCTTCATGCATCTTTTTGGTCAAAATGGGAACCTCCAGTTGACAAAGGCAACCATGCAGTTTGTTCTGACTTTAGAAGTTACTACCTCTTAGCAGGAGACCAATTATCCTATTAGTTTGGAAAACAGGTTGGTATAGTTAAATTTTCAAGTGGAAAAGAGACTTTGATACCCAAGATAAAAAAGACTCTTTTTCTGTTTCTCCAAACCCTCTCAAGATCTCCTTAACCTTTATCCTAGAAAACAAAAAATTAAAAAAAAATTCCACTGTGTATGTGAGATATTTCCTTTGAAGAGATAACTTGGCTTCGCTTTGGTGTCCTTATTTTCCTGGATGACTCCCATCTTGGTGTTGATGAGGCCGTTCAGAGGCAGCTTTCTGTGATTTTGTCTGACTTTGCCCTGTAAAGCCATCACCAGAGACCTGGGGAGTAGAGGGAATAGAGAGATGGTAGCAGGAGACTAGCACAGCAAAAAAGCAGTTGGCCACAGTTTTCCTTTTTCTCAGTATACTATATTCAGATATTTTCCATTGACAGATGTCTGTTGAAAAGAGATAGAACACAGTCCCAATTATTCCTTTTCTTTGTATTTGTTTTTACTTTTTTAAAAAAATATTTTTCTTGGGCCAGCTGGTGGCACCGTGGGTTAAGGCAGCTGGATCTCATATGGCTGACTGTATAGGTCAAGTCCTGGATTCAGCACCTTGAAAGACACACTAAGAGCATGTGTGTGCCTGTTTAAAATCCTGAGAGGATAATGGAGGAGAAGGAATTGCAGCATGGTCATTCCCCTGGGTGGTGTTTTCTCTCTCTCTCTCTCTCTCTCTCTCTCTCTCTCTCTCTCTCTCTCTCCCCCTGGCAAGTGTACCCACTCTGCCGCAAATAAAATGAAATAATAAAATAAAATAAATAAATAGTAGTCTTATTATGCATGCCTGGGTATACACACGCATGCACATATATTTTTTGTCCATGTTTTTAGAACGATACGTTACTTTATTGTATTATGCTTCAGTTTCTCTTTAAATGATAACTAGAGAATGTCTAATGGTATAGATTGGTGAGAACACAATTAAGTGTGTTCAGAGTTTAGAATACTTTTACCTAGTGTAAAATTTTATGTTTTCTTTCAGAATTTTGAGATCAATTGATATTTTCATAGTTTCTTAAAAGTGCTTTACATCTATTGGAAAAAGTTACATATTTTCAACAAAAAAGGAATTATTATATATCTTGTTATGATTAATTAGGTTAATAGAGATTAATTTATGAGCTAAAAAGTTAAAATAATTGTATGGTGCATGTGGTGTAACCAAAATTAGAAAAACAATGGAAAAAGATGCCAAATTAATTAATATGGTTTAAAATTACTGTAAGTTTTAAAATCAGTAGACACTCATTACATAGGTGTGGTATCTTTTCTTGAATAATTAGACTTATAAAAATAGCCATATTAGTAGTTTTTTTACATTGAGTAAAATTATTAAATGTATTTAAATTTGTTGATACTTTTCTTTAGTAGTGAGAATTTTTTTTTTTTTTTTTTGAGTGAGATTTTTGCTATAGGGCCCATGTGCTTGCCAGAGAGACGGAAAGTGAGAAATCACTCCCCAGGAGGGATGGCCACACCACAATCACTTTTCCTCCATTCTCCTCTCAGCATCCTGGGCATGCACGCACAGCGTCCAGCATAATTTCCAAGCTTCCAGGTCCGAGACTTGAACCACGGTCCACCACGTGGGAGTCCAGCGATGTAACCATTTTACCATTGACTGGTCCCAGTAGTGAGACTTTCTTAAAGTTCTAGTAGTGATATGTTCTTGGTTTGGACTCATTTATGTATTTGAATGTCAACTCATATTCTAAAGGCATTTGCTTATCTGTACCTATCTTTCTATCCTAAACCATGTTTAAAATCTTGAGAGATGCCTCATATTGAGGAGTTGGGATAGGATGAGTCATAATAGTTGCATATGAATCCTAATAATGCCACTTGTCAGTTATATGACCTTGGGCAAATCATTTAAACTTACTGATTTCAATTTCTTCATCTGAAAAGTGGAAATCTCTCTCATAGGCTTGAAATAAAAATTAAAAAATTAAGGTGATGGTGCAGCAATAACCCAATGCTCTGTGAAACTGGACCCATGTGGGAAGGTCCAGGGTTTACATCTCAAGATCTTCTTGTGCATGCATGCCCTTGATCAAGACTGGCTGAGGATAGGGCTGAATTGTGACATGAAAACACTGTTGGGCTGCTTGCTTCTGTCACTCTTTCTTTCATGCAAAAATAAATAAACTTAAAAAAATCAAATAAATTAATAAGAGAGTGTATTACAAGCTTTGGGGTAGTATTTGAACTTAAAATAGTACAAAATATATTTAATTTTTATTCTAATTCTCTTCCAAGGATATGTAAAGCTTTCAAGTAAGATTTCTATACTTTTATCTGAATATTTTGTTGTTGACTTTTTAGAATTTTAAATTGGCATTCTAATCTGTAAAATAAGGCCATATTTTATAATAGTTATTTTGCTAAGTGTCAAACACTTCCTGGTCTAGAAAACTAATATTTTTAATAAGCTTCATGAAGAATTATTTTGAAGGTTTCTCTGGGTGTAATAAATGAAATAGGGCCATGAATACCTTCATGCACATGCACACACAAGCAGGTATACATTTGAACACAACCTAATATTTATTTTCATGTTTTGCCATTTCATTATTTTCTTTGCATATACTACATAGTAATATAAGCAGTTGCATAACCCTCCTTGTTAAAGTACTACAGCAAGCATGAAAATTTAGAAAATATAGAAATCTGCAGACTGTAAGAAGGAAACACAACATCCTGAATTTTAAATGTAAATCCATCATTTTCTCAGACAATAGAAGAGGAAGCAATTTTGATGTTGCCTATAGTCCCATTTTTTATGTACTCATTTAGAAATTTATATGGAATATTTTCTTCTTTTTTTTTTTAAGAGAGATTTTTGCTATAGGGTGTGTGTACTTGCCAGCAAGACAGACAGAAAGCAAGAAATCACCCCCTAGGGAGGATGGCCACACCACAATAGCTTCCCTTCCATCCTTCCCTTGGGATTTTGGGCATATGCACACATGTGCCTGGCATGAGTTGTAAGCCACCAGATCCTGGACTAGAACTGCAGTCGACTACGTGGGAGTTCGTCAACTTAACTGCTACACCATCCTCTGGTCCCAATATTTTATTTTATTCTTTTAAGGTCAATTGAGCTGTAAAGTTTTTGTGCACTTTTAGACAGATTCTATAAAAAATAGTTTCTAGATTTGGTTGATACCTCCAGGGGCAAGAAATTATCCTCACAAGACAGTCAGTTCTGCTCGAATGACTTTATTTTCAGCAGTTTCTTCTTTTGATCTAATGCTTGTCTGCCTTTAACTTCCATTCACTAATTCTGTTACTGAGCTCTACACTTCACAGAGTAACCAAAAAACTTTGTGACTCCCATCAACCTTCACCGGAGCGTGGCCATTCTCTTCCTTAGACCCTGTATTCAGACACTGGATCCTTATGTTCATTTCAGGAAGAAAATGTCAAAACTGTCTTGATGAATCCAAACATTGCATCAGTCCAGACCAATGAGGTGGGCTTAAAGCAAGCAGATGCCGTCTACTTTCTTCCCATCACCCCTCAGTTTGTCACAGAGGTCATCAAGGCGGAACGGCCAGATGGGTTAATTCTAGGCATGGGCGGCCAGACAGCTCTGAACTGTGGTGAGTTCTTTTATGTTTAATTGTAGAGTTTTGATTCATGTACTTATGTGCACTGCGTTTTATATGAGCCAATATAATAGTTATGCTCTGTCCGTTCATTAAACCTTTCCTCTAGTATGTGAGGAAGCAGTAAGCAAAAAGCCACTGAAAATTATATGTGATGATAGTACTAGTTTATTTTACAAAGCAGCTAACAAAAAAACCTTTTTTGAGTTAGTGCTCTAGAATGGCCAGATAGGTTTCTTGAGATTCTCCCTCATTCCCATTTTCTGCTAACCATTGAAGCCCTGAGAATTAGCATGAATTAAAATGAAAATTAACTTTGATTAAGTGCTTTATGTCTTAGTTCTGTAGCATTTATCTTTCATAAATATTTTCATAATGTCATAGATCAGCTTGCCTAACATTGCTTCATGCATCTGTTGAGTTCCCTGCTCTGTCCTCTTAAAAAGTATGCTGTTAGTCTTTGGAAGCAGATTATGAATAAGAATCTCTAACTAGTTGAGGTAAGCAATTGGTGATATAATTTGTATGTCAAATGAAAAGGACTTAGGGCACCAGCAGTTAGAGTAATGGTTATGTCGCTGGACTCCCACGTAGTCGACCACGGTTCGAGTCCCGGACCCGGTGGCTTAAACTCACGCCGGGCGCTTGTGCGTGTGTGCCCAAGATCCCGAGAGGAGAATGGAGGAGAAGGGATTGCGGCATAGCCATCCCCCCTGGGGGGGGGGGGGTAATTTCTTGCTTTCTGTCTCTCTCTGTCTGTCTGGCAAGTGCATGTGCCCTATAGCAAAAACCTCTCCAAAAAAAGAAAAAAAAAAGAAAAAAGAAAGAAAAAGGACTTAGCAAAAGTTAGATGGCAACATAGTGGAAACACAAACAATTTTTGGTGATTTTTTTTTTAACCTCAAATAGAAACTCATATTTCTGAGATTATTTAAATAGTTAAATCTCATAATAGTAATGGAATTTAGAAACAATGTAAATATACTGAAATCTCAAGGCTCATTATAATACTGTAATTTTTATTAATAAGACATAATGGTTTAGAGAAGGTAGACATATAAGTAATAGTAGCATTAGTAGCATCTTTTGTTAGATTGTCTTCAAAAATTGTATTTCAAAAATTTTCCCTGTAAGTGCAGTTCTAGTGTGAGTTGTGGTGGCTTCCTGGATTTAATTTTTTAATAATACTTTTATAATTATCATAGCTAATCAACATTAAAGTATCTTCAATTGTTTCATTCCTTCTTTTTACGTTAAAAATTTTATATTTAATAACTGTATATCTTTATAGTGTTTGAAATTTACCATATACATTGTTATCAACAGATAACTTGTCATTCAGTGTCTGTTAAATATTTTTTCTCTGATCCCCTTCCTCCCACCCCACATTTCCCGCCCCTTCCTATACAGACTCTGGAAGCTATGCTTGCCCTTCCAATCTTTCCATTTCTGCCATAGAGTGCAGATACCCCACGATCTGTTGGATTTAATTTTAAGATAAAAAAAATGTATAGTAGTATCTCTTAAGGAAGATACAAGAGTTTGTGGAAAGAAAACTGATCAAATTTTATTCTTCTGTAGGAGTGGAACTATTCAAGAGAGGTGTACTCAAGGAGTATGGTGTGAAAGTCTTGGGAACTTCAGTTGAATCCATTATGGCCACAGAAGACAGGCAGCTGTTCTCGGACAAACTAAATGAGATCAATGAAAAGATTGCGCCAAGTTTTGCAGTAGAATCGGTAAGGAATCTTTGTTCTGGTGAATTGAGGGTGTTATTTGTCTTGGGTTGTATGGAAAACGTTTTGCCATGCCAAATAATAATCATTAAAACGATTATCCTTGCATATTTTCTTCCAGAAAAATGTTAGTACCTCAGAGACATTATGCATTAATTGTAGCTTTTGATTCTGAAATGTTAGGGATAGCCATTAATATTTTATTTTGTGACGAAAAAAATGTTCAGAGATTAAGTGATTTATCAATGGTGAAAGTACCAGTGAATCTTGGATCTCCTGAGTTGAAACTAAGAACCATTCAATTTGCTATACTACACTAATTTTTACCTTCCTTCTAAATCTGTCACAAATTTTATATATGCAAATGTCCTGCAAATAGAATTGGGTTAAAATTGGGCTGGGGAAGTGGAATTCATATTTTAGAATGAGACTGACCCAGTTAGTAAGATTCATGACTTGAACACAGTAGCTTAGATATTTAAAGAGGTTACATAGTTTGTTTTTCTATTACTTTCCGTTGTATCATATGCCTATTGATGGGCTATTACCATTCACCAGGAAAAAGTCAATTTACTCTACATCTGTTTTTCTTCTGACTTTTTGTTTGTTTGTTTATTTATTTATTTATTTATTATGGAGAGGTTTTCGCTATAGGGCGTGTGCGCTTGCCAGATAGAGAGAGAGACAGAGACAGAAAGTGAGAAATCACTCCCCAGGGGGGATAGTCACGCCACAATCCCTTCTCCTCCATTCTCCTCTCGGGATCTTGGGCACGCACACACACGCGCCCGGCGTGAGTTTAAGCCACCGGGTCCAGGACGCGAACTGCGGTAGACTACGTGGGAGTCCAGCGACATAGCCATTACGTTAACTGCTGGTTCCCTCTTCTGACTTTATTTTTGATTTCAGGCATATGGTTGGTAAAAATAAGGGAGCTAGAGGAAGTTTTAAATGCAACTTCCTTATTGAACAACTAAAATTGGGTTCTGCATGTTTCAGGAAAGAATGCTTTGAAGTACATCCCATGCTACAAAGCTGTCGATCAAGAATAATCCCAGGGAAACTCTACCGAACACTTTGGCAGGGAACCTCCTGCCATACATTTATTCTTTCATTGCCAGATTTAATTATGTTCTTGCTTCCTCAGGTTGAGAAACTGGCATATGGGAAAGGTGTAATTACATTCCCATTGGTAGTGTAATAATATTCCATGACAGAAAAATATAGCCACCGTATGTTGTGTTCTGTAAATTAAAAAAAAAAAAAAAAAGTACAAGCTTTTGGGAATATTCTCAGGCTAAACTTGAAAAATTTTTAAAAATCTCATTTTATATAGTGTTTCGAATGGCTTATTGTAGTACTACATAACATTGACAGTAGAAAACCTTATTTCATTCGGAGGTAAGCATTTTCCTTTTTTTTGAAAAGTAATTATTTATTTCATTTTATTTATTATTATTATTATTTTAAAATTTGCTATAAGAAATATGCCTCCCCCCCTCAAGGAGATAGATAGATAGATAGATAGAGAGAGATAGAGAGAGAGAGAAAATGAGAAAACTAGCTGCCAGGTCCAGGTCCAGGACTTGAACTATGATTGGACATGTAGAAGATGAGTACCTTAGCTGCTATACCACCTGCTGGCCACAGAAAATAGATCTTTAGGCTGTCCTTAAAAATCTAGTAATTCAGGACCAGCAGATGGCATAGTGGTTATGTTGCTGGATTCCCACCATGGTTTGAGTCTCAGACCTGGTGGCCTGAAACTCATGCCAGGTGCATGTACATGTATGCCCCAAAACCTGGGAATAGAATAGAGGAGAAGGGATTGTGGCATGGCCATTCCTCCTGGGGACTGATTTCTCACTTTCCCTCTCACTGTCTCTCCCCCCACCCCCACATGAGTGCATGCACCCTAAGGCAAAAATATCTAAAAATAAGTAAAATAAATAAAATCCAATTATTCAATATGGCTTCCATTCTCAAATGAACAATGACTATTTCTGCTTTAGCTATGGTTTTATTTCTTTAGAGAAAAAATACAGTTTAAAACAAAAGGATTTTAAAAAGCTACACTAAAGAAGACACCTTCATGGCTCCTAAGAACTAGTGATTTCAGGGGAATAGGAGAAATGAAAACTTTCCACTGATAATTCAGCCTCCAGCCCACAAACTCGCATGGTAGGAAGATTTTCAAGCCTTCTGTCTCTGTCTCTGTCTTTGTCTCTCTCTATTCTCTGTCTCTGTCTCTGTCTTCTCATTTTTCGTAATTTTTCCCTTTAAACAATTTTTAAGGTAAAGGAGTTTCTTGGCTTTCAGCCCCTCCTTTCCCTTTATCTTGTTAATAATCCACTCTCCCTCTCCCTACCCAGGAGAGGCAAGGGAGCAGGCCTCAGAAGATACCTTCATGGCTACTGAGAACTAGCACACCATGTGGTTTTCTAGTTTTTGCTTTTTTTTTAAAAAAAAAATATATATATTTTTAGTTTTATTCTTTTCTTTTTCTCTGTTTCTTGGTTGGTTTTGTTGCTGTTGTTTCTCTCTCTCTGTTTCCTTTACTGCATGCTCCTGGACTTTCAAATTAAATTTAAAGTTTGGGAGGAAACACACTTTCCACCAGAGGACTAGAAGTCACCACAGGACCACAAGAAATATGGTAAAGCAAGAAAATACCTCTCCTCCAAGGGAAAAGAATAACTCCTCTTCATCCATAGACAGTTCAATGGAAATCATGAAAATGTCTGATAAAAAATTTAGAACATTCATAATGGCGAAGCTAAAAGAGATGGAAGAGAAGAGAGACAATGAACTGCAGAAGAGAAAGGAGCTGACGAGTTCTGGGAGGTGAGGAAATTCTTACAAGATCTAAAAGAGGAATTACACACTTTAAAAAGAATCAAATGGAACTATTAGAGATGAAGACTATGATACAGGAAGTCAAAATCTCCCTTGAAAGTATTAAAAGCAGACTAGATCATGCAGAAAATAGAACCTCAGATGTAGAAGAGAAAATTGCTGACCTAGAAAAACCCACCACGAAGACTGAGAAAATTGCCCCAAAATTTGAGAATAATTACGAGAAATACTAGATACCATCAAACGTCCAAACACCCAAATAATTGGCATCCTAGAAGGTAAAGAGTCTCATAAGGGCATTTATAATCTATTACATGAAATCCTGCAAGAAAACTTTGCAAGCCTACAGAGGCACTCAAAGATCCAGTTCCAAGAAACACAAAGGACCCCAAATAGAATCAACCCAAAAAGATCTTCTCCAAGACACGTTATAGCCAGACTGACCAAAGCTGCAGACAAAGACAAGATACTAAGATTGGCAAGAGAGAAACACCAACTTACCTACAAAGGATATCCCATCAGACTAACAGTAGACCTCTCATTGGAAACAATGTGAGCAAGAAAAGAATGGGAAAATATATTCAAAGTGTTATGGGAAAAGCAATTTCAGCCGAGAATACTGTACCTGGCAAGATTATCCTTCATATGGGAAGAAAAGACAGAAACATTCTCAGATAAACAAAACCTGAAAGAATTTACCAGCACCAGACCAGATCTCCAAAAAGTTCTCCAGGGAGTGGTATGTCAGGAGAATTAGATGTAGTCTCACAGAAATAAAAGTTCAAACACTAAGAAAATGGCTAACTTAATAGTAGGGACAAGTCTGGAGTTGAATATTATATCCCAGAATTCAATTGGAAAGATTGAACCACAACAGAAGATAGATTAAGTGCATGAGACTGAACTAGTGAAATAGCATTCTGTGACTTTTGACTGAAATATTGCTGCTTTTCTTCTACTTTTTGTTGTCCAGTTTTAAGAGTTTTTGTCCTATCTTGAGCTGTCAATAGGTTAATGTACCTACTATTTAAACAGTTTAAACAGTTATTTAAACTAACCTATTTCCAGGCTTTAAGTTTTAAGCAAATTTCCTTACCAATTCAAAACTGCTTTTCTTGAAATTACCAGCTAAGCTTACTATTGAAAGTAGTTAGATTATTTACAAAATTGTGTGATCAATAAAATGTGGGGAGAAAAGGAATGGAAGACAACTGTAGACACCAGAGATACTGTGAGAAGAGGTAGGAAAGGGCAGAGGGTCAGACATAGGGGTAAATATAAATAAATAAATAAATAAGTATATATATATATATACACACACATATATATATATATATATATATGTGTATATATATATATATATATATATATATATATATACATACACACATACATATATGTGAAACTAGAAATGGAAAATTATTGATGATAACATACATGATTAAGCCACTATGCAGTATAATCTGGATGGGAACCCACTTTTTTTATGCTGTGACAATGATTAGGGGATGAATGTAAATTGATTAATTAAAAAAAAGTTTCAGGAAAAAAATGCCTATTTGATGACTGCAGTAAGCTATATAGCTCCAGCTAGGTGCTACTTTATAGTATGTTCATTCTACTCACTGAGGTTTATGCCTAAAGTCAGACTTGTGTTCATGGATATGTATATATCAGCTGTACTTGCTATTGGAAATATTTAGATTAATTAAATTCATTAGCAAATCAATAAAATGGGGGGAAAAGGCATAGAAAGCAACCATGGATACCAGTCAGTGTGGGAGGAGGGTGGGACATGGCAGAGGGTGAGAGATAGGGAATCAAGGATGGCAAAAAAAAAAAAAAGCAAAATATACAGGAAACAAGAAATGGAAAATTATTTATTGATGATAACATGTATGTTGATGTGTTTGATTGAGCCAATATACAGTGTATTCTCAACGGAAAATCTCATTTTGTATGCTGTAATGATGTATAGTGAATGAATGTAAATAAATCAATTTAAATTAAAAAAAAGCTACACTATATATTTAAAAACTCTTTTTCTTCAAGTATTTTACTTAACATTTGCATAACAACAATCATTTTTCAGAAGGAGATGAGGGAAAAGCAGAACATTTCTATACTCACTTTCCCAAATAAATTGACTTACTTGAATTGACGGACTTTTTCAGTGTGGTCTTTTCTGTTAATGTGTCAGTTTTTAGAATGTTCAACCCTCTTTCTTGTTGACAGATTGAGGATGCGCTGAAGGCAGCAGACACCATTGGCTACCCAGTGATGATCCGTTCTGCCTATGCACTGGGTGGGTTAGGCTCAGGCATCTGCCCCAACAAGGAGACTTTAACAGATCTCAGCACAAAGGTACGTACTTTCATAAACAATATTCTTACCAGCCAAAAGCATGGACTTGTTATATTCTTCTGTTAGATGAAGTTATGTAGATAAGAAATGCCCTTTTAAATTTATTAAATCGCTATCATGTTGTCCAAAAGATGACATGTATAAGAGGGAAGCTCAGTACATCTATTTATGATGGGACATAGCCATAACCCACATGGCTCTAGGTAAACCAGTGGTCACCCTAGCTAAAAGTCTGTCTTTAGTACAGTCTGTTTACTTCAGTGAGATAAACTTAATCCAACTCCATCTTCCCTGCTTCACAGTCTGCTATAAAATATTCACAATGCTAAAATACATTTTAGTGACTAAGAAGAGAATGGAATATAATGCCCAGTCTTTCCATTATTTTTGAAACTAATGTAACAGAATGATGTACAGTAAGTGAAATAAAGCACACTGAATAGTTGAAATTTACCCAAAACTTAGGTGTCTAATATTATGTGTGTGTATACACACACACACACACACACACACACACCCTATATATACACTATATATATATATATCTATAGAAACCATATTGATTTTTATATATCTATATATGCTATATATCTATAGTATAATGTAGTAAGTAAGTGAATTCTGCCAACTATCATACACACAAAAACAAAAGTAGGATTTGAGTGTTTATAATTTATAATCCACAAAAGTCACTTTAACATTACTTATTCGCTTGAGTATTAAAGGAAGCATCTTAAGGAAAATTAAGATATGTTTCAGAAAATAGAGATTAGAAAGTATTACTTCAGAAAGACAAAGACTTTTATCCATACTCTTGTCTCCACAAAGTAGAACATTGACAACCAATAGTGGGGCCTCAAAAAATTACTTTGAATGGATAAACCTATGTGCAACCAAAAAGTCTGTGTAACTTAGACAGTAGTCATGGAAGTAAATTTGACAGAATTATGGCTGGAATATTTTGGGGCATGCTTAGTAAATAACTCAAGCACAGCTGATAGTTTTATGTTGATTTACTTTTTGGACTGAAACAAAATGAGACCCTTGAATTAATGAAATGGAAATTTGAGGATAGATAAATACAATTAAATAGACTTAAATAACTATAATGGGAGACTTAACATATCAACAACTTAGATTATTTTTCTGAGGTTGCCAAAATTAAAAAGAAAACATATCTACTGTAAATGTTTCTTGTTTCCATTCTGAACTTTTAAATCATGTATGTAAAACAAAACTTGTTTATGGAGATACACAAATTTATTTTCTCTAGCATATTAGATGTTTTAAGTATGTTTTAATATTAGCGGTTTTATTATTACCACCAATAAGTGGCAATATATACTTATACTACATAAAAATATATTTATAAATAAATATTTGACTACAGACTTCTTAATGCAAAAGTACTTTACAATAAAGATAACTTTGGAACAGGATAGTTCTCAGCTATCTATATGCTATTGAAATAGTCAACAGACCTTTGAATGACTGCTGGTTGGAAAATTTAGCTTTTCCCTCAAGCATAATTAGTTGTATGATTACATCCTGAGCTTCCCCTATATGCTCTTGAGGTTGTAATTAGCACCACTAAAAGATTAACTTATCCAGGTTTCTAAGTAAACTTTTTCTATGAAATCGGAGACTTGAGAGAAAAAAAAAAAGCTGAGGAAACAGATGAAGAGTATCTCAATTTTCCTTGTGCCTCAATATCCATCCTGTTTCATTAAAATGCAAAAGCCTTCCTGAATTCATACCCTTTGTTTCCGAGATTTTTTCTTTTAGCATGCAACCCAAGTGATGAATTAATCATTATTAAGTTGTTAACTGTGGTTATAGAGTTCCATAACCACTTTGAGGACCTCATTGTAGGCAGCTGTGGGAACAAATGTGTTGCGTTTGCTGGAGCCTGTAGTGATGACTGAGCTTGAAAAAATAGCATTGAGGCATTCTATGAAAAAACTCACATTATTGTTTCATTATAGTGCTTACTAATAATTTGAAAAAACTCTAACTACTTTTCCTTTCACTGTCTTCCCAAATGAAATATATTATGAGACAAAGGGACAATCCTGTTCCTTATCAGCCACCACATGTCATAAGGTTAGAGATCACCTATTTCGTATTTTAGGTTCAGTATTCTACCCACTGTGGGTACTCAGTAAATATGAAATGATAATTATACTAATTCATATCTGTCTAATCAGGCATACATGATATACGACTCAGAGTATTTAAGCACTTAGGCAGTGATTAACTGTAATAATAGTTACATATGAGTCTTCTAATTCCCAAGTTTCATATGCTATCTTGGCTAACTGTTTACAGCCATCATCATCTCCTTTCTCCTCCTCATCAACAGCAACTAACTTTTATTGTGTATGTCACTGTACAAAGCACCCTCAGCTATTTTAGAGAAAGCCAGAGTCTTTAGACTTATTTTTCCACATCTATTTTCACTTATCACATTTTCTGGTTTCACAGAAGCCTAGCTGCTGAAATAATTTCATTTCCCTCTGCCTGATTGCTCAATTATTTTCTCTTTTTCCTAAATAGTTTGATTTAATGTCATATCAGCACTTTGAATGGCAAGCCTCAATAATGTAAATCAAGCATATTCACTGCAGGATGCTATTCCTAGTACCTCACTGATTTTTTGACACATGGTGCTTTCTGGAGTGCAGGGGAGGATGAGACTGGATTTGAGAGTTCATTGCTGACCAGGACTTGGACCAGGGCATTTTGCCAAATATCCTTGTTTAAGTCAGTGACTTTCATTACTCTTCAATGCCCTTTGTCACCAATTTCTAGGCCTTTGCTATGACCAACCAGATTCTGGTGGAGAGGTCAGTGACAGGTTGGAAGGAAATAGAATATGAAGTGGTCCGAGATGCTGATGACAATTGTGTCACTGTCTGCAATATGGAAAATGTCGATGCCATGGGAGTTCATACAGGTAGGCAAAAATCTTCAGGAATTATAGTAATGCCTTTAACTCAGCTCTTTGTTGGCTATAGCAGTCTTTATGAAATTCTTTTCTTTTTTTAAAAAAATTACTGTTCTAGTTGACAGGCTAGTGATAACATTGTATATATTTGTAGTACTTTATAGTACTAGAAATAGTCTCACATTTAATTTGATCTTCACGAAAACTCTATGTAGTAAGGCAGATTTTATTACCCTGATTTCATTTGAGGAAAGGGTCAAATACAAGAAATATAGGGGAAGTTAAATCATTAAGTCTTAGAGTTGGGAAGCAAAAAGTGATGTTGAGAAGGTTGAAAGGAGACTGAGGTGTTAATCACCAAGTAAATGAGAAAACAGACATAAGTAAAACATGCAAGTTTTTCAGGAAGGGAAACTAGTTAGATGAGAGAGCAACGATGGCCAGCCTCATAACTTAATGATTAAGGGAGCTGAGTCCCACAGGGCTGACCATGGTTGAACTTCTAGCCCTAGCAACTTGAAGAACACACTGGTCACATGTGCGTGCATGCCCCAAATCTTGACAAGATGGAGAAATGGAGGAGAGGGCATTACAGCATGACCACATCCCATTGAGAGGTGCTTTCTTCCTCTCTGTCTTTGTTAATCACATGTGCCCTATGGTAATTGTTTTGAAAAAAGAGAAGGAAAAGACGATGACAGGTTTTAGAAAAGCTAAATTCCAAGTATGAGCAGGATTCTTAAGAAAGGAGTTGAGAATATGGAACTAGAATTCAAGAAAACATGATGAGATAAAGAAATTGATACAGTGTTTGGTGGTGTGAAAGAAATAATTAAAGCTAGAGGCATTTAAAGTATTCAAAGTCAGAACCAGCAGTTGGCATAATGGCTATGTCACTGAACTGTCATGTAATTGACCGTGGTTCAAGTCCTGGACCCGGTGGCTTAAACTCACACCAGGCGCGTGTGCATGCATGCCCAAGATCCTGAGAGGAGAATTGAGGAGAAGGTATTGTGGCCTGGCCATCCCCTCTGAGGGGCGATTTCTAGCTTTCTGTCCCTCTGCCTCTCTCTCTCTCTCTCTCTCTGTGTCTTTCTGGGGAGTACATGTGCCCTATAACAAAAAACTCTCCAAAAAAAAAAAAAAAGAAAGAAAAAGAAAAAAGTATTCAAAGGCTTGGGTATAGGAAGAGAAGAGAGAAGAGAACATAAAATTCTGAACCATGGGAAATATTTTGATTTATAAAGCAAGAGAAAGAAAAAGATTGGCATTGAAGACAGGTAAGTGGGAACAGAATTAGGAGAAAACCAGGTTAATACACTACAAAGCCAAAGCAAGAACATGTTTTCTAAAAACACATTTTTTTGGACAGTATTGAATACTATGCAGGGATGAGAATAAGGATTTATTTTGGGTTTTTAGGTATCAAAGAAGATAATTTCAATGCAAAGTTAGTTCCATGAGCCATTTTGGAAGGAACTATATGATAATAGTGGTTGGCAGAAATTAGACTATCAAGTTCAGCTCTGTAAAGAGCGAGAGAAGGTTTAAGTGATTGGCAACTAGAAAGGGGCATCTTGAGGCACAGGAAATGTTAACATGTTTGAGGGCAGAAAGGATGGAGCTTTAGGACTGAGAGTGAGTGTATAAAGAACTCTGACTGGAAAGAAGTGAGAATGGAAAATGAGGAGGAACAGAAAACAGATAAGCCACAGTCTGAGTGTAGAAAAGATAATATTCTAGGAAAAGAATTTAAGAGAGAGGTAATTTGAGATGAAGAGGGAAATTTAAAGTTAAGGTCAACGTTGTAAGTAGACACCTAAATCCTTGATAGTTAGATAAACTTGGGCAAAATTAGAGTGATTTATAATGTGATGTATCAGAGTAATATGGACAAAACATAGTCAGGAGGACTGCCTGATCACATATATGTATATATATTTATATGCTTTCCACAAAGTTCATGGAAGATGTGTATTCTGAAAAAACTAATGCATGGATTTCAAATTTTTTTCTGCACTAAAATAAACTGGTTAATTTTTCACAACTTTTTTGAAGTCCCTTCATATGTATCCTTATGATAATTATTTTTTTCAACAAACTCTCGAGTGTTCTGTGTCTTGTATCATGCAAGAAGATTGTTAAGTGACTGGAGCTAATTATTTAAGTATGCCACCAAATAATGAGTGCCGCTTGGATGTACAGGTGATTCGGTTGTTGTGGCCCCTGCCCAAACACTCTCCAATGCGGAGTTTCAGATGTTGAGACGTACTTCAATCAATGTTGTTCGCCACCTGGGCATTGTGGGTGAATGCAACATTCAGTTTGCCCTTCATCCTACCTCAATGGAATACTGCATCATTGAAGTGAATGCTCGCCTGTCCCGAAGCTCTGCCCTGGCCTCCAAGGCCACTGGGTAAGACCAGAATGATATGGGTTTGCAGATTCTTCACAAATAGAAATGGAAAATTGACAGCTAGTGGAAGACTGTGCTGCATTTACAAACTATATCCTTCAAATCTGTATGCGAGCTCGAAATCATTTATAGGACCCTAAGGATGTGTTATTAATGAGCTTGCTGCCAGATTGAGGCAAATGGTATTGCTAGCTGGCTGTTTGCTAGCTAATCATAAACTAATCAGAATCTGGGTGGTCAAAAGCAGGCTGTGAAAAATCTGCTTCTTAATTGCACTTTGCAGATGTTGTTAAAAAGTGCAAATTAATCCTTAATTTTAGTTCTCAACTGGTTTCTCCAGGTGTATGGCCCTATAGCAAAGAATTGATACAAAAAATAGTTCACTCTATTCAAGGATTCAAAACACATTACTTTTAAAATTTAGGAAAAGTCTACAAGACTAAATAATGCAAAGTTTTTCTACAGGTAAATGCTATAATCGAATAAATACATTAGCTTATTATTTAAGAACTGCTGGCAAGCATAATTGGAGGAAAAATTAATTAAAACCTCTTTTTCTATTAATATATTTAGCATCTTTCATTTAAATTACATGGAATCTAAAACATTTACTTTTATGAGGTTTTTTTTTTTTTAATGTAGCTAAACAGTACTTTATGGAGTGGTAAAAAACATGTTATTCTATGCAGGAATAACAAGACCTGAGTTTTCATTTGATTTTTCCAATTACTATATGATGTTGAGCATGTTACTTTGAGTATCTTGTCTGTCAGTTTTCTCATCTGTTAGAAGTGAGGGGGTTCATACCAAAACACTAAAGAAATTATATTAAATTCTAATTTCTATGAATTACTTTCTCAAAATGCATAAAAGTGACATTCTAGTTGAAGATAATCAAGTTTCCAAAGTGTTAGCTTTGTAAGGAGTCCAAAGTTGAGATGGAACAGGGCCTCAAACTTGCAATGTCTGCATTTTCGGAGTCATGCATACACTGTAGTATGAGTTGACCCCCCTTGCCTTTCTTAGTACGTGTATGTATATATTTTTTCAAAAGACATTTTGTAAATTATAATTTTAGCAGAGGTTATACATAGTGGAGGTTAAACCTTACTTATCAAGCAAGCTATTGATTTGGGGTGGAAGAGGTAAAGGTTGGGAGTTACAGCAACGCATATCACACAGTGAATTGTCCTGGGATCAGTGCCTCTATACTTTATCAGGATTTGTGTTATTTTATGAGCTGGTATTAAATGCTCATCAGAGAATCTGGTAAATATCATACCTTGAAGTGAAAAATACTGTTATTTCTTTAAAGAACTTGTTTTTGAGCAGTCTCCCATACTTATCACTCAAAGGAAAAAATAAATTTTTCTCCTTTGTAGCTACCCATTGGCATTCATTGCTGCAAAGATTGCCCTAGGAATCCCACTTCCAGAAATCAAGAATGTTGTGTCAGGGAAGACATCAGCCTGTTTTGAACCTAGCCTGGATTACATGGTCACTAAGATTCCTCGCTGGGATCTTGACCGTTTTCATGGAACATCGAGCCGAATTGGTAGCTCTATGAAAAGTGTAGGAGAGGTGAGTCCTTGGTTTGTTCCTTGTTTCTCACTTGTTCTCAGTGACTTTGTCAAGACTCAAAGTTTTATTCCCCCTTTATTCATGTATTTGTTGTTCACTTGTTCACATTTTGAATCACAAAAGACTATTCTGTGCTTTTTATATAAACTCTTTCCAGGCTGTGTTGATCCAGTATGTTATGTAAATAAGCACCATGTTTTTCTGGAGAGACTACAAATCCACATAACTGTGAGTTGGTTCTCTCCATCCATATATATACTTCACCCATCATTTCTTTCATTTACTAAGAAAACATATGCATTTCTATAATTACAGTAATAGTTTATTTTAGGCATAGGCTTGTAACCCCAGACATTTTTTTTTTTCCTTTTTTGGTATTTTTTTTAAATGTATTTATTTATTTCACATTCTTTCACTGAATATCATCACAGCACACAAAATGCAATTTCCTATCCAGAATATGCTGTATAGTGTCTTAATCATACATGTTATCATCAACAAATAATTGTCCATTTCTTGTTTCTTGTATAGATATTTTTTTCTTCCTATTTTTTCACTGTCTGCCATTTCTCACCCATCTCTTTTATCTTCAGTTGCTTTCTATCCTTTTAAAACTTTTTCCCACATTGTTTTTGAAACATTTGATTGTTACACATCATTTGGCTTGTAAAGAGAGTTTACCCAACATGAAATCCACATCATACCAGTCCAGTTGAGAATACTGTACACGTTATTATCAACAGGCAATAAACCATTTCTGTGCCCCACAAATGCCTTGCCTCTCTATTTTTTTCTCCCTGATTTTCTTCCCTTTTCCCACCCTCCCTCCACGCTATTTCCAGTGTCCATAACTATTTTCATTGCTTTTATTTCCTCAAATCTTTTAATCTCTACCATAGACTGCAGACAATTGTTATATATTAAGTGGAGACATGCAGTATCTCTTTTTCATCACCTGGCTTGCTTCACTCAGCAATCAACCTTCCATATTCAGTCACTTTCTATAAAATGCCAGGGTCTTTCTTTTTATGGCTGAATAATATTCCATAGAGTATTGTGCCACACTTTTTCAATCCATTCATCTGTTCATGGACGTTTGGGTTGGTTCCATGTCTTAGCAATCGTGAATAATATTGCAATAAACATTTGATGTTCAAGTGCTTTTCTGACTGAGCATTCTCCTGTCCTTTGAGTAGGTACCCAGGAATAGAATTGCTGGACCATATGGTAGTTCTATTTGTAGGTCTTTGAGGAATCTCCACATTGTTTTCTACAGTAGCTAGACCAATTTACATTCCCACCAACAGTGTAGGAGAGTTAGTTCCCTTTTCACCACAACCCACAAGCACATCATTTTTTGTATTTTTAGTCTTTGCCATTCTGGCAGGGCTTAGATAGTATCTCATTGTGGTTTAAATCTGCATCTCCCTTATAATGAGTGATGTTGAGCATTTCCTCATATGCATTTTTGCTGTTTATATGTCTTCCTTAAAGAGTTTTTCATTCAGCTCATTTTCCCATCTTTTAATTGGGTTATTTTTTTTATTTTATTTTTAGGTAAGCCACTTGATTTCCTTGTGTATTCTGGTTATCAATCCCTTACCTAAAGCATAATTAAAAAAATATACCCTCATTCCAAGGGTTGTTGATTCACACTAATGTGTCCTTTGCTGTGCAGAAATTTCTTAATCTGATGTAATCCCACTTCTCTATTTTGGGGATTATTGCCTGTGCTTTGGGGGTCTTTTTTAAGAAGTCTTTGTCTACCCCAATGTCTCCAAGTTTCCCCAGTGTTGTCCATGATGGTCATTCAACCAAAAAATAATAAAATTTTCACTTAATAAAGCAAATTTGAATACTATTAAGTTTAAAAAGATACAAATTTTGGGTAAACATTAAGATTTAAGCTTTTTTTTTAGTATGCTTTATTCTTTTCAATTGAGTGAATCTTTTATACCACTACGTGCAATGAATTTATGAACACTAACAATATACGAAGAATTATTTATAGAACTAGTTAATTTTGGGGCAATTTTAAATATACATTACTTAAAATTTTATTAAATATCCTAAAAATATTTTTCTAGTTTTATCAGCACCATAAAACGTGATCTCTGGCAGTCTCTTCACGCTTATACATGAAAACCTGTAAACATACTGTCTAATTCGTCGAGATACCACTATGACTTGCAAATTGCATATCCGAATTGGAGTAACATTTTGTTTATCCCTGCCTTTGTGAATCTCCTGTTATTTCTAATTAAATTTGGAACAGTGTGAAAAGGTTATCTGTTTGGCTTTAGCAATCTTTGAATATGTATCTTGTCACACTATTGACATGAAGATTTCCTAAACTGACATTAACGGGAGTTTGAGTCTGTTTGAAGACTCATAGAAGCTTACTGAAGGTAATAGTTTGACTATTGTTATTTTAAATTAGAGAGCAAAAATGCACAGCAATCTATTATTTCATGGAAAGATTCAAAGGCAATGTTTATCCAGTAAAAATACTGGGTAGGCTGCAAGGCAAATTTAAGTTTATCTCTGACTTACAACTTGTCCACATTAAATCATCACAGTTTTTTAACTGATTAGTGTACAATCAGCTGTAAAGATTGTGGGAAGACACATTGACGTTCTCATGGGGAATTTAGTCTCCACCTACTTTCAAAATTGTAATCTATCAGTATTATGATTTTCAAGTTCTATTAATATTAATGCAAGCTATAAAGAAAGCCAACCTGTCCTGGATACTCAGATACTCAGTTATGCTTTGATGATACTGCGTGTCTGGTTTCTCTTTATTTGTTTTATATTCTAAAGGACATTTGCATAAGAGCAAGATCTTATTATGAAGGATCTGTATGCTCTGCCCACATACTCTTTATTTTATTACTGTGTTCCAGAACAGCTACAGGTGATTTCCTCATCCATCTCAGCGAATGCAGCTGAATTCCTAGTGGTAACAGACTGACCTAATGTCAAAAACTCCTTATGCTGGGACCAGTAGTTAGCGTAATGGCTATGTCCCTGGACTCCCTTGTAGTCGACTGCGGTTCAAGTCCCGGAACCGGTGGCTTAAACTCACGCCGGGCGCATGTGCGTGCATGCCCAAGATCCCAAAAGGAGAATGGAGGAGAAGGGATTGGGGCGTGGCCATCCCCCCTGGAGGGGTGATTTCTCATTTTCTATCTGTCTGTCTGGCAAGCGCATGCACCCTATAGCAAAAACCTCTCCAAAAAAAAAACCCAAAAAACCAAAAAACAAAAAAACTCATTATGCTAAAATCATGGAGAAGGAAAGGAAAAAAACAAACCGACAAACACCACCATCCCCAATTTGAGTAGTGTTGATACATTTTTTTATTGTTATATCTTTTCTGAAAAAATTCCATACTGAGTTTTGTTCCAAGTGAAAAATATATAATTTTCAATATGAGCTCTTAAATGTGTATGTATATTACAGGTCATGGCTATTGGTCGCACATTTGAGGAGAGTTTCCAGAAGGCTTTACGGATGTGCCACCCCTCTGTAGATGGTTTCACTTCCCGTCTTCCAATGAACAAAGAATGGCCTTCTAACCTAGATCTCAAGAGAGAGCTTGCTGACCCATCCAGCACCCGCATCTATGCCATTGCCAAGGTAATGTGAGACAGGGTGCCCAGAGCTATAATTTTATTCAGAATATATTCATCTTCAACTTTAAACTGAAACTGAATCTCAAAGTGCTCTTGAATGAAGGAATTTTATTTTCTGGAAAAAAAGGAACTCTTTTTAATAGCATCAAACTGGAGTAGACCACGGATTTCATTAAGTTTTTCTATCATTTAAAAAGTCTCTCTCTCTCTCTCTCTTTTTTTTTTTTTTTTTTTTTTTTTTTTTTTTTTTTAGAGAGGTTTTTACTATAGGGCACGTGCACTCGTCAGAAAGAGAGAAAGTGAGAAATTAACCCCCCAGGAAGGATGGCCACACTGCAATCCTTTCTTCTCCAGTCTCCTCTCAAGATCTTGGGCATACACGCACATGCGCCTAGAATGAATTTAAGCCACTGGGTCCTGAACTCGAACTAGGTCGACTATATGGGAGTCCAGGGACATAGCCATTATGCTAACTGCTGGTCCCAAAATGTATCTCTTCTTCAAAATTTGATTTTAAGCCTAGAGCTAAGGACACTGTGATTTTAAGGGATGATCATGTAGAAAATATGTCTTTTCTTTTAGCATATGTAGTATCAATATTCTTAAGTGGGTTTGGCAATATTGACATGTTCTTTCCTATCACCATTATTGGTTCCTTCAGAATGTATAAAGTTATATTTTAGAAAGATGCATAGAATAGTATCAATTAATATGTACTGTCTAAGAATTAAAATAATCTTTTTTTTTGCTTATCATTCTGTGTTTAACAATAGCAACAGATTATAAAGGACCTTCATGATTATAGGTGTTTCCATGTAATTATTTTATGAGTCTTATTTTTAGGATAAAAAGGCCTCATATTTCTCACTTCTACTGCTAGTTCCTTTGCATGCAAATTAAATGTCATATTAATCCCCTTCTATATTTACTGTGCTTAGAGTTTTGAAGTTTCAGCTCATTTGGTTTTATAAAAGGTGACTGGGGCAGCTGGGATCTTTCAGGTCAGAAATCCCTGAATGGCTTTTTGACATTTAAGAAAGTGCAGACGTTAATCCTCCAACAGTATCAAACCACACTGAAGCTACAAAGCCCTGCTGGGCAATTTGTGTGTGTGTGTGTGTGTGTGTGTGTGTGTGTGTGCACGTGCGCACACGTGCATGCACATGTGAAGACATGTGCAATGGATTGATGAAAATATACATTTTTATCATTAAAAAAGGAAGTTATCTTTGTAATTTGCCTTTGTAGCCACAGAAAAATGCTTTAGTGATTTTAAACCCTCTGCAACTTTTATGTCCATATATTGAGAGTCCTGGGAGAGAGGAAGAAAGGAGATCATGTATATTCCCTTCACTCATATAGTTTCTAAATGTAGAATATCTTGAAATTCTAGGCAATATTATTATCTTTTGATGAACATTTTTCAATGTTGAGTTTCAAAGTAATTAACATTTCCCACGGTGGTGGTATAATGAGGAGAGGTTATTCTAGAAAGCCATTTCATTTCCTTTATTGTTTTTTTTTAAATTTTTTAAAGAAGTTTTTGGTATAGGGCGTGTGCACTTGCCAGACAGACAGAGAGAGACAGAGAGATAGAAAGCGAGGAATCACCCCCCAGGGGGGATGGCCACGCCGCAATCCCTTCTCCTCCATTCTCCTCTCAGGATCTTGGGCACGCACACACATGCGCCCGGCGTGAGTTTTAAGCCACCGGGTCTGGGACGCGAACTGTGGTCGACTACGTGGGAGTCCAGCGACATAGCCATTACGCTAACTGCTGGTCCCACATTTCCTTTATTGTTCTTACTTCAGACCATTGTTTAAAAAGTGATCCACTGGGGCCAGCTGGTGGTGTGGTGGTTAAGGCACTCACCTCCCATACGGGTGACCCTCATTTGAGTCCCAGACCCAGCAACTTAAAACACACTAGGCACATGTGCATGTGTGTCCAAAATTCCAAGAGAATGGAGGAGAAGGGATTGCAGCATGGCAATCCCCACTGGGGTGGTTTCTCACTTTTCCTCTGTCTCTGTCTCTTTAGTGAGTGTACAAAAACCTAAAGAACCAAAAACCAGAAAGCAATCCACAACATGCATGTAAGTGTACACACACACACACACACACACACACACAATTTCTTTCTCAGGGAAAGGACAGTGTATGGATTTTTTTCCCTTAAGTTTAGCAAACATGTTTCTGCCACTTTAATACAGGTGAAAAGGAAAGCATTTCCAAGTTCCCACCTAGGCTGTAAAACTCAAGCAAAATATTTCATTCTTTTTTAACAAACTCATAAAGGATGAGAATTCACGGAAAATGTGTGGAGGTTTTTTCTTGCACAGAGTATCCCGCGTCTGAGCAAGAAGTGCAGAGTCTGAGATATAAATTATAGTCTGCTCAGACGCCAGGAGAAAGAACTGATTTCTGTTTGTTAGAGGTCATCATTACCGTTCATTTCCACAGCAACCAGAACTTGGTGATTTTGACAAAGAGTGTAAGGACTGTGGAGGGCTGAAGGGGAAAAAGAATGAAGGGTGTGTGTAAATCTTTGCTTGCTTTCATGATTCTTAGAAAAGGGCAACTCGCTCTGAGGCCTGATTTTTGCAGTGGTCTTATTTCAGAATGACTGGATCATCACCTCTTTTGATTGGTGGAGAATTCAGGCATTATTTTTTTATTTGGGGAACATTAAAGTAACCTCAAACTTGTTTGGGGTCATTATGGACTTCATTATTGTGATGTGACAGGACAGAGCTGCAGTGCTCAAAGATGAAGTCCAGAGACTGGCAGGATCTTGCTTTCTGTTAGAAACTATGATGGCTGTCCTTGCTTACAGTGAAATGACTACAGGATTCTCATTCAGTTGCTGAGTGATCACCGTGTATAATTGTGAGAAAACCGCATATGGTCTGCTGAAAGTCTCAGACACCTCAGGTTTCATCCCACTCACAGTGTTGACAACCAGCAACTAATTTTGCTTTTAATCACTTAGAAAGTAAGACAACAAAATCCTTGGGAACCTGACTGTAATTACAGGGAGAATTTAACAAAAAAAAACATAAATAGACAGGAAATGAACACAGCTTTGAGTCTTCCTGTTAGCTGTCATCTAATTCTAGTCAACTGAATTATGAACCACAAGATATCACAACACTTACAGTTTAGTCTGACACTAGAAGTCAGTAAAAGCTTTGAGAAAGCCAAACATCTGAGGTTAAACTATAACAACAGAGTTACTGCTAGGTCGTTGGAAGAGTCATGATGCATTTTGCATAGAAAAACATGTCATGACTTTCTCAGCCACCTGATATTACATGTGTTCCCTAATGGGAGATAAAGTACAGTGTATCATTCTAAAATATGTTGTTTTGAAATATTACCTGAGTATTATTTTTCTATATATATATATATATATATATATATATATATATATATATATAAAATGAGAATAGAAATCTTTTGAGTATGAAAGTTTCGATTTTGAGAGTTTATCTCTTCTTTCAGTTGCCTTTTCTACTCAGCTTAATGGCCCATAGTTGTAATTTTACTTTTAAGAAAATGCTAAAGTAAGCTTGAGGAAAAGGCTGAGCCTATAAGAACAGAAGTTATTAGTACATTGTTCTGGAATATATTAGGATGCTGTGCAATCCCTGTCTTAGAACAAAAGTCATAATAACTAATTCAAAATAGTTGCCTGTTTGAAGTCTTCTGTGAGAAAATATTCTAGAGAAAAAGTACCACACCAGACTTGATCATGTATTCTCACTGACTACTACTACTCCATGTTCATGTGAATGTGGAATGAGGTGACAAAAATTTTCTAATTGCTGAAGGGTTACTATCAGAAGCACTAACCTGAATGAACAGTATATTGATTCTAGATTTTCTTACCAGTTTGACTTAACTCTAGTTTTAAGAGATTCTCTGTTACTCCAAAGAGATGTACCAAATATAGGCCATAACTGGTAACATGATCAAAGAAAGAGGAGGGAGACAGCCTGTTTGGGGCTTCTCTCTCTGCACACTCCACTCTGATAAGTCAGGGTAGGCACTTCCTCTCTACACCAATTGTGGATGTAGTTGGTAGCATCTTTGAGTTCATTGGAAGGAATGTGAGTGATGCTAGTGTTATGTTTCATATCTTGGATTCTAGTCTTGGGCTTTCTGAATAACATGGAGAGAGTTGGCTGCTCTGTGTTTTCAACAAAGTAAGACATTTATAAATGTTTGCCAAAGACAGTGTTTCTTCTTTTGGCAGGCCTTGGAAGACAACATGTCCCTTGATGAGATTGAGAAGCTCACATCCATTGACAAGTGGTTTTTATATAAGATGCGTGATATTTTAACCATGGAAAAGACCCTGAAAGGGCTAAATGGGTAAGGCAATATTGTTTGGATTCACTCCGGATAGCTTCTGTGTAGTTTTTTGAATAGTCTTCTTTTTACCCTTAAGCATTTGTCCAAAATGTTGCTTCGATGAGGTAAATAGTGCCAATGTTGGAAAACAGTAGCTGTAGCTAGAAGACTAATGCCAGTCTTTTAGGTGTGTACCTTTTGAAAGGTATCTATTAATGTCTTTTATCATCTTCTACTCCCATTCTTGTCATCAAACATAGTGATGGTTTTATTAGGTCTTTTAAATTCATGAAGATTGGTATACATTTATGAATGCCTGTGTTATTTTTTTATTTATTTTTTTATTGGAGAGGTTTTTCGCTATAGGGCGTGTGCGCTCGCCAGACAGAGAGAGAGACATAGAGACAGAAAGCGAGAAATCACCCACCAGAGAGGATGATCACGCCGCAATCCCTTCTCCTCCATTCTCCTCTTGGGATCTTGGGCACGCACGCACACGCGCCCGGCGTGAGTTTTAAGCCACCGGGTCCGGGACGCGAACCGCGGTTGACTACATGGGAGTTTAGCGACATAGCCATTACGCTAACTGCTGGTTCCCAATGCCTGTGTTATTTAATTATAAAATATTACCTAGATTTATAAGTCAAGAATGAAATACTATTCCTATTTTCTACAGTTTTTCTTCTAAGTTTGGAGGCCTGTCTTCCCTTTCAACATCAACCTACATATCACTTTATATTGATGAGAAAATGTGTTCGTTTGCATTCTACTGATATTTTTAACATTAGGACTTCTAGTTCAGCATATAAATAAGTCACAATCACGTTTCCATTAATAGACTTTACCTCTCACTAATTTCCATTTTTATCTCTTTCATGGCCAATTATTTTTAAATTTCGTTTCATGTTGAGAATATTATAATAATGTCAGTGCTTTAAAAATTTGCTTTTTATTTTTTATAATGAGACTGTTTACTGGGAACCACAGGGTTTTGAAATCATGGGTAGGTTTTAAACATGTGTCTTTGATAAGAGAAGCATTTATTATCAAATTTAGGAAGACAGTGCAGTCCTATTTAGCTACTCTCCTTTAAGAGGGCTTAGAAATACACTACAGTTGGAAAGAAGTTTCACCTACAAGCCTAGGGATATGATTAGAGAGGAGAAAATTTTTGTTTGTGCAATTTGTTCTCACATGATTTGAGAAAATGTCGAATATTTAATCACTTTAACGTGTTGTTGAGAAGAGTGGAAAAACTCAAAGCCTGTATTTCTCAAGTATCATGGGGAAAGTCATGATACATTTTTGCATAGAAAAACACAAAATATTACATCATGACTTTCCCAACGACCTAATAATTTAGCAACTGCAATATATGGCTGGCTTTCTGTATTTGCCTCATCAGGATGTGAAAAAACTGGGTATAAAGACAACTTATTTTTTTCTTTTGTTTAACGAGACAAGTTTTTGGAGTTTCTTTGGAAGAGAAAAAAAAATTTTTATGGAAAAGCAATACTTGTATGATGATCATTTTTTTTTTTGTTTGCTATGGATTTTACCTTTAGTTGGTACTTTTTCCAGTCTTTATGGAAGGCTTTCACCTTGTTTAAGGTTGGCAAAAGATTAAGTCAATTAAATAAGTTATGGAAGCAATTTAACTATTATTCTCTAATTGATTAAAATTGTTTTCCTTTCCTAAAATAAACACTTCATTTATTTATTTATTTATTTATTTATTTATTTATTTATTTATTTATTTATTTATTTTATACATTCAGTCACAGGATGTAAAATGAATTTTCACGGCTTAAATACACTGTACACCAGTCCAGTTAAAGATATAATAGATGTTATCATCAACACACAATCCTTCATTTCTATGTCCCTTAAATGTCTTGCCTCTCCATTTTTCTCCTTTTTTCCCTTCTTCTTACCCTCCCTCACCTCCCACCCTCTTCCTACACTGTCTCCAGCATCCACAACTCTTGTCCATGTTTTTATATCCTCCAGTCTTTCAGTTTCTGCCACAGAGTGCAGATACTAAGTATATATTAAGTGAGAACATAAAAAATATGCTGCTTTTATTCTTGAAACAAAATTAGTTTTTAAAAATCTGTTCAATAATTGCCCGTGTCAAATGCTCAGTTCTGAAAATGTGAGATTTCTATCTGACAAAGATGAAGCTAGCTGTAGTTGCTTATAAATCCGTTTTTCTGGAGATTATATGAAATGAACAATAGATGGCAAATAGGTTAAGAATTGAGCCTATTCATCCATCTTAGAATTTTGCTGACCTAAGGTTTCCTTTCTTAGTTTATGATGCCAGCAGAACTTCCATGCGGAATAATAGTCTGCCTTACTGTTTCCAGTTTCAGGCAACTGATTTCAAATGCTTATGAAATCACTCCGATTTTAAAACCACAGGAGGGCGCTAGAAACTTACAATATAGCAAATGCAGCAGTGGAAGAGACCTGGGGTGGGAAATAGCAGATGTTATTGTGATTTAAATTTCCACTTGATATACATTCTGATTTTTGGACATCTTCAATGTTTAATTGAATAGTTTTTGTTACAACCAGAAGGCAGGCTGAGATCCTAACTAAGCATAAACAAGTGTATATTGATAGTGGAAAGGTCCTTGGAGGATAAGAACAACTCACTGTTATAGATCGCTTCTAATATTTTTCTGACTTCCACAATCTGTTGCATTTATTTGCTGATAATTTGACATTTTCAGTCTTTATTTTCTGACATAAACATATTTTTAAATAGAAATACTTTCTATTGTTCATCATGACTTACATTAAAATTGTTTATATAAAGCTTTAGATAAGTTAAAATTTTCCATAAAATGATATTTAAAAATGATGTATCTCCTGCCTAAGTTTGTTCTGATTCAGGAAGGCTGAAGTCACTCTTACAGAGCAAAAGCTGAAGTAAACTCAATGTGGAATTCAACAGATGGTCTATGGCATTAGGAAAGCTAAACCCAAACTCATTATCTGAATGTTCCTTTCCTGTTTACTTCTTTTCTTACTGGAATGTCATCAATGCGTGCATAGCAATTTGATAATGATTGTTGCTTGATGTGTTAGATAAATAACAGGAGTAGAAGCTACCTGTCTCCACAATCGTGAGGCACATAAGTGTTTGAAGTTGAAAGGATAGCAGAGCTGATGAGGTATAAATATATATAGGACTTGAATTTCTTTGGCTTCTTTTGATTATTCTTACCATTAGCTTGGATCATTAAGTCCTCTGCAAGGTCTCTAAATATCCAGGGGGACTTAGTCATCAAGGTAAGGACTACTCCAACAGTAAAAGTAGCTTGCTATTAACAGTTGGCATTAAGTAGCTGATGTATGTTTTGCCTGTTTGGAGAAAGGTTGAGATCATTTTGTTCTTTTTCATTTGCATTTATTTGTGGTCCACTTTGTTTTAAGATCTCAAGTACTCCTGCGTTGCAAAGGCTAGCTTTAGATGTAGGCCTAGGAAGTAGCTATTTATTTGCTGCGAGTTGAAAAGACCTAAAAAATTCTCCTGCCTCAACATATTTCTGATGTCTCTGTGCTCCACTCTCTTTGTACTTTTTAAATGGCTCCCTGGAAAGCTAGGTCGTGGAGAAGCCACTTGGGAGAAGAGAAGAAACTTTAAGAGAGGCTAAGTATAGGCTACTAGACTTGGGTCAAGTTTTACCTTGTTTCTTCCTTGTGCACTGGAGGAAGTACAGGCTATGGAGCCAGATAACATTAGTGAGAAGTCCTACCCATTGTGAAATTATGGGCATGTCACCACCCTCACTTCTCTAGCCTTACATTCTTCCTGTTAATGACTACTTCCCAGTTTTGTAGATAAGTTTAAATGATTTAAGTGAAAATGATACCTGGCACATGGTAAGTGCTCAAGAAGATTTTCCCCTGAAAATCCAAATACTACTTGTCTAATAAAGGTTATTTCATGGTTTTTGATATATGCATTTGAAGATTCATGGTTTAGAGTCACAATTTAAATTTGCTTATGTATTTTTGCAAAATATAGTATCTTAATTTCCTTTATGATGCATTATCACTTATTTTAATACCAGACTGATTTTTTTTTTTTCAGAGAAATTTTTTGCTATAAGGCACACATGCTTGCTGGAGAGACAGAGAGACAGAAAGAGAGAAATCACCCCCAGGGGAGATGTCCATGCCACAATCCCTTCTCTTCCATTCTCCTTTTGGGATTTTGGGCACACACACACACACACACGCATGTGTGCCACTGTTCTCTTCCCCAAGTCCTCCAGTTCATCATCTTTTTAGGCAAATTTCAGGTCTAATGGGCTGGGGATACAAACCTGTGGTTGAACATGTTTGCCTTCTAGTACAGCAGCTCAGCAGGCTACAGCTCTTGAACAGAGCAGTGGAAACCCTCAAGTGTCTGGATCAGTAGCAATTCTTAGTAACTCAGGTGATAACCATTGTTCAGACAGCTTTAATGAGAAATTTATCTTTCCCACTTGAGTTTATCAACTTTCTTCTTTTCTTCTTAAAATTTTTATTGAGGCCCTCGGGCATGCTGGCAAGTTGACCATTCTGGACAGTTCCTCAGATTTATAAGCTTGTATATTCATCGATTTAGGGTGATAACATATTACAGTAGGACTTTTTAGGGTTTGCAAAGTTTCTCTTTATTTGTGTGATGTGACTTGTGCCAGATTCCAATGCTTTCTTACGTATTTGTAAGATTTTTGGATATTTAATAATCAGCAATTATCTATTAACGTCACATTACCAGATCATACTGAAAGGAGTTTAAGAAATGTTAAGTGGTTTTGAACTACAACATGCATAAATAAACTATCCATTGTTCTTCACTGCTAAACTAAACAGACTTTAGTCTGTGTATTTTTCCCATACTTACTCATGCTACCAATGTCTTCTCTTTCACACCTCATTCTTCCTCTGTAGCATGTTCATAAATACTAACAAAAAATATACTGACTTTGATCTATTCAAAATATTGTAAATATCTCATCTGTAGTTTTCTTGGCCATTAGTAAGCTAAGCTAAATTTTAATCATATAATTAAATCTAGATGGAGAGATAAACTACAAGAACCATAAATAAATATGTCAAATGTCTTCATCCCTAGGTTCTCCTGATAGAATTGATTCCCTATACTAACAGAAGACTAGATTTAAGACTCTGTTAATACAGAAGCTTAAATTTTGGTACAATTCAATAAGTTTGAATGCCTTTCAAATGTAAAATTATCAAAATTGTTCCAAGTACATTATTTGTTTAGTTTTTACCAAGACATTAGAAAGCCAATAATTATCCAAATTGTATCAATAGTAAACTGAGGTACAAGAGGTTCAGCAATTTCTTCCACATCACATACTACTAAATTTTGATCTAAAAAAAAATTGAGATCAAAATCTGAACAGGACTGGACAGCTTAGGTGTTTGATACTCAACTCATGTGTTTTGTGTGTGTATGTGTGTGTGTGCGCGCGCGTGCCTAGTGGCTCTTTAAAAAATTCATGGAAAATGTGTATCATAAAAAAAACTATGCATGAATTTCAAAATTTCTTGGTATCAAAATAAACTCATACTTTAATTCTATTTTTTCAAAAATAGTTTGCCAGAGGGTGCATGTGCTCACTGGAGAGAGAGAAAGAGGGAAAGCAAAAAAGCACCCCCCATGGGTGAGGGTCATTTTACAATCACTTCTCCTCCATCTCTTCATCTCGTTGGGATTTGCAGAACGCATGTACATGTGATTGGCATATTTTCAGGTTGCAAGGTCCCAGACTCATACTGTGGTGTCAAGCCATGTGGAATCCAGTTAGGGGCCTGAACATAAACAAATTTTTTGAAATTTTACATACACACACACATTTAATATGTATGTTTTTATGTGTATCTGTATTCACACATCTCATGTATATTTAGGAGTGTGCAAGGTAAATTAGATAACAACTGAAGGAAATAAGACTACATATAATAGATACTTTCAACATTATACCAGTAGTCAATAAAGGGGCGATAGTCTATCACCACAGAATCAGCATGCATGATTAAAACAGCAAAATTAGCAATTAATAGATGAGCACAGATACAAAGACCCTTCAGTTTGATCCCATTTGCCATAAATAAGGATAAGGAAGTTAACTATAATTAGGTCTGTTTTTGAATACAAATTATTTTCTAGAATTTATATCCCACAGGGCCAGCAGGTGGCATAGTAGTTAAGACACTGGACTCACACATGGCTGACCACAGTTCTAGTCCCAGACCCAGAGGCTTGAAATTCACACCAGGTGTGCGCATGTGGGCTCAAAAATCCCTGGAGGAGAATAGAGAAGAAGGGACTGTAACATGACCATCCTCCCTGGGGGTGATTTCTCACTTCCTCTCTCTGTTTCTCTGGTGAGTACACATGCCCTACAGTAGAAAAACTCTCAAAAATTTATATCCCAAGTATTTTTATTTATAATATCACTTTGGATTAGCTATTTTAGATTGAAATACAATAATGATACTTAGGAAGAAGAAAAAAAAACACAAAGAGAACATGAGCAGGCAAGAAAAGATGTGAGAGTACTAATTACTAGCTTTAAGCATCTGCTTATTCTCTGTTTGTAATTCTTTCTAATTTTTTATTTCCTTATTTTGGTTTTTGGGTTTTTTAGCTATTTCTAACTGGCATATCCAGCTTAAGGATTTTATTGTAGCTTCCTAACTTGTATATATTTTCTCTTTTACTGGCTAAAACTAAGCTGAATGAAGTTTTGAATTTTTCCTTTAAGCGATTAGCTTAAAGAAGACAGCCAGCCACTGCTTGTTAAATTACCAAATGGAAAGTTTTCTGCCATTTATGATGATTGCTTGTTCTTTTATATTCCATTCAATTTGGGCAATTTTCCTGGAATGGTTCATTTTCCTTTCTGTTTTTTATGCACATACTACTATTTATGTTAGTGACATTATAGATGACTGTTTAAAAAGAATCTGTTTTTATCTATTTTAGATGTTTGAAATATGGTAATGATATAACCATTGTGATACAGTTTATGTAAGTGCTAGAAGCTACAATTTGGATTTATTTTGTATTAATTACTGATATAAATTTAATTTATAATAAATTTATGTGCAGAGATTGCTTTCCTCCAATATTCTATAGACATCACATAGTTTTTTCTTTACTATGCAAATTCTGATAATATTCATATTCTCTTTCTCCTTCACTGCTACTTACTGCTACCATCAATGTGGTGGAGAGGAGCGAAGTGCAGTTCTGAAGGGTCCAATTTTCATCTGAGCACCACCGTGTTCAATGTTATAAGCTATATTCATTGGTGAATGCTGAAAAATCATAGGTGTGCCTATTGCTTAGGAAAACAATCTAGGGCAAGGTTGGTGAGTTCCACTTGGGCATTCAAGTGCTAAATTGAGCTCAGTAAAGTTGGCCATTTCCCTGCAGCCACAAACTTCTGGCAGATGTAATAATGCAGGTGTCACCTTAGCTGGAACACTCCCTTTGAATGTCCTCTCCTACACATACTAGTTTCTATTGACTTTTGATTTAACTTGCTCACGAAGCATGGCAAAATCAGACAAGAACGTTTTGTGCTTATATTTGATGGAAGTTTCCGGGTGAAAAGTGTCACCTAAGAGTTGTTAGAACTTAGGTATAAGAGAGAGAATGGTCTATACTTCACTTTTTGACGATCCTTTAGAATATCTGGTAGAAAATAGTAACAACTTTAATCTTAAAATATTAAATGTAGACGTAATTTAGGAAAAGAAAACACATAGCCTGTGTATGGGATATCATTTATTGTGTTTGGATGTAGAAATGAGGATGAAGATGGTTCAACACTTTAGTAGAACCACTGGTTTGATTTGCAGAAATTGGTTTTATGTTCTCTCACATATTTCTAAATCTCAGTTTCACTCAAGTAAAAAAGCAAAACAACACCAAAAACCCTCTCTATTTAGTTTAGTAGATAGCTATGTAAGTAGTTGAATATATAATGTACTACCGTTCTATGGCTTCAGTCTTTATACTGCATGCTACTTATATAATAAACTTCTCCAAGAATACTTAACATGAAAGGGGCTAGATGATAATGCAGTGCTCTGCAAGGATGGACCAACATAAGTAGGTGCCCAGCTCACATTTCCTTCCAGTTCATATCCTGGGACCTTCCTGTGCAACCAGGTACATGTGCCTATGTGCTCATGATCCAGGCTGGCTGAGGCCGGGGTGGAACGCAGTGTGTGGACCCTGCTGGGGATGTTTGTTTTTGTCTTTCTTTCTCTCTGTTTCTCTCTCTTATGGAAGAAATAGAAGAATAAACTTTAAGAAGAGAAAAAAGAATATTAAAAGTTAGGGCTTACATAAATGAGTTATTTTTTCCTCTGTAAAAGAGTATTACTGTGGGAAATTCCATGCCACTGTGAACTAATGCCAAAAATACATTTTATTTTTAGCTTGCTTTTCAATTCTTTGAGATAAATGTAGAATATTTTAGGTGATATCATAAATTTGGCAGAACTTTAATAATATTTTAAACAGACGATTTATTGAATTAGATATAACATAAAATTCTACATAAAATATTTAATGTTTTAAGAACCCTCATTTAATTTATTGTTTAAGTAGTGTTTTCATAGTTTTGACAAATAATTGTGTATTTTTGAAAGTGTAAGAGAGCACTTGTGATTTTGGCACAGGAAAGATGAATATTTTACTTAAAAGGTTTTCAGAGTAATATTGAGATTATTTATAAAAGACATATTACATATTTTTGTATATTAATTATTTTGTTTAATATTTTCAAAAATGTTAAGTTGATTTAAATGACACATAGAATGTGTATGTATTCATCTATTAAGTCAATAATGAATTCATTATCTATATGTCATTATCTCTGATCTGAGTGTTAATTTTATGTATTTATTTGATGGCATTTCTCTTTATCAAGAGCTATTATTAGACCAAATTATATTTGTCCATCTGTTCAGCCACTAGCATCAGGTATCTCAAAAAGTTCATGGAGTATTCATGCTATACAAAAATGCTATGTAGATTACAAATTTTTTTGCATTAAAATAAACTCAGACTTAATTCCATATTTCCCCAAACTTTTTGAAGTCCCCTCATATTTATTGGGAACCTACTATGTGCAAGGCATTGTACTATGTCAAATGCCATTTGTTGACAAATAATTGTTATTCATTGAGCTGCCTTCAATAAGAGTATAATCTATACAAACAGTTGTACATTTCAGGATGCATTCATGGACATACAAGAAGCAGAAACACAAATGTATGAAAATTTAATCATGGTTAAAATGTACAGCTTTGGTACACTGTTAACTCATATAAAACTCCATAGAAGAATACTTAGGAGGTTATGCCCCTACTCAGTATTTTGTTTTATTTTATTTGTATGTCTCTACTCAGTATTTTATAGAAGAAAGGTTGATTCAGAATATTTAAATGCCCTAGAGTTTCCCAGGTAGTGCACTAGGTTGCTAAGATTTGAGTTCAAGACTTGTTGAGTCTAAGGACAACATCTCTCCAATGTAGTACATTGGAAACCAAGGGATGAGAGAATTTAAAACAAAATAAGTGAAATAGGAAGACACTTTCAAGATTATATAGTTTAGGGATAGGAGACAGGAACATAATCGACCAAATTCACCAAAGTTGTTAAGAAGGTAAGAATGGATGTTAGACGATGAGGACCAAAATCTCTGGTAAAAAAGAGGAAGTCGGAGCAAATGTATAAATTCTACCCAGGAAATGGAAAATTGTGTTTGCTCTTATTTTGTTTCCTTTATGCTATGTCTCAGAATCTTACCATAGAGAAATTAAAACAGTCTAAGAACAGGAATTAAAGTGGATATTATCCACCTATTAGCTCCTTGAATGTAATATTGGAGCTACATAGTTTCACTTTATTGCTGTGTAATTATTGCACTATACTGGTATCATTCTGAATTAAATGGTAATTCCATTAGAACAGATGCCATAATGTTGCAATGTACTTTTATTATAGACTTTTCTAAGAACTTTTGTTGATTTGTATGAGTACAGAATAGAGCTTACAGTTTTAAGGTAAAGTAGTAATTCTGAAATAGATTCAAATGACTTTTAATTCTTTATTTATCATTTTTTTCAAAATAATTGGCATAGAGTGACCTGCATAGAGTAGATACTCAACAATATTGGTATGATAATATCACAAATAAAAAAAAAAAAGTGCTCTTGGTAGAAAGTGAAAATTTAGATTTTTCAGTCATGTTAAGGAGGAGAGAATTGCATCAAAAAATGAATTATGATTCCTAGTTGTACAGAAGAGCCCAAAAATTAATTATAAAATATATAGTCCAAGCTATAAGCTGACTGTGTTGGAAGACAGTGTAAAGTAGCATCTCTGGTTTTTAATTGTTTCAATATTTATTTATCTACTAATTAGCTAGGAAGTCTGTGAATAAGCTATTTTCCACTGTAAAAGTATTTATCTAATTGACAATATAAATTGTCAAACAGAGATTATATACATGCAAACATTGGAATATATATAGGTGCGTTATAAAATCTTTGTTGCCTGTGGGTTTATAGAGAATCCACATTTTCATAATTGTGCATTTTCTGAAAAGTTCTTGTGAACAATAGTCATACATATTTATAATTGTAGTAAAGATATGATTTAATAAAACAGCAAAGACGTTTAAGATAAAAATATGCATTTAGGGTATTTATAATAGCGATCTATATTTCTCTGGTGACCTTACAGTTCGTTTTTTATTATAATGTAGGTAGAAAATATCACTTATTCTATTTTTCTGGATAGTGCAACTGAGTCACACCAAGGAGTGAGTCATGGTTTATGTCACCAGACAGAGGAAAGCAGGGAATCTAGCCCAGGGCTCTGCTTTCCCTGCTAGTCACTACTCCTTTTCAAAAGCTTCTTTTTAAAGATATGACTTTTAAATCAGACAGCTGGAGATCCGTTTCTCCTTAGCTGTCAAATTGAGAGCTGTGTGTGTTCCTGCCTGAATTGTTGACCCCACTTAGAGGGAAGCATCATGAGGAATGTGCCCTTTTCCAGAACTCTTGTGGGGAAAACACAGGGAGCCTGGCAGGGAGAAAGCCCTGGCAAGTCACCTTTAAAAGATATAAACAGAATTTTCAAGGGTACAGAGATCTAAGGTACAATTTTTTTTAAATGTGGTTTATTTATAATGAAAAACTGATTATGTGTATGTATGTGTGTATACACTATGCATAGTCACACCATATATAGTCATACATACGTATACATGTATATTTCTTCAAATAAAGTACAACGGTCTTACCTTCTAAGTTTATGCAGGTGCGCATAAACTCCTGAGTGTAGAATGGAAGTTAAATTTAAATAAAATATGCTGCCAGATCTATAATGACAGAAGCTAGATCCTCTGTCACTGACCCCCACCATTTTTTCACCTGCTGATCCATACCTGAGATACCTTTATGGGAGCATAAAGCCTCCACATCTGTCCTTGGAGATGAAGTGTGTGCTTCTAGCTCGAGGCATGCAAGGCCATGGACATGCCTCCCCAAAGTGGATTACATGCCTGAGAGCACATTCTCTCCGGATGATCAGTTTTGATTTGCAAAGAGTAAGATGTATAAAATGTATGGTGGTTCTCACGACCTCAAGGTCTGGGTACAGGAAAGCTACATAGAAGAGGAAAGAGACAGAGAGCTGAGGTGCTATGCCAGAGGCAGGCGACTTGCCTGTTTTGTTCTGCTGAACTCCGCCTCTTACTTCTCTTCCTTTGATCTTCCTGTTTTTTCCTCCCTGGTCTTCTTCCTCTCTTTCTTCCCTTTCATCCAGCATTTACATCTATGAAGTACTCATTACTCATTTAGCATTGTGCTAAACTCTTTACACATTTGTCATTTCTTCTGGTGATAAAGATTTTTTTCCCTCCGGATAGTTGGAGCCTGACTCCAGATGATATTGACCAGTGACACTTACCTGTTTAAGGTTGGAATAGGCATTTTTGCAATATTTGCCTATATCAATATAATGATAATTGTGGAAAAACCATCATTGGTATCAACATGGCAGTATCGAACTGCACCTACTACCTCTTACCCCTACTCTGCTGTCTACTCTTTAATTAATGAACTGAATTGATTGGCAGCTTGAAGAGTTACTTAAGTTGTCCTTTGAAAATAGTATATAGCCATTAGTGTCAAGTAGATGAGAATTTTTATTGTCCTGGGTATTAATGTTCATTTATGTCTTCTTCTAAAAATCTTAGATGAAGATATATGATATCTAGGTAGGTAGTAAGCCTGATATCGATATAGATCTAATGTGACATGTAACCAAAAATTTAATTCTAGAGTTTTTCCATATCCTCCTAAAAATGTCTTCTCATTTTCCTCCTTTCTACAAAAGGCTAACAGTTTCTCACTCAAGAACTGTAATTTAAGCAAGAAACTATTCCTTTATATGTTACATTTAGCAAGAAAAAATTCATGGAGCAGTTATAGATAAGTATCAGTTAAGTAATTTATTTAATAAAAGTGTAAGTAACAGACTCTGGAAGTCAAAGAATGCTATTATTGAAATATATACATTTGTTGGTTGGGACAACATATAATGCTTGGAAAACTACTCTGGAAACATGACATTGTAAACATAAGTGATGGGGAGGCCAGCAGCTCACATGGTGGTTAAGCAGCTGGATTCCCACATGGCTGACCTTGGTTCAAGTCCTGGACCTGGAAGCCTGCCTTCTCGCTTTCTCTCTCTCTTTCTCTCTCTGGTAAACACACATTCCCCATAGCAAATTAAAAAAAATAATAGTGATAGTAAATAAAATAAAATAAATAAAAAATTTAAAAACTAATAGAACTTTAAAATAAATGTATCTTATTTTGTTTCTGTTTTTCTTTTTCTTTATTTTTTATTGCATTTTCTTTTACACATTTAATCACATTATTATTTGTCTTACAAAACAGATATTTTAACAGGTGAATATTTCTCCCTAGTACAGTTGATAAAACTACAAAATATCTTCAACAGATAATACCACATTTCTTTGTGTCATTAATGCTTTGCCTCCCTATTTTTCTTCTAAATGTCCTTCCTGAGACCCTCCTCTTTCATGCACACTATATCTGGTATTTACATCTATATACTGTCTGTATCTTTTAGTCCATTAGTTTTAGTCATAAAGTGCGGACACTCGGTATATATTAAGTGGGGACATACAATGCCTCTCCTTCATAGCCTGGCTTGCTTCATTCAGCAGTATTCCATATTTATCCACTTCCTGTCAAAAAACCAGGTTTTTTTTTTTAATGGCTAAATAGTATTCCATTGAGTATATGTGCCACAGTTTTTCTATCCATTCATCTGTTTGTGGGTATTTGGGTTGTTTCCATGACTTAGCAATTGTGAACAGTGCTGCAACAAACATTGACATACAAGCACTTTTCCAATTAAGTAGTCATCTGTCCTTTGGGTAGATAAAATAAATGTATTTTTGAAATAATAGATTGTAAAACATCAAAGAATGCTCATTTAATTTCAGTTTTCTACTAAGGCCTATAAAGTGTTGTTTTTTATCTTTAGAATTAAATTCTGGACATATTTTAAAAAATCCATATTTATGGGAAAACCCAGAATTTTGCTTACTGAAACTATCCCCCTTGAGGAAAAACTTAGAATTACAAATAAATATATTAATCAGAAATAACATTGTAGCTTAATCTGCTCAGGTGAAAGCTATTTGATTAGTATCAACATGCTTTTTTGAATGTTAACAGTACACTTTCTTAGACTCTATTTGATGTGATTAAGTACTTTAGTTGTGTAGTTTCCATTTATTTTTCACCTTTATCAAACCAAGGGTAGAGAAAGAGAATATTTTTTATTAAGAATCACTGACAAACCAAATGTAATTTAGTAAAGCTCCAAAATTATTATTAACTACATTAAAGTATTTTCCCTATTTGTATTTCTTGGTATTCAGAAAACATAATTATGATATTATGTTCAATACTATTGGGACCAGCAGTTAGCATAATGGCTATGTCGCTAGACTCCCATGTAGTTGACTGCGGTTTGCATCCTGCACCCGGTGGCTTAAACTCACGCCGGGCGCATGTGCGTATGTGCCCAAGATCAGGAGAGGAGAAAGGAGGAGAAGGGATTGCGGAGTGGCCATCCCCCCCTGGGGGGTGATTTCTCGCTTCCTGTCTCTCTCTCTCTGTCTTCCTGGTGAGTGCACGCACTCTATAGCAAAAAAACTCATTTGTTGTTGTTAATAGCCTTTAAAGTGACATATAGTTATAAGTATAATGCCTCTTGAAAAACAATATGTGTACTATTTTAGCATTATTTTGATAGTGTTAACTAGACTTATTCTATTAGATAATTTTTATGATGTCATGCTTTAATATGAACATTGAACCTGGGCATTATTTATCTTGTATATGAGAGATAATGATCTTCTTTAATTTCTTCAAATACCTCACTGTTGTTCAGAAACTAGTCATTAGTGCTCTCAGATATTAAGAAAAAAATAGTATGCTGTTGTGGGAAAAGTTATGACATATTTTTCTGTGCAAAAATGCGTCACGTCTTTTCGAACAACAAATAGTATTTACCCAGTTGCTTGGATTTTATCCTTTGCTTTTCTGAACTTTGCTCCTAGTTTTCAAAAATGTCTTTTTTGCATTTCTCTTAAGAAAATAGGTAATAACCTATCTCCTTGGGGGGGAAAAAAGATGAGAAGACAAGTAACTTCTCCACTAATGGCATTGTTGTGGTATGGTCTTGAACCTGTGAAATGCCAAAAATAATCAGTGAAAGCATGCAAAACTCACGGGAGAGGCTAGGGCAGGGCCATGAGGAAGAGAATACATCTTACTGGGTTCTCTTTTCTTATTATAGCAGGTGTCATTACTGAACATCAGACCCAGTATTTTTCTCACCTTCCTTTTGGGGGATTTTTTAAAAAGAGGATAATAATAAAATTGTAAGCCCAGCCAATAATTGTAGGCCAAGTGGAGTGCTCATTTTCACATTAGAGCTTGTGCAATCTGGAGGGAAATTTGTTTAGTATTACTTGTGAGTTGGTGGATCAGATAAAAGCCAGTCAAGTGGAAGAGAGGACTGTGAAGTGAGCAGTCTCCCCTGGTAATTGCGATGCTGCAGGCGTTCCTCCAGTCAGTTAATAGATTTCCCCAGCTCCTCTGTGCCAGGTGAAAATTTCCTCATTAAGGGGAATTTATTCCATTTCCTTTTATCATTTATTATTGAAGACTAAGTGTGAGTGGAGGAAGTTTCAGAGATGACAGGGTAGAATTTTAAACAACAACAAAATATACATTGGAAGTTGAAGAGAGAGAGGAGAAAGGCTTGTATTGTTTATAAACCAGAGAACACACAAGGGACTTCCTGCCGTAGAAGCCGAGCTATGCTGTCTAACCATTACAAAGATTATGGCAGAATGTGTAAAAATCTGATTGTCTAGTTTTAAGATGTTCCCCCCTTCTAAAATTTGAAACTGTTATCTTCTACTGTTAAGTAGAGAGAAACTAAAGATTATGGAAAGGCCAGCCTCACAGACTTTTGGTGTGTCTGTTTTATTGTTTATAGTCAATTAATGCAGTGATAAAAGTCTAACCTTTGAAGAGTTTGCCCTTGAACTCTGAAAGCAACGAATGCTGGTAGGGGAAAGAAAAGTTTTCTATGCAGCATATTTTAGAGAGTACAGTTCTGAAATATGAATTTAGTGTGTACATGTTCAAAAGAGTAAGGATAAACATAAAATACTAGCATACACAAATACATATCAAATAACAGAAGGACAATTTATTGTATGCATGTTCAAATTGTGTACATTAGTGCAGTAGGCTCCATTCAGCTGATTACATTTCTAGCTTGGTATAATGCTCCCTTGATTTATAATATAGTAGAAAAGGAACATTCCCTTTTGAGGCTTCAAAAAGCAGTTTTGAATTACAAATTCAGCATTTATATTTCTTTTAGCAATTATTTTGTTTGAGTTTGTTCCAAATTAAGGTTTTTATTTTCCTTTGGAAAAATAAAAATGTTATAGCCCTGTTCCTAAAATAAGCTTTTACCTAGCTCGATTTGAAAAAAAAAAAAATATATATATATATATATATATGTATATATATAGTCACTGTATGGAAGTTCTCCTCAGCAGATAAAATAGAGGGTAGCCCAATATGGGCAGATAAAGATGAGGCACATGTATTAAGGACTCCACACTGTAAAATGAGCTCTATGTTCACTGAAGATTATTCATCTTGTATTAGACTCTGAGGAGGTTTAACCTTATCGAAATCACTGGCCCTAAGCTAATGAATGAATCGTGTCTTCAAACTGTCTCTTCTTTTATTTTATTACAACAAGGCACAAAATAAAATTTTGTATCAGAACAAGTTCGGAATAAAGTCAATTTTCTTCTCTATGTAATGACATGACAACCAGAGTCAGAGTCAGAGTCATGCCATGCAGAGTCAGAGGAGAGAAAGAATGAGGGAAAATGCAGAGAGAGTCAGCTTCCTTCCTTTGTCAGAGTTAGGGGTAGGTACCTAAGAATGAGGCAGCACTGGATGTGGGAGGGGATCTAACTTGTTTGTATCTAATTGCCAGGCCTGGGCAGAGTCAGCATGTTATTTCTCAGTGTGGAGTATTCAAACTGCTGTATACTATTTCACAAATAGGTTTAAAGAGTAGAAATTAATAACCAGGCAGACCATAAATAAAATACTATAGAAAATACATCTTTTTTGGACATTATGTATACACTTCTACTCTGGACTTGTCTTCAAGTTAAGTTAGATAAGCATGAATGTACTAATATGCCAATTTTATCATTCTAATTTTCAAGATATTTAAAAATGTTATGTTATTGACCCAGTTATTTGAAAATTAAGGAAAAGTGAAAGTCATTTTTGGCTCACCAGGAAAATATTTTCAGAATCAGCTGGTGAGGAAAATATTTTCAGAATCAGCTGGTGAGCTTAAAATATGTACTGTATAGATCTAGCTTAAAGCATCTGTTTCAAAATTCTCACCTGTTATTATTTGAAGGGATGCCTGTGTAGACATAATTTTCACCCTCATTCTGAAGTGTCTTTCATTTACAATCATTGTTTTGTATTACTGTTGCTCTTTTCAGACATCCCTTTTAAATAAAGAAAGCTCTCTAGGTTGGGGATTGTCGTGGGGGAGCTGGAACAACTGAACTGGCCTTAGTGATAGCTATTTCTTTCCTTTTCTTTTTTTTCCCCACCAGAGCTGAATACAAAATTAATTCACTTCACATGTTTATGCACATGGCTAAGGCCATTTCTATCAACTAGTCTTTCTTTTTCTTTTCATTTATTCATTTTTTTTTTTCCTTTTTGGTAAGGATTCAATTTTATGTGGTGGCTAGAGGAGGAAGACTTGTGTATTTGCTAGAGATGTCTATATATGCTCTATTGAACTCTTGTGTTGAAAAAGAATAGGGGAATTATGCAAATTCCAGTAGTAGAAAAGACCATATAGCTCAACAGAGCTAGACAAAACAAATGTAAACTGATTGGCTGCCTAATAGCAATTTAAAAATCTACACAGTTTCTTTTTTTGTTTATTTAATATTATTATTTACATGATTTATAATTTCTATTTAAAATAAATAAAAGCAACCTTTCTGGACTAGAGGATGTTTCACATGAAAAATAAAAATAAATCATCAAAAAACAACGAAATCCCAAAAACTGAAAAACAAAGCAAAAGCCACAACAGCAAACAATTTGAAAAACATGACTCAAAAATATAAAGATAAATCCATGACTCCTGCTTCTCTTGGACTTGAAGCATTTGCAGTGATGGTGCTGCCAGTCCATAGTCATAACTACAGGTGTGCTGGTCCTTTACAAGACATGTTTGTGAATGTGTCTGGATCACGATTTTTCAAGGTTAGGATATTAATCATCCAAGCTAAAGTGGTTGTTGATGCAGTATCATAATATGGGTTTTTGCCTCAGATAGTTTTTTCAGTAATAAAGAAATGTTGTAATCATGACTTTAGCTAGTCTTTTCTTTCAATGATGATTGTAGATTAGATGATGTTTTAGCAAGTAGCCAGAAATATCTAAGGGAAAAATTTTGCTTGGTATTATATATATGGTATTTTTCTACCTAACATAAACTTTATATCTATTTTTAAAAATAAAGTTATAGATCACACAGCTTATGTGTAGCTTTTCACCGTGAGTGTAAATATTAATATGTTTGAGATTGTCTGCAAAACTCATGATTTGAGATATATTTTTGAAAAGAACATCATCTAAAGTTCTAATTTAGAAAAATAGCCTATTTGGGAAGCTCTTCCACTTTGAGGCTGAAAGTATACAAGCACATAAACAGAAAAGCAGTTGGTTTAGGAACATATTCTTGGCAAGGAAAGTAGAAACATGTTTCTAAAACAAATAGCAGCAACAATAAAAAAAAAAAAATCCATCTACTACTTTTTTCTTAAGGTAGCCATAGAATTGGTTGTTTCCAAGACCCTCAAAAGCTCAGAAGTTGTCTCTAGGGTTAAAAATCTTTCCGAACTTCCCCATTGTAAGTGGGAAACCTCTCCCCTAAGCCACAACCTCATTTAATATTATCATATAATACTGACATTAGACATGTACACATGTCCCTCATAGCAACTTCCACAGTGTAGACACATCAGCGTCTATTTGTCTGCTTCCTATGTACTCTGACCTCTGACTATAGGAATTCAGTATCTTATCATTAATATAGTTAGTATAGACTTGAGGCATAGCACATGCTCATTAGGTGTTAAAACACTAAGGAAAGAGTGACAACACATGTTGCTGTCAAGCTTCCTCTAACTCTTCCCAATTTAAATCTTCAGTATGGTTGCTATACCTATCATGTCCACTGCTGCCTTCGAATTATTGCAATACATTTGCCCTTATATTTGTCAACTCCTTCATCTTTATACAGCTGAACTTTCTTTATAGCTCTGTTCTCACCCCTCTACTGCCATAGTATTTCTCAAGTACAACCCACTCATACTGTTACCTCTTTGCTCTAACCTCACTTTGTACCGCATAGCTTATACCTCCATCACATGTTTTGAATCACACTCTTTCATTCTGTTGCCTCAAACACTGTTTCATATCTTCTCTGGTAGCATTTCCAGTAGAAAGGAGATATTTCAGTGATGATGAAATAGTCTATAATCTGTACTGTTTGGTATGGTGGCCATGTGTGGACATTGAGCACCTGCAATGTGACTAGTATGACTATAGCTTTAAATTTTTAGTTTTGAAAATTTCAAATCAGTTAGTATTTACTTTTAAATCACCATATGGAGCTAATGACTACTGTATTGGACACTGCAATTCTACAACATGTAGAACAGGGCTTGGCATACGTAGCAAGTCAAACAGAATATCGGGTTGTGTTCAAGGATTTGAAAAAAAATGTGTTTACTCTGAGGGAATGCTTATCAAATTAAAGTGGGAATAAAAAGCCAAGAAATTAAATTAATTGAGATAAATAATTCGTTTATTTGAAATAAAGAATATTTAGGTGCAATGGAAAAAGCAAATTGACTAGGAAGAGCTATAGCTACAAAAGTCTAAATAAGTACTGATATTGGAAGACCAGAGAAACAACCTTTATATATACCAGCTTGATTCTCTGTTGTCCAAATCTAGAATATAAATTAATAAAATAAAGAAGATTAAAGATTGGAATAAATGAAATACAAAATGTTTAATTCAACTAAATTGTATTAACAGGATTTCATGAAATGTTTTATTTCATACAAGTTAGATCTTCTGGCAGTACTCTGTTATGCTTTCATATCATTATCTTCACTTTCAAACTGGTATAATAGAATTTTATTGTATCGACTATTGCTTGAAATAGCTGACCCACAGGTATTTGGTAAAAGATACCGTCACAGCATCTTTTACTCCTGCGTATCTTAGATTTTTATTTATTATTTTTGCATGCACTTTAAAAATAATTTATCTTTTCTGTAAAAATAGAAAAAATAAAAAACTAGCAAATATGTAGTTATAGCTTTCTTCATTCATTTAATATTTATGGAATGCCATCTGCAGGCCAATATGCTAGGCATTGGCAAAAACCTGGAAAAGAAAAGTATTCTTCTTTCTCATGGAATTTAAATCTAATAGGAAGATGTGTTTGTTGAATAAATGTTGGGAAACATTAAAAATGTTTGATGATGACAATGGCATGCTAAACTCTGTGGTTCTGACATGCCATGGCTCCAAGTACAAGAGGCAAAATATAGGGCAGATCATTATGAATGAGGGAAAACTGAGAGGCATTTTGTGGATAAGCCTTGGCTTTCGCTAACTTTTGAGGGTGGCTGGAAGTTGGACAGAAGTTGAGTAGGAAGAACTTATGTCAAAGACATAAGTGAGAAAAACACCACAAAGTCTGCGTTATGGAAATGAGCATAGGGAAAATGAGGAAATAAATCTAGCTTGAATGAAAAATGATTATAAAACTATCTTTTCAACATATACAGATTTTTTTTGAGGGATTTTTCCCATAGGACGAATGTGTTCACCAGAGAGACAGAGAGAGAAAGAAAGAAATCACCCCCCGGGGGGATGGTCATGCCGCAATCCCTTCTCCTTCATTCTTCTCTTGGGATCTTGGGCATGCATGCACACATGCCCGGTGTGAGTTTTAAGTTGCCAGGTCTGGGATTTGAACCACAGTATACTACAGGAGTACAGCTATGTAACTATTACACCATCTGCTGTTTCCCAGATGTGTTATTTTAGTAAATCAAGGCAGTTATGGAGAGTATTGCAAGCCTGATGCAATATCGGGATATATAGGTGAAGATGATTCTTAAAGTTCATATTTATAAAAACTGGGAGCACAGATTAGATGGTGGAGAACAGATCACAAACTTGGAAATCATAAACTAGCTGTGCTACTGGGACCACTGACAGTGGTTAAAATAAAACGGGAGTTGAGGAGGTAACCAGATTAAAGCAGATAATAGCTGAGATAGAGTCTTGAGAATGAAAAACAGAAAGTGATCGCTGTGTACAATAAAGTAGGACAAAAGGCAACTTAGTAGAAGCCACAGGATCTTATTTATTTATTTATTTATTTATTTATTTATTTATTTATTTATTTATTTTAGAATGGAATATCAAAAGGATCATATAGTGAAAGGTGGAGAAAAATGAAAATTAAGAATCAGTTCCAGGATTTAAAAAGGAAGTTCTTGATCATTTTTTAAACAGAAAATTCAGATCCCCCCCCCCTTTTTTTTTAAGAAATGTTTTGCTATAGGGTACATTTACTTGTTAGAGAGACAGAGAGAGAAGATGAGAAATCACCTTCTGGGGGAAACGCCACTCCACAATCTCCCTTCCTCAATTATTCCCTTGGGATTCTGGGCACACATGTACCTGTGCCCAGTGTGTTTCAAGCCACCGGGTCTGGGACTCAAACCACAGTTGGCTATGAAAGAGTCCAATGCCCCAACCACTATGCCACCTGCTGGCCCCCAAAAGCCATTTTTAAAGGAAATAAGAAGAGGATGCAAAGGACGTGAAAGTAGAAAAATGTAACGAAGTCAGCAATGAAAATGTAGACATCATAGAGGCTAGAAGAATTATTTAGTTATTTGTGTATTTTTTAAAAATAAGGAAGCCCAAACATGTTTGAAGGAGCCTTTTGGTGTTTTTGAAATTGAACAGTTCACTGTTTCTTATTGTGTTTGGTCTAAACCTGAATCTCTCTTTTTCATTAACTCCCAGTGAGTCCATTACAGAAGAAACTCTGAGAAAAGCAAAGGAGATTGGGTTCTCAGACAAGCATATTTCAAAATGCCTAGGGCTGACAGAGGCCCAGACAAGGGAGCTGCGATTGAAGAAGAACATCCACCCTTGGGTTAAACAGGTAAAGGAGTTTGCCTTTCTTCCCAAACTTTCCGTGCTGAAATATAGGCACCAACACATAAAGTCATTGGCAATTAAAACTGGGTGGGATTAAACAGTGACTCTGCTTGTCCAGTTTATACCCTTGATGTTCTCAATATTAGCACAGGATTTATTTATGCTTCAAAGGAAAATAAGAAGGGACATGGGAATTAGAGTCAGCACCTAATATTGGCCTAAATGAAAAAAAAAAAAAAATCCATAGTGACCTCTATCCTCTGCTCTTTGGTCTATATTCAATTCTGTATATCTATCACCTATCTGTCTCTCTATCATGTATATCTATATCTAGCTAGCTATCTATCATCTATCTATCTGTCATCTATCAGCAGGAGAAATCCTTAATGTAACAGAAGGACTTGAAATACCTTAGCATGGTGGCTGACCCTCTTGAAAAGAATAGTTATCACCTTTGGCACTAACTTTTTACAGGGTAATACTTTATTTTAAGTGCCCCATCATTATGGTTAATTTAGTATTCATTGTGATAAGACTTGGCATAATGAGCTTATCTAGTATTCATGACAGTCACACAAGAACCTTCATAGGTATACTATAGGTATACTTTTTTTTTTTCTCTTCTTTCTTTTCCTTTTGCTTTTAATGGAAGGACTGTGTTGGCTTAAAGTACCACCAGCTGGTTTTTGTCCTTTAAGATCATTGACTTTTCTCTGTGTACTCAGGGGGCACATGCTACCCTCAGATCTCAAGCTTAATACTAAATATTTTCTACTCAGCAATTATTATCTTTCTGCCGCTTCACCTGCCTTACACCGACTTGCCCTGTCAGCCCCAAATTCTTGCTCACTAAGCTGAGCTATTGACCCTTTAGAGTCGAATTGATTTACTTTTTCCAAATATGTTCAGTGAGATCCTGTTCTTCCACCCCTTACCCATGCTTTATGGTATTTTTATCATCCCATTCCTCAGTGCCATAGGTAACTTAAGTCATATGCACTAACCTGCAAACCAAAGACATCTTTACACACAGGTGGTGTTGCTCTGATTTTAGATTTTATGTACACTTGCTTTAGACAGCTGGCTGGGTAAGTCTTCTTGGTAACCAGTTGACTATATGACCTTTTTGTCATATTCATGAGAAGTCCTGTAATAATCCAATAGCAATAATCCAATAATGCCCTAGGGTTGTATAGCCATTTATTGCCAAAGTGATAACTTAATTGTATAATTATTTATTCTCTCTCCCATTTGTAGATCTAGAAAGCAATTAAATGTATATACTTTTTCCTGTTTGTATATTTGAAGTAGTAGGTATTATAGGAATATAAGGGCAGATTAAAAATCCACAGTCTTGAAAAATATTATAGTACAGAAAGGGAATAACATAGTCCTTATTTGTTTATTTTCTTTTGCAGATTGATACACTGGCTGCTGAATACCCATCAGTAACAAACTACCTCTATGTTACCTACAATGGTCAGGTAGGAACTCCCTAACTGCTGCATGTAGAGAACTCTATAGTTAGTAGATGATCCATAGTAGAGAGTATATGTTTTTGGCATCTTTGATTCTTCAGAAGTCTTGGTCATAAAACTGGCATCATGTGGGTCCGATGTGATGTCATGTTTCTGTAATCAATCTTTTAGGAACTGCCTTAAAATAAGGAAATCAAACAAGCAGAAAGATAAGAACAGTTATTCTATACGATTACAATTATGCTCTGCTCTCATGACTAACTTAAAAAAACTGAGCTAGATCTATTTTTGACAAACAGGAAGAGCTTGTATAACATTTTATGCTTACGGTCTTCTAGAGACTAATAGAGGATGTATATGAACAAGCAGAGGAATGAGAAAAAGTCATTTAAAGACAGGACATATAGTCTAACTAAACGAAAGACTAGCACATAATTCTGGTATCTTTCTGTTCCCCTGCAGGAGCACGACATCAGTTTTGATGATCACGGAATGATGGTGCTGGGCTGTGGTCCCTATCACATTGGTAAAGTGACAGCTGACATTTACCCAGGACTTCACATTCACATAATACTCTCCAGACTGTTAATTATGTTATTACAAGAACTATGAAAAACAAATGTTGTATAATACATTTTTTGCAAATTAGGAAATTGAGGTTCAAAGAGATACAGCCCAATACTCTTTAGCTATATGTTGGTAGAAAGAGATTAAAATGCTGGTTCCAGCTACAAATTAAGACACAGACTGACTGACTAGATAAAAAACAGAGGCCCCCTATATGCTGCCTAAAAGAAATATACTGCATGGATAAGGATATACATAGACTGAAAGTGATGGACTGGAAAAAAGATATTCAATGTAAATGGAAATTTAAAAAAGGCTAGAGTTCCAATACGAACATCAGACAAAACAGACTTTAGACACAGATTGTTAAGAAGAGACAAGTTCATTATATAGTACTAAAAGGGCTAATTTATCAAGAATATATAGCACTTATCAATATCTATGCACCCGACATGGGAGCACGTGAAAAAGACTGCTAGATCTAAAGGGAGAGTTAGGCTCCAACACACTAATCATTGGGACTCTCAACACCTCACAGATCTTCTAGACAAAACATAAGCAGAAAGATACAGAATCTAAATGACACCATAAATCAAATGGACTTGACATCTATGGAACTTTCTACTCAACAGTCACAAACTATACACTTTCCTCATCCCCACATAGAATGTTTTGGAAGATCGACCACATGATAGGATACAAAACAAGCCTTTACACACTACTATATTTGTAGGGTTTTTCTTTTTTTGAGAGTTTTTTTTTTTTTTTTTTCTATAGGGTGTGTGCACTCACCAGAAAGACAGAAAGCAAGAAATCACCTCCCCCAGTGTAGATGGCCACACCACAATCCCTTCTCCTCCATTCTCCTCTTGGGATCTTGGGCATGCATGCATACATGCCCGGCGTGAGTTTAAGCCACTGGGTCAGGGACTCAAACAGTGATTGACTACATGGGAGTCCTAGGAGTCCTGTGACATAGCCATTACACCAACTGCTGGTCCTAACTATATTTGGACACCATATTATTTTGACAATAATTTTTAGGAGACAAATACAAACAATTTGTACAAGTTCTAGCACTTTCAGTTTTATGGCATCCCAGTAAAGAAATATTTTGAGGCATTTATACCATTATTATACTTCAGATTTCTTCATAGATCACTCATGCTGCATGAGGTGGTCTTGCCAAGCTTAAAAAATATTCTTGGAAAGGACAGGACTTTCCAATAAGTTAAGGTATTTCAGAGCTGCAATGCACCTCAGGAATCATTCAGGTTAGTCTTCATATAGCCTATTAAGTGTAAGGACTAAAACAAGAGCTCACATATTCTTATCACTACGTCACTTTGTGTGTGTGTGTGTGTGTGTGTGTGTGTGTGTGTGTGTGTGTAGGGGAGGTGTATCAAAATCAGTGTATTCACTTTGAATTTCTTTTCAGTAAATGAGAGTTATTTTTATTATTTGAGTTATCTTTCATTAACACTGAGGATCTGAATACCTCAGATACAGGGATTACCTATGGCAGAATTTAGATCATAAAACAGGCCAACATTTCATTGTTATTTAATTAGTCCTTGTTTTTTCCCCCTAATATTAATATAGTGTACCTCAAGGGTCTGTAATGTATATTTTGGAGTTTCAAAAATTGAGTTGAAGGCATTAGCTTCCTGAACTTGGACAGACTGATAATATATTCCTACTTCCCTTTGTTGTAACTTCATGCTCCTCTTACCCATTTTTCTAATTTCAATTCTCCACAGGCAGCAGCGTGGAATTTGATTGGTGTGCTGTCTCCAGTATCCGCACCCTGCGTCAACTTGGCAAGAAGACGGTGGTGGTGAATTGCAACCCCGAGACTGTGAGCACAGACTTTGATGAGTGCGACAAACTGTACTTTGAAGAGTTGTCTTTGGAGAGAATCCTTGACATCTATCACCAAGAGGTAAATGTGAACAAAAGAATGAAGAAAAATACATGTCGTGCACACTTTGTACACATGTGTATCCGTGTATGTGGATTACTATTGTAATTCACCTTAGGAGAAAAAGCTGCCAGTGTCTTCTGTGGTTTAATTTTGTAGTAAACCTCTTCAAAAAAGAATTAAAAATCACTCCAGCCTTATATTCTTGAGGCCCCAGCACAGTGATATTTTTATATATAAACTTCACTTTTTCTTTTTAAGATGGTAATCTGTTGAACACTCTACTTGTAACATGGACCAATCACATACTAAATAGTGTAAAATGACCACTTATAAATATTTTTCAGAATAATTTAATTGGCTATCTAGACCTGCAAGAAACAGCCTCTTTCTAGCTCATATTATGTGGTTTAATGATGAATGGTTCCCAGAGGAAAGAAGTCAATCGCTCACGAAGGACCAGTTAATTCCTTGTTCCATCAGATGAAGCCATTAGTCTTCAGTTTAAGATCAATGATGCTGTTCTGAGTGATTTTGGTTCTTTAAAGCTTTTTCTTACAGTTGTTCCTCCATCCTACTCCAATACTATTGAGCGTATCTCCTCTGTGGATTCATACAATCGCAGGCTACTGTAAGTCTTTAAAACACGTGGAATTATCTTGCAGTTAGAAAAATAACTACTGCAAATGTCCAGAGTGATGTCCAGTAGTTGTGTAATTACAGTCAATCTTTTATCACAGAGAATCATATCTATGTGTAAAATAAGGTCATTTAGAGAAAAACATAATGAATTGGAGTTACAATATCTACATTCTAGTTTTGACTTGAAAGTTCATTGATTTGTGGAAGTTACTTAAATCCCGTGTTTCATTTTTTATTTATTTATCTTTGTAATTGAGTAATATAAATGTAAAAGCATGTTCCATGTAGGTATTGTGATAACGACATGGGATTATAGTTGAAATCACATTATAAAGAGTAAAATAGAGTGCTAAAACAATGTGATGATTTTATGATTATAAAGAAAAAAACAGATGAATTTAGGGTAATCATAGTTCTCTATTTTGGCTTGACCTGCTAACCTTTTTTTTTTTTTTAAGATTTATTTCATTTTACTTATTCTTCTTCTTCAATATGAAAGAGAGAGAGAGAGAGAGAGAGAGAGAGAGAGAGAGAGAGAGAGAGAGAGAAAGCAAGTCTCCAGGTCTGGGACTTGAATCACAATCAGCCATGTGGGATACCAGCACCTTAGTCATCATGCTACCTGCCAGCCCCAACCTGCTAACCATTTAATATGATGAAATAGGTCCATTAGATAGAATATATACTTTTTTTTCTTTAGTCCTCTCTCTGACATGGTTTTTCTAATGACTTTTATTTCAGATAGATAGGCGGGCACCAAAACAAGTGCATCCTATAAATATTTCTTGAGAATCTGTCAATTTCCAGGTTCAGCAGAATAGACATCTATAAAACCAGGTTCCTGCTTTCAAGATATTCACAAAAACAGTTGAATCTATAATATAAATATGTGAAAAATCAAGAACTTGTCTTAAAATATTAAAAAGGACTACAAGCAATACCAGTGGAAATATTATGTATAATTAATTATTTCCCCATGAAATGGTTTAAGGAAATATTAAAAACTTTTATGACTAATTTTGGATGCCGTTACCCAAGGTTATTGATGAGATTATTTTACTATAATTGAAGTCAATATGATAGAAATCAGTTGGCCCTGGGAGCAGTTAGCATAATTGCTATGTTGCAGAACTTCCATATAGTCGATTGTGGTTCGAGTCTTGGACCTGGTGGCTTAAACTCACACCAGGCGTGTGTGCATGCCTGCCCAAGATCCCAAGAGGAGAATGGAGGAGAAGGAATTGCAGTGTGGCCATCCCCCTGGGAGGGTGATTTCTCTCTTTCTATTTCTCTGTCTCTCTTTGTCTTTCTAGTGAACGCATGCACCCTATAGCAAAAACCTATCCAAAAAAAAAAAAAAAAAAAAGAAATCAGTTGGCCCTTCTTTGAAGTTAATTGGCATTTGAAATATAATGTTACTAAATATTATAACGTCATTAAAAAAGTTATATTGGAGAACTGTAGAACAATATTCTACTGCTATATTCTTTATCCAGCATGAACTGTTATATACCATATGCACATATCATACATACATGGACATGTGTGTGTGTGTACATGTGCTGCATGTTTCCTTTTATGAGGTTGCTGTGTATCTCCTCATAGATTCTGCTCCACTGTCTTCAGTGTGTGTGCCTTCACCTGTAGGAGACTGCCTTGTCCTACTTAAGATGCCCCTAGTGATGTAGAAGCCAAGACATTCAGTAATACATTTGCAGAAAATTGAAAGCATGTCTAAATTTAGAATAACTGCACACAGTTGAGACACTTTGAAGAGAATTAGGCTTTCCCAAGGATACATAACTACAGGGAAAGATAGAAAGTGTGATGTATCTCTTGGACCAGTCTCTTGGTCCAGCTTTGGACCAAGACTGTTTCCATGGCATCAAAGAAGAACCTTAAAGAAAATATTAAGAGGGAAGTTCCACATGCCATATAGGTAGAAGCAGGCTGCTTTGGGAGAGATCTTCATTAGGTGTTGAGTGAAGAATGCTGGAATTCCCTTCCTACTTGTTTATAGTTTATTTTTTAAAGTTTATTTATTCCCAGAAAAAGAGAGAGAGAAAGAGAGAGAGAGGTATACCATAAGGGTCTTCATGCCATGATCCTCTTCACAGCCCTGCAGCTAGCTTGTACCATAGATGTGCCCATGGACATGCTTGTGGTATTCAGGTAGACCCAGGATGCAAGTCTGGAGCCTTCTCATGTGTCCTCTAGCATGTGAACTTCAACAACAGTTCTCCTATCACCTGCGCAATGAGGATTGGACCTTTTTTAATTCTGTTAAATATAAAATATTATGTAATTTATTCCTTTAGTTTTTTTTAAATATATATACTTTATAAAGGGCTGCCTTAAGCTTAGTCATTTATTCCTTGTGATTGTGTTCATGGGTTTTACTCTCTGAGAAGTGATTCGAATTTTGATTTTTATTTGTTTAATGTATAAGGAAGGGTCAAGAAATCAAGAAGTTGATGTCTGCCATCTATAGGGCTTTTTATTATTATTATTTTTTATTTCATTTTCCTTTATACATTCAATCACGTTATTTAGCTTACAAAGTGACTAGTTCAACATGTGAACATTTATCCCTAGTCCAGTTGATAGAACTATCGAATTATCTTCAACAGATAATACCACATTTCTTTGTCCCATTTGCTAGATGACAATTTTATTTAGAATATTCCCCACCAGGAAAAAGGTGCTTTCAAATTACTTTGATGTAAATAAGCTGAAAGTTATTACATTGTTTATGGAAGTTGCAATGTTGCCTTCTCTTTTACTGGCTTTAATTGCTGGGGAGGAATTATGCAATAATCTTTAGAGGCTACAATGAATAAGAAGCACACAGATCTGGTTCTAACTTTGCATTTCCCCTTTCCTCATGGCTTGAAAAGTTATTTAAACAAATAATGTTAATTTTTCTCTTATGTCTAAGCCTTATTATAGATCCAATTCTCAATTATTTTTGTATTTGTTTACTAAACATTACAAATATTGTGGGACCAGCAGATGGCAAAATGGTTATGTCACTTGTCTCTCATGTTGTAAACTGCAGTTCAAGTCCTGGACCCGGCAGCTGGAAACTCACGGAGGGCACATAGGCATGCATGCCCAAAATCCCAACAGGAGAATGGAGGAGACAAGACTGTGGCATGACCATCTTCCCATGGGGGATGATTTCTTAATTTCTGTTTCTGTCTCTCCAGTGAGCATGTGTGCTCTATAGCAAAAATCTCTCTTAAACAAACAAACCAAAAAAACTTGTTCTAAAAATACCAGACAATATATCTGACACCTTATGATATGTCTTGGTTTGAGTCCTACATGAATATTTTTTCTTGATTTTACAGTGTATACTTTGCCTGACTGTATTTCATAAAAGATGTACTTGACTTAATTGTCCTAACACTATACAGAAACACACACAAACACATATATGTACATTTACATACTATGGTACTTCTGTAACACAGTTTGAGTTAAATGAATAAACTAATGACAGACATTAATTAGCAATAGGCAAACCCCATTAGAAAACAAATGGACTCTAAATAGAACTGGTGTTCATTTTTAGCATTTGGTTTAATTGTGACTAAATGTAATCTGCAGATTCTTCCTGAAATATAAAACATGTTTTACTAAAATGTAAATTACTGAAATATGAAGGAGGATACTTCTCATTGGCATATGCTCAGGTAGTGAAATTTTGTAAATTAATAATCCATGAAACTGCAAAATTTAGGGATTTTTTAATAAAGCAAATGCTATTTTTTTGTTAGGAAGATAAGTTTTTTTCCACATTGCATTCCATCCACAAAACAGCATTTAACTTGTAGAAATAAAGACTGTCCAATGTGGCTAGGGGAAATTAAAAAGGTTTTCAATAAATTTGAAGCATTTCCTTGTAGTTATTTATTTGAAAATAAATATCTGGTGCGATGGCAGCTTGAATATTGTTTCAGAAATGTTACCTGCTATGTTAGCTTAGGACATCAGGTTTAAAATAGAGAACTAAGATAGTTTAAAACGATACAAATGAATCTAGGGTAAAATGAATGGAATTTTGGGAGCCTAATAGATTATTTTAGGCTTAAATAGTTTAGAAATCTCTAAAATAATATCTGAACTGTAGAGTATTTTATTGCAGTAGGTTACTGGAAACTATCTAAGCATAAGTGATTTTCATATGTGGGATACCAGGTTCTTGTCCCTATGTCCCTACAAATCCTGTCTTTGGAGTTGGGACCAATTTAAGATTGGATTCTTTCATGAAACTGTCCTAGAATAACGTCATCCAACATAGTCTCATGCATGAATTATTTTTGCTGTGTGGGCAAAACTTAAATTACACACCACGTTGTCACCCCAAGACATTCTTATAGGTGTAATTCATCTTCCCAGCCATGATCTATCTATATTTCTAGAGGTCAATGATGAGAATTTGTTTTTACACCGAACATTTTTCTATCTCCTCTTTTCTAAAAGAATGTTTTAGAAACAGCTCTTCTCTTAACCTGTGGTATTAACCACCTCTGAAAACAGCCAGAAACTAGAGTTGGCTTAAGATTTGAATATTTGATATATTACTTGAGCACAATTATTTACAAGGTTATAGAACTGGTTTCACACAGTAGCTCCATGCTTGCTAGATAAGAGATATGGGCAAGTCACTACACCTTCACTGAGTCTCACATTTTTTAGCTGTAAATAGGGTTAGTGGCAATCACCCCAGAAGAATACTGGGAAGGTCAAACAGGTAGTCTAGGATGCATAGCAAAGTACTCAAGAAAGAGTAGCAGCTGTTATCATCTTGGAAGTTAATTTCTTGAAAAATGGAAATCTATTTAATAGAGCTTTTGTGAAAAGTATTGATTTTTTATTAATTAAGGCTTTTATGTTGTCATAAGAAGAATAATCCTTTTTGAAGATTTTGCAAAAAAATGTATAGTAAACAATTTTATGTGTCGATAAGAGTAGCTTAGGTAGCTTTATAAATATGCAGCATGACAGGCTATTATTTCCAGTACTATTTACCAGGCCTTTAACAACTCAGTGGTGGGGTGTTTGTATTGGCAGTACTGTAATTGCTCTCATCAGAGTATTTTAGGATGATTTCAAATAACAATAAAATACATTTGGGACATATGTACCACTTCAGTAATTCTACCAATATTTATTAGTGGATCATTAGGGCAAACAAAATTATGCCAACTTCAATGCCCTATCAGATTTTATTTATTTATTTGTTTATTTATTTTAGTTTTGTGATGGAGTGCACGCATTGTCAGAAACAGAAAGAGAGAGAAAGTAAGAAAACATCTCCCGGAGTGTATGGCCCCACCACAATCCTCCATTTTCCTGTCAGGCTTTTGGGCATGCAAACTTATGGAACTGGTGTGTTTTTTTAAGATGCCAGGTCCAGAACTTGAACCATGCAGTCAGTCATGTGTGATCCAGTTGCTTAACCAATTTCATTGACTGGCCCATCAGATATTATATTTTATATTAATAGTCATGTCTTATTTTTATACTTTAGGATCTTTAATTCTTACTAACTCGTTTAACCTACATAGCAATCTTGCAAAGTAGGCCGGTGTCTTAATTCATTTCGTACTCCTGTAATGTAATTACAGTGACTGGGTGACTTATAAAAATATATATGTATATATATATATTTCTCATAGTTCTTAAGGCTGGGAAGTTTAAGAACAAAGGGTTGACTTCTTGTAAAGACCCTCTTGTTGTGTCACAGCATAGCAGAAGGCATCACATGAATGGAAAAGCAGGTGCACAAGAGGAGAGAAAGGAAGAGACAGACATAGAGAATGAGAGCAAGAGAGAGGAGCAAGAGAAAGGGTTGAATTCATTCTCTTATCAGGAACCCACTCACACAGTAACTAACCCACTCCTAAGGTAATGGCATTTATCCATTCATGAGGACTCCTCATGACTTGATCAGTTCTTAAAGTCTCACCTCTCAACACATTTGCATTAGGGATTAAGTTTTCAACACAAAACTTTGAAAGACAAAGTAAAACTATAGCAGCAAGCATTATCATAAGTATATGAACCTCAAGGTGAGGGAACGGAACATAGAAGGGACTTCTAATGGCAAATCTGATTTCCCACCATCCTGCACGGGCTCACTCTTACTACTACAACATCGGTCTTGAGGAACTTCAAGATTTGATGCATTATTTTTCTTGAAGTTTTGACTACTAATAGGAGATTTTATTTTAAGTGAGAAAGTCTTATACTAACCAGACGTACAAATTAAGGCTAAAGATTCAGACATCACTTATAAAGTAAGTAGTACGGAAATAGCAACAAAAATTAGTTACTGGGTACTGTTTATACGTGCCAAGATTGCAGCAAAGGAAAGAAATGGGTGGACTATGTCACACAAGCAGTAGGTGCAATGTAGATTAGATTTTAGTGGTGACTAGAAGTTAGGGGAGAAGAGCGAAAGAAAATAAGCAATGGCTAAGGAAGTTTCCATGGTGCGGTTTTGCTATAATACACAGTTGGGGATAATGAGTACTGTACTCTTCCTGGTACTGAGAGGGGTTATGATCAATAACACTAGATAGTCTCAAGTGTCCTGAAGATAAAGAATAAATTGTATCTTCTAGGGATAGGAACTTTTGGAGAACTCCTACTAGGAGTAACTAGATGAAGTAGTTTCGGAGGATTCCTAATCTGAATGTGAAGTGCCAGGGTTGAAGGGTACAGAAGGAGTGTGGAAGGAGAAATCTCTATCCACTTAAGAAAAAAAAAAAAAACAACATAATCTAGGAAGGAAATAATTATAGTACAGAGTTCATACTGCAAATTCATCAACTTGATTTTCTTTTATAATTTGTCACTCATGTTGCAAACCATACTCAAGGTAGTTGTGTGGAAATCTTAGAGCATGTAAGTTTCTAAAAAGTCAAAACTGAGGGGACCAGCAGTTGGCAGAATGGGTACGTCGCTGGACTCCCATATAGTCAACTGCAGTTCGAGTCCCAGACCTGGTGGCTTAAACTCATGCTGGGCACATGTGCGTGCATGCCCAAGATCCCAAGAGGAGAATGGAGGAGAAGGGCCTGTGGTGTGGCCATCCTCCCCCAGGAGGTGATTTCTTGCTTTCTATCTCTCTGTCTCTCTCCGTATTCCTGGTGAATGCTTGCGGCCTATAGCAAAAACCTCTCCAAAAACAAAACAAAACAAAACTGAATCTATCCTTTTTCTTTGTGGCATAGTTTAATACTATCCATTGACAGGAGTGATGAAAATATCTCAATGCGGTTAAACATTGTCAGTAAGGAAACGGAAGCTATATTAGTACAACTGTCAATTCGACTGATGATAAAGTTTCTCTAATGGCCAATATTTTGGATGTCTTTTCCAGGCATGTGGTGGCTGCATCATATCAGTTGGGGGTCAGATTCCAAACAACCTGGCAGTCCCTCTATACAAGAATGGTGTGAAGATCATGGGCACAAGCCCTCTGCAGATTGATAGGGCTGAGGATCGCTCCATCTTCTCAGCCGTCTTAGATGAGCTGAAGGTGGCTCAGGCACCGTGGAAAGCTGTTAATACCTTGGTAAGAAAAGAAATGAGTGTTTGTCTTTAATGTTCTTTTTTGAAGACTTTAAACCCGAATGTTAACTACTGGAGATGCTAACTACAGGGCAGGCAAAATGCTCTATGCTTAGTGAATTTACTAAGCTTCCTTATTTTCATGATTGCAGTTAAATGCTGATTATAAATTGATAGCAGTATTCTCATTTAGATTCAGACAATGAAAAGAAGTTCAAATTATTTTTGAACCAGATTTGATGTTTGGAATGAGAAGCTAGGAATTTTATGTATTTTGATGTCCAATTTACATTTTAATGGTGTCTTTTGAGAGAAAGAATAAAAAAGAGTTGGGTTACCACTTGATCTAATGATACCATTCTGCATTTTTATTGTGCATTTTGAACTAGTCATACATTTGTTGTTGTCATTTCTATTAATTAGAATGAAGCACTGGAATTTGCAAAGTCTGTGGGCTATCCCTGCTTGTTGAGACCTTCCTATGTTCTGAGGTAATATATTGTCCAAAACAATGATTTAAAAATTGGGAGATACAGAAATGCATGCTGTAATTCTAATAGCACTAGGCCTCAATGTGGAGTAATTTGTATATCCATTGAGCATCTCCAAACCATTACAGCTAGTTTGAGGAATAATGCATGGTCCTTCAGCTTTTCCTACAGAAAGTGGCAACACAGAGACTGCTGTAATACATCTAGAAGAGTGGATTGGAGAACCATCTTGCTAACTGAGAGAGGGTAGTTTTACATTAGAGAACAGGACAATAAAAACCACACACATACACCAAAAAATGGGGTTTCTCTGGCGAGTGTGTTTTCTGATACTCAAAAATCACAGCTTGTTTTTGACTAGTGAAAGCATCTTCTGACAGTTACCTTGGCTTTGAAATTTTGAGTTTTGGAGTTCAGAGTTTTTAATAGATAAATGATGATGGTGAAGAACATGGACAGTGAGGATCTTTTATATTAAACTTTGAAAGCAAATTCTATCATCAAAAGAGAAGTTGTGAATTATCACTTTCTTTCTTCAGATGTTACCACATGTAAGGAACTACTTCACTGAACAGAGGATAATAAGATAAACACAATTTGCTGTGCACAATTTGAAAGTGTAAATGGAATTTGAGATGGGATCCTTTAAAATAATGAAAAATTTTAAATGAGGTGGAAAACTTTCCTTTTTATTTAAATGACATTTTATGTAAAGCACAGTCTAATAATACTACTTCTGTGAGGGAATTAGTGTAGATTAATTTAAATAACATGTATTCATTTAAAGATAACTGAAACAAAAAAAGCTTTGATGATTACACTTCCTTTCTTTTTTTTTTCTGAATCTATATCTTTGTTCTAGCTCCCTATACTCAAATTATCAGTATTATTGTTCCCTTAAACATGTGAAGCAATTGAAAGCTCTTAACGTTAAAAATTTGTAATAAGGTTGAAAGGTAGGGACCAGCAGATGGTGTAATGGTTACATTGCTGGACTCACATGCAGTCATCTGCAGCGTGAGTCCTGGACCCAGTAGCTTAAACTCATGCCAGGTGTGTGTGCATGCCCAAAATTCTGAGAGGAGAATGGAAGATAAAGGCTTGTGGTGTGACCATCCCCCCCTGGGGGGGGGTGACTTCTTTCTGTCTGTCTTTCTCTGTCATTCTGGCGAGCACATGTGCCTTATAGCAAAAATCCCTCCCTCAAAAAAAAAAAAAAAAAAAGTAAAGAAAATACTACTATTTATTGGAGTACCTTTGTGACCTTCATAAGATCTGATGCTATTTCTTGGCATGAGAATATAATACATAGTGATTAAACTCAGAGTATTTATTAAGAGTATATCCTTCATCTTAACCGTTTGTCATTACTTTGTGTTGGACATAAGAAAATACTACTTTTTAGAGGGAAGTGGAAAGTAATATTTTTCTCTCTTATTTGTTCCCTTTTTTACTGCTTTTCTTTTTCTCCCCTCCCATTTCATTCTGAAAATGTCAAAATTCAGAATAAATTGATTTTAGTTAGTATCATGTCTCAATTATTTGGAAAGAAGGACACAGTTAAATATGTTTCAGTCACATACTGTATTTGCAAATGTTAATAAAATTTATTATTTTGCAATCTGATTGAGGTAGAACTACCTTTTTGGCAACATAGTCCTGGTTAACATCAGATACTGATAACAAAGTTGGAAGAAATAAGATTAGAGAAATTAGGCTCTGAGCTGAATCTTGTTAAGATTTAAGAATTACCTGGAACCAGGAGAGAGTTAAAACAGTAAATCAGAAAGAACAATCCCTGGGCATGTATGGTCTCCAGAGCTTTAGGGTTCCCTTGGACATTAGCATGGGTCTCACCTTCTTTTTCTGTCCCTAATTCCAGTGACTCTTTACTTGGTTGATTATCATAGTGAGTATCAATTTATAGAAAGATACTTATTAGCTTAGACTGAAACTGGATGTTTCTTGGAGCGGTTCTGAACGTCAATCAATTGGGTATGATTGGGTATTACTTCCAAAGTGGTAAGAGAAACTAACCTGCTTTCCTCCATCTTTTCCCAGTGGATCTGCCATGAATGTGGTATTCTCTGAGGATGAAATGAAAAAGTTCCTAGAAGAGGCCACTAGAGTCTCTCAGGTAGTGTTGCATTTTCTCCTGGTAACTTTTACCTCTTCTGTTGTCACCTTATTTTGTATGTTGTTTGTCTACTCACACAATATCTTAAGATAGTCTTTTCTCCCTGCTAAATACTAGTCTCCTACATATGAGAATGAGAAAACTCAAAAACATTAAATTATAACTAGGTTCCTAGGATTAGTAGACAAACAGCAGTGTATATTGAATAAAAACATATTTATACATTTTTGTTTGATATTTTAGACTCCAAGAATCTAAAAGGATAAGAATCTTCACTCATCCCATGAATTAGATGCAATTCAAGTTATTCTTTGAATTCCCAGCCTCAGAGGCTTCCCAATTCTGCTCCTCATTAACCAGTGAAAGCTTCCCTGAATTTTGTTTCTCACACACAGGGGGAGATATGAAGAGAGGAGAAACTTTTACAATTATTTTATTAATTACAATTTTAATAGTAAAGCTCCTAGCTCACCTCTTGATTGTGTGTGTGTGTGTGTGTGTGTGTGTGTGTGTGTTTGAGTTACTGTTTGTTTTTTATTATTTCATTTTCTTTTATACATTCAATCACATTATTTAGCTTACAAAGTGAATATTTCAGTAGGTGAACATTTCTCATTTTGGCCAATTCTATGTGTGAGTTAATAAAAGTGTTGACAATTTTCTAGTGACTCAACCACATTCTCCCCTGTCCCAGCTTCCCAGCTTTTATTTTCTCCTTTGGCATCACCTCAGTGTGATTCATTTAAGATTTACCCAGTGGGGTTATTGATCTGTAGACCTTGTACTGCAGAGGATGAAAGTAATGTTTTCCTTTTAAAAGCTTTCAAAAGCTAGTTGGGGTGAAAAAAAAAAAAAGAACAACTCACAGAGAAGAGTTTGATGTTAGGCAAGTGAAATTTGGAGGGAGCTGAAGTATGAATCAGAGATATTTCAGAGAGGAGTAAGGAGCATGGATTGTTACTGCACATTTTAAGCTGGATTTCTCTTCTGTATGATCGCTGCTCCCCAAGGATGTTTGGGTTGTGAGGAGAGTGGCTAAGGATAAAATATAAGAAAAGGCAAAGAGTATAAAGAAAGAAAGCCAAGTAGATTTCCAATTCATGTGTGTGTGTGTTTGTGTGTGTGTGTGTGTGTGTGTATGAAAGTCAGATAACTGAGGAGGGGACCTATCCAGTGGGTCTTACTTCATTACTACACTTTGAACACTGCCCTAACCTTTATCTTACTCTTTGCCAGTGTTCCTCCTGGGTCCCCCTTTTTGAGAAGTCAGCCACTGTACCCAGCTAGTCTCATGTGAGTGATGAGGCAGGTGTCTTCCCTTTTCTACCTGGAACACAAGACTCATAGGACCTTAACTTAGTAGAACATGAAAAAAAAAATCTATCTGTATCTGTCTATATCTATATATCCTCTTAGCTTATGGAGAGAATCCATGCAAGACCAAAGTTTAATAATTAGATATAATTATTAAATGCTTCCTGGTTCAAGTCTTCTCATTAAATGGCTGCTGCATCCATCTATGGAAAAACCAGCAGCTATTAATCATTCATCTATTTATGTGTTCATTTATATCAAGCATTGGTTCCGTATTGGCACTATTCTCAGTACCAGGAGTTACACTCATCAAGAGAAAGATGCAAACTGTTCTCAAAGGATTTTCTTTACTAGGGACAACAGACATCAAGTAATTACAATAACAAATGATGAGCAGTGAACACTGGAGTAGAGAAAATATAGGATGATGAGGGTAAGATGATGAGGAAGATCATAATAGTCATGGGGAATAGTCTCTGGTAAAAGGACTCTTAAATTGATGTCCAGCGGTTATCTCAGAATTAATTAGAAGAAAGGCTTATAATGTGGATATGAGTAGAAAGGAAAAGAACATCCAAAGGTGGACAAGAACACAGGGCTTCTTAGAAACTGATAAAACATTCATTGTATGGCTAGAATACCAAACATTGTGGGGAGTATTGGTTATAATGATGGTTGGAGAAGTAGACAGGAACTATATAAAAGAGACTTTGCTGCAAGTAATTATATAGAGTTTGGATTTTGGTTATATTTTAATTTAAAAAAAACTACTTTGCTGTAGTGAAGAGAGAGTGCATTATGGAATAAATTCTGAATTCATGGAAAGAGGTTAGTGGGCTGGTCTTACAGTTCAGGGTAGACATGGTATTGCTTTGGATGAGACAAATGGTCGTAAAGACAGAGAGAAATAGGATGTGCATTGAAGGGAATCAGTGAATGGATGAAGTTAGAAGGTGGAAGAATAAAAGATGATTCCTGAGTTTCTGTACTAGTCAAATGAAGGGATAGTGATGCCATTTATTGAGATAAGGAACACTGGAAAAGTTTTGTTTAGCTGTGTTTTGTTTTGTTTGTTTTAGCCAGGGTGTCCTTATGTTATTATTCTCCTACCTTCTGGGTAGCAGGGACTATAGGTTGATGCCACCAGGCTCAGCTTTCAGGATGAACCAGGAATTGAACCTAGGCCTACTACTATGTGATCTTAGCCTGCCAACTACCAGCATCTACCAGAGTCAGCTGCTGCAGCTGAGCTTAATTTTTGACCCTTTGAATGTGAACTACCATGAAGAATCTACACAGAGATGATTTGAAGCCAGAGGGTTATATTTATTTGGAACTGAGTATCAAGATCCTAACTAGAGATAGAGACGTAAAAACAGATTTTAAAATAAATAGCATACAGTTTTAATAGGAACTTTTACCAGAAATTTTTGTTTTTAATTGCCAGAGGACACATGTTCTTGCCAAAAAGAGACAAAAGAGACAGAGAAGGAGAGAGGGAAAAAGCACGTCCCAATGGGGCTTGGTCATGCCGCAATCTCTTCTCTTTCATTTCTCCATCCTGTCAGGATTTGGGGACTGCATACATGCCTGGTGTGTTTTTCAGGTTCTGGGGCAAGGATTCAAACTGTAGCCCACCATGTGGGATCCGACTCCTATAACCGCTAAGCTATAGGGCTGGTCTAATTTTATTGGAAGCTTTGAGAATTAAATTTCAAGAAGAGAGAGTAGAGATGAAAAGAAACAGCTAAGACAGACACCAGAGGAATACTGGCATTTAAAGACTGAGCAGAAAATCAGGAAGGAAATAATGAAAGAATCTGAGAAAGAAGCATGAAAATGCAGTTCACAGATACCAAAGGAATACTTCAAGGAGGCTAATCATGTATAATGCTGCTGAAAGATTGAAATCGATGAAGAGATTTTTCTATCTCGCCATAGTAAAGGCTATTTTATAAGTTTGGTTAGTTAGCTAGGTGATGATGCTGTTGTCCCCTCCCCACCCCTCTCCACCCCCCATCCCTTTACCTCTGGGAGTATCCATCCTCCAGCTGTTGGGATAGCTGGTAACCCACTCCCCACCCCTTTCTCTAGATAACTTTTCTCAGTCAGATGGGAGCCTAATCAACCAGGAAGCAACCTCTCTGACCTCACAACCGCCCTGAGAACCCTAGACAGTGATTGACCTTGACTTCCAGATGAGACTGAACTCTGTGGAACAGTTCATTCTCCAGAGCCCTCTGTGAGCCAGTCTCCACTGAGACCACCATCCTGCTAGCTCTTTCCTGCTGTCTCATCCTGATTTTCTCAGTTCCTCAAATCATCACTTGAACATGAATCTGTGTCTCAGACGTAGCTAAAGAACTGAGTAAAGACAGCTAGTAAATCCTATCTTTTTTAAAAATTATGCTCTTATCTATTTGTTTACCTATTTATAAACAACAACAACAACAACAAAAAACCCATGTAGGTCTCAACAAAGCTTTACTAGGCCTACTATAGGACATATTCAGTATTTTAATAAGAGAACAGAGATGGAGGGAAATCTTTTCCTCCCCCCCCCCACCTTGGCTAATAAAGCTGCCTATATAATAGGCATTTAAAGAGAAGTAAGTGTGCAAATTTACCAAATTTAATAATAAATTCTAAGGAGAGATTCTTATCTATGGGATACAACTTCGCTTATTTTGACTTTGCACAAAATTCAATTCTACTTTAAGTGTTCTGTTAAATGAGATATGTTGGAGTTAAGGAATGTGCCCAAAATGATTGACTCCTTGATAGTGGTCAGTAGGGGTTTGTGGTTAGAGGAAAAATAAGTGTTCAGAGGAGGCTTCAGGGAGAAAGAAGCATCTGGACTAGATCTTGAAGGATGAGTTGAGATTTGAAAGTTAAAGCTGAAGAAAAAACAGAGTGCACATGAGGCACTGGATACAGGTGAGTTTGGGGCCCTGTAAGAAAGCAAATGTTGGGACCAGCTGATGTTGTGATGGTTATATTGCTGGACTCCCATGTAGTCAACCATAATTTGAGTCCCAGATCTGGTGTCATGCCAGGCATGGGTGCATGTGTGCTCAAAATCCTGAGAGGAGAATGGAGAAGATTGCAGCATGGTCAGCCCCCAGGGGGTGATTTTTGCTTTCTCTCTCTGTTTCTGTCTTTCCAGTGAGTGCAGACAACCTATAGAAAAAAAATCTCTCTTAAAACAAAACAAAACAAAACAGCAAGCAAGTGGCCCAGGTTTCTGGAGCCCAGGGAAAAGAGGAGAAGATACTTAAACCCTGAGTATTTTCAGTCAACCTGTTCACATAGTCTGGAAAAAGTAAGTGGTTAACAGGTTGTAGAAGGCATCCCAATAATGCTCTGGAGAACTAACTTTGTGAAGCATTTTGAGAATGGCAAGTGTCTGAGACAGTCCAGAAAAGAAAATTTTAAGGTTAATAATGAACAATGGGGGCCAGCAGGTGGTATAGTGGTTAAGGTAAGGTGCTAGACTCCCACATGGTGAATTGCAGTTCAAGTACTGGACCTAGTGGCTTGAAAATCACGCCTGGTGCATGTGTGTGCATGCCCCAAATCCCAGAAGGAGAGTGGAGGAGAAGGGATTGTGGCATGGCCATCCCCACTAGGTGGTGATTTCTCACTTTCCCTCTCACTGTCTCTTTCTGTCTTTCTGGTGACTACATGTTCCTTATGGCAAAAACCTTTATAAAAAATGAAAAATGGTTTATTTCATAGTCATAAATGTCCCAATATAGAAGTACATAAATTCTAGGCAAAGGTACATACATACTAGGCAAAGAATTTCACCTTCAGTCCAATAAAATCAAAATAAACTGCTACTTTCTTTTTCAGTTCTTTCACAATACTCCAATAGACAATTGATTTAGGAAGTGGTAGAACTTGGAAAAAATGAGGGTAGGAAGACAGAGTCTGAACCAAGAATAATAAGTAATTACAGATAAAGTAGAGAAATACTCATGATTTTAGCAGCAAAGAAGGAAGACATTTTGGCTTCTTCTTCAACCTCTTCTCTAATTTGCCTGGAAGCTTATACTTGAGATTTCGGAATTCACATGCAGTTCCCTGAGCAGTCCAAGTTGGAAAAGATCTGCTTCACTCCAAGAAGATGACTTTGTTCTTACTAAACAAAATTGGCTAGTGAGGTTATACATAATGTCTAGTCTTACAGTTTTGTAAATGTTGCCCTGGCATTTACTTGTCATGGCTATTTGAGATTATGCACAAAATTTCAACTAAAGTTTTCATTCCTCTGTTTTCCTTGGTGACAGGAGCACCCAGTGGTGCTGACAAAATTTATTGAGGGGGCCCGGGAAGTAGAAATGGATGCTGTTGGCAAAGATGGAAGGGTAAGTCTTTTGTTCTCATCACTCCCACCCCTACCTTCTCATCATGCCTTTTTCATTTAATAATCTTGAAATATTAGCAGGTCAGCATTCATAATTTCTATAAAACAGGTCTCTAATAATAGCGAAGACGCTGCTCAGTCAAACAAAATCAAATTCACTGATGATTCAGTCATTGTGTCATGGGTATCATATTTCCTGTGTTTTATACTTTTAGACTTCCTCTTTGATGATATTCAAAATTAATTATCATCCTGTACTCATTTTTTGGAATAGATTTTCTCTCTCATTTTCTTTTGTTTGTGGTTTTTCTTTTATGTTTCAATGGATATTATGAAAATACCTCATACTTTTCCTTCTGAAGTTTTAATTGAATCCTTGGTTTTTGTTCTTTCTTAATTTGCCACCTTTTTCTCTTTTTATTGGGTTAATAAAGGCAAAACCAAACAGAAGAGGGTGGGTAAGGATAATAACATAAAATTGGCTTGCTATGTCACATCTTCTATTGCTAATAGAATGGAATGAATGACTCTAACTTCAGGAAGAAATGAAAATACGAAGAATGTTTTACTTTGCTAGTTGTGTTAATAAGACAGCTGTGATTTATCGCAAAAGATGGAAGTTAGGTTTCAGGGAGTCCATGCCATTCTATTTACTTTAGGGAAAAATAAAAGGTTAGCTTTATCGTCTGCTTTGCATATACCTCATAACACCACTGAAGGTATTATAATTTTTTTTCCAGATGAACATTTCAGACCAGGTCTTTCTCTCTCTCTCCCTTTCCCTTTATATCATAATTTTACTTATTAACACAGAATGATATAATCTTAAAATACCCTTAGAAAGAATTTATTTCAGCCATTCTGTTCCTCCTTTAAGGATAGGATTATTCTTCACAGCATCCCTGAAAGTTAGTACACTGTTTTATTTTAAACTCTTTGGTGATACAGAGCACAAAATATTACAAGATTATGTATTATATTCATTTGTTGCTATTTTTGGGTTTTGTGGAGTTTGCTTTTGGACATGTCAGGTGTTTTCTACCTTGAATCAAGGTCACCTCCTCTGAAACTCTCATCTCAGACCTCCTACATTTCAGAGCATACATTTAATTTCTCTCATTCACATTTTACATATGTGAAGACTGAGATATGAAATAAGAGGAACGTGATTGGGCTTTTATGGAATGGGAGAAGTAAGACTGGCCTAGCAGCATTCACACTTCTATGAATATTGTGCCTGTAAAATGATGCTATCTGTTGGCCCCATCTGGCTGTCGGTTGCCAGGACATGCCTTAAACTTCTCTCTAACATTGACTGCTGCACTTCATCCTGGGCACCTTCTTTTGCACATGTTCCAGATTATTCACATAGTTTTTAAGCTGTCATCTGCCTAAATGGGCATAGTACTTCAGTTTTATTCTAATTGTTCCAAAGCTCAGTGGGATGATTGTCTCTTGTTTTCTAGACACTACAAGAAAAAAAAATTGAGCTCTTATGATGTGTTAAGTATTATGCCAGATACTTTGCATGTGTTCTCTTTTATCCTCACAAATTTTCTGTGAGACAGGTACCATGCTCTTCTCATCTTCTCAGAAGCCAAGGCTAAGCAGCTAAAGTGCCTCGTCCAGGTCACTGAGCTCACACATGACAACAGAAAGATGCAGACTCAAATGCCACTCAATTTGAAGTCATATATAAATCTGACAAGAGAATCTCATATGTAATTTGTTTAACTCTTTTATAGCCACCCCGTTATTCTCCCCCACTCTCAGCTCCATCATTTTCTGAAGACACACATATTATTAACAGAGAGATTATAGTGATAGAGATTATGGACTCTGGGATCTGAAAGATAAAGAGTGAAAGTCCTCACTGTCACATGAACTTGGGCTATTCTTACACCACTCTTGTTACTTTACCTTAAAAGAGGACATCAATATATATTTTCCTTTTGCCTCTCTCTGTCTCAAACTTCAATTTAAGGACCTCTTGATCAGATCCTTGTTTTCTTTCTTGTCCACTTAAATTATACCATTTACCTAGCTAAATATTCACTGTGTCTTCTCTTTTCCTATATCTAAAAGTTAAAGAAATCTTCACTGTTTCTCAAATGCTGTAGTGTCCTATTGTGTTCTTTAAAGTTAATATGAGTTGATTGGTTTAGTTTTCTTCTTTTTATGTTAGTCATACCTGTGCTAATCAGTGGACGTGGGAGCTAAGCTTTCAGCCACTCAGCTGCCTCTAGAGGCAGTCTGTCACTGCAGAGAGGACTGGGACATGCAGCTCTTTCTACTGCTCTCCTCAGGAACTTAACAAAGTAATGGATATTAGAATTAAAGAGGTGGGCAACAGTGCAGCTTCATTAAAGTAAGTGCTGACAACCCTTCCTAAAATCTTCTTTTGGCCAGGTTATCTCCCACGCCATCTCTGAACACGTGGAAGATGCTGGCGTCCACTCGGGAGACGCCACTCTGATGCTGCCCACACAAACCATCAGCCAAGGAGCCATTGAAAAGGTCATCATTTCTAAATACAAGTGGAGGGGGTAAAGCAAAAGATAAAAGAAAAACCTCAGCCTTTTAAAAAACTAGATAGCACTGTTAAGACATGCCTCGTGTTAAATTTGTATCTGGAGAATTGCTGCTCTGAGTCAGCTTGAGTATTTTAAAACGTTTCCTTCTCTGCCCCTTAGAGCCCATAGGCTAATACAATAGTTCCTAAACTCCAGTGTGCATCATCAGTGTGCACCTAGGGAACTTGTTAAAATGAACATTTGGGACTCCACCCCTAGTTTATACTACATAGTTTGGGGTGCATTTTGAGAATGGCAAGCTGATGCTGTAGCTGCTGGTCTAGGAACCATAGTCAGAGAATTGCTGCTACAGGAGATGCTGATGTCTGAGCGTCTCTTACAAGTGAGCAGCTTATGAAGCAATGCCTCTCAATCAGGAAGGGAGAAACAAGTGTGCTGCATTCCTTGGGAACTTTCTAGATCATATGTGTTCATGCCCTACCCTTACCTGAAAGCAGCACTTTCATTTCTCTTTTGAGAGCCATTTCTTTAAAGAACTGCCCAAGAATGTGACTCTGCCTCAGGACTCAATAGGTACTGCAGAGTGTACATTTAGAGCCTATCGTCTTAAAGACCTCTTGGGGGATGTCCCAGGACTCTTCAGATACATTATATTAGGCCTGATTTTTTTTTTTTTCTGGTGAGCTTTTCTAATGATCCTGCTATTAGAATTTGTGCAGGCCTGCTTGTCTGCTTGTGCATGGGGCTGGATTCTGAAGGTATTACTTTGTTCTGGAATACGGAAGTAGCTAGATGCTTTGTAATGCTAGCAGCCTGAAAGAAAAAAGTCCTTGGATTTCAAAAGTGCTTCAGTTTCTTATGTCAGGATAAATGACCTCAAGAACTTCAATTTTTCCAGATATCTCAGAGCTCAATATGCCACAGACTCTACTTCCTTTTATACCCAATTAAGTTGCTGAACCACTCTTGTAAGTGTAATGGGTGAAGAGCTCTTGTTTTTTGCAATCAGTGCCCCCTTTTGGCCTGAAAACCTTCTGACTCTAGTTGGATACAAAAATTCCTATGTGTGACATGCAGGGCCTCCCTGCAGGGAAACACCGTTTCCTTCTGGTCATAATATCTACCCTTATAGAGTCCAGGGCAACAGAAACATTACATAAAGGAAATCTCCAGTCTCTTTGCAGTACCTTGTAATTTCAGGGCCTGCACCTCTCAGCAGGTAGGTCATTTACACTGATAGAGTTTGGACTGCAGTTTCTGCAGTAATTAGACTGAAAGGATTCCATTTAACCCTCAAAGTAAAACCATGATATATGATTGTAGGTAGATAGGGGCATTTGAAGGAGGGATCTTCCTATAAAAGTTATTAGTCTTTTCCTATGCTCTCCTGTTGTGACTATTGAGAGCATATTATTATTATTTTTTTAATAGCAGCTTAAGAGTACCTCCTGTTACTAATGTAGATGTAGCTCTTTGTAAAGAAGGATGAAAGAATCTAAAGTAAGGTGTTGTTTTTGTTTATTGTTTTGTTTATTGTTTATTTTGTATTGTTTGTTTGTTTTTACTAAGGTATAATCTTTCGCACAATGTCATTTTTTTCATTTTGTTTTGTTTGGTCTAGGTGAAGGATGCTACCCGAAAGATTGCTAAAGCTTTTGCCATCTCTGGCCCATTCAATGTCCAATTTCTTGTCAGAGGAAATGATGTCTTGGTAAGAAATACTAAGGTGCTTCAGAGAACACTGCTGCTTTGTTAGTTTATGTTGGTTTGTGTCCCTCTGGTAATCTTTTCTGGAAAAACCAGCCAACCAGCCGCAGAAGGACTGAGACCCCTGCAGCTGTTCATGTCTGAGTGTGCAATGTTGCACAGCATATAATGCCTGCTTTGTTTGAAGGAACAGGCTCTTAGTGGCACTGATATGTCAGTCACAGGTTTTAATGCGTCTTTATCTACAGAAAAGATCACTGTATGCCACTCACAGTGTATTATAGATAGATATAGTACATATTATGAAGTAATCTGAATGTGTAGAGTAGTCATAAGTTGTATATGCTTTGCTACTTACTCAGAAGAGAAAGCTGTTTGGGATGCCATTTAAAAACTTAAATGAACTAGGCTAATCCTAAGTAATTTAGTCTATTTAATTTAACCAATCAGTAGCCAATACTGAGTCACCACCTACTATGCAGCCATATGGTAGCTGCAAAGATATATAAGGCAGTTTCTGCTCTCAAAGATTTTTTTACTTTAGTAAGGACGAAATGATTATAAAATATGATAGAGTATGTTAGCTTCTGGAGGGGGTGTGCAAATAAAATGGTACTTGAGTTATACAGAACAGAGAGCATTATTTGCTAGCATGTGTGCACATATGCACATGAGCATATGCCTGGTCTGGAGTAGATCATTAAAGATTTCAAGGAAGATTTTATATTGTGAGCTGGGCCTTAAAGAATGGTTAGGATTTTGACAAGTTATGAAAGGTAGAGGTGATATTACATATAGCTAGAATTTCATTTATAAGAATGAGAAAATAGCATATTTTAGAAGATCATGAATAGTTCAGTCTAGTGAGATAATTTTTCTAGATAAATACTATAAGATAATTTTGGAAAGTAAGATTGGAGCTTTGAAAGTGGTATAACATTATAACATGGAGTAGTTTCCTGAACAAGAAAATTGAAGGTCTTCAGGAACTAGACTGTAATCTGATGCTAGTAGAAATTAAATAAAGTCTTTTTAGTAGAGGTGTAGCATTATCTAAGTTCTTATTAAACCAAATCTGTCAGCAATGTGTGGGCATGGAATTGGAGAAATGGGTTGGAAGAAAGCCAGAGTTCAAAAGACTGAAGGAAACAAATTATAAAAAATGAGGATAAAAGAGAAAAGATAAGCAAAACATGAGCTGGTCTATAATTAATGACAGCTGGAAACCAAGTGGCAGAGAAAATATTAATATTATTGTTACTGATCCTCATCATCCTCTCTCTCCTGTTGAATTTTGGTATCTCTTCAGGTGATAGAATGCAACTTGAGAGCTTCAAGATCCTTCCCCTTTGTTTCTAAGACTCTTGGGGTAGACTTTATTGACGTGGCCACCAAGGTGATGATTGGAGAGAGCATTGATGAGAAACCTCTTCCCACATTGGACCATCCCATAATTCCTGCTGACTATGTTGCAATTAAGGTAACATATAAAAATATATTTTAGTTATTTTATGAGTTCCAGTGAAATGAAATGAATAATTTCTTTAAAAATTTTATTACTTTATTATCTTGCAACTAGAAGTGCCAGAGAGGGACTTCTGTGTCCTTTCAATAATGCAGTGCAATTTTTCTACAGTCAACTTTATATAAACTATTGTGGATTTCAAATATTTAAAAATGTAATCTAGAATGACATAACTTCAAAACTAATTAACTGAGTGAATTATAAACTATATTAATGCAGCTGATATCAAGTGGTGTTAGTTTAGCTGGTAAACAGAAATCCTGGACATACTTCATTAGGATAAGACTTGAATTGTGCCAAGTCTGTAGAAATGTATGACTCTTATAAAAGTGGTTATCTGCAAGGTTGAATTATTATCATCTTGACACCTTTGCTTAGTTCATATTTTCTTTAGTGGCACTTTTTTTTATTTGAAAAATTGAGATAGTAATTCACTAATTCATATACATAAGTATATTCATGCATATATATATGAAGAAGTGAAAAAACTAAATTTTTATAATATATAGATTTATAAATATAACTAAGGTATTTATATATTAGCATATATAAGATATATGTATAAATTTTAAATGTATTTATTTATATTATCTTAAGAAAGTCATTATTTATTTTGTTGCTTCAGTGCACAGAGTATTTGTAATTAAGACCTTTAACTACTTTGCTAGATAAACATGAAGATTAGTGAGAAATTATGTAAATATACCTGAATTTATCTCTTTTGGAGAGGTTTTTTTTTTTTTTTTTTTTGCTATAGGGCATGTGCAAAAGCAAGAAATCATCCCCCGGGGGGATGGCCATACCACAATCCCTTCTCCTCCATTCTCCTCTCAGGATCTTGGGCATGCATGCACACATACCTGGGCGTGTGAGTTTAAGCCACTAGGCTGGGACTTGAACTCCAGTCAACTACATGGGAGTCCAGCGACATAGCCATTACACTAATTGCTAGTCTCGCTGAATTTCTTAGATAAAACATCCAATAATATTAATTTATATTGTGTGATATATTTATGTGACATTGACATATTTTTGATGTTTTCATGGTTATTACTTTTATGTATTTAGTGATCTCAACCATAACTGTGTTACATCTGAGATTCTGACTTCTGACTTCTAGTGAGAGCTTTAAGTTGAAGTGATGAGTCAAAATATTTATTAATCTTGGTCAACTTAATATTTTAGAGTGTATTAGGTTTCATGGTGCATCGAGATAGAATGTCACTTTTTTTTTCTTTTTTTGGAGAGGTTTTTGCTATAGGGTGCATGTGCTTGCCAGACAGACAGAGAGACAGAGACATAGAAAGCGAGAAATCAACCCCCAGGGGGAATGGCCATGCCACAATCCCTTCTCCTCCATTCTCCTCTCGGGATCTTGGGCACGCACGCATACGTGCCCGGCGTGAGTTTTAAGCCACCGGGTCTGGGACGCGAACCGCGGTCAACTACGTGGGAGTCCAGCGACATAGCCATTATGCTAACTGCTGGTCCCTAGAATGTCACTTTTCATGTTGAGGGAGGGTGGCATTTTATTCCTGGAGACTATGAAACAAACATAAATTGTTAAAGCTTTTAGTAAGAGTACATATACATAGGATTTGGTTTGCTTGTCTGAGAACAACAGTTAGTGAACACGTAAAATTATTTTTCCACTGGAGATTCTATATAGAAATTGAAAATTCATGCTTTTATTCATAGACACAAGAATATCCTTGTTTCTTCTTGTAATTTTACACATATTTACATAAGGATACTATATATATATGTGTGTGTGTGTGTATGTGTGTATATATATGTATATATATATACATAAATATATATATAAAACAATTTCCAACTAATCCCAATATTAATTAAAAATGCATATTCCAGCTTACTTCTTTTTAAATATGAATCTTGATTTAAAAAATTGTCTATTATCAGCCTTAATAGCCCTAGTGAGGTTAATGAATATCAACAGGTAGAGTCTCGGAAGCTGAAGTACAGAAGTATACAAGGGGAGGGCTTCAAAAGTTTGTGTTAAAGTAAAATTAAAGAAGAGTTTATTTTGGTGCAAAAAATTAAAATCCATGCAGAGTATTTCAAAAGTATATATCTTCTAGGGATTTTTGAAGACTATGAAATGTCTTGAATGAGATGACCTAATGAAACAACCTAGGCTAGATTTCCCATGTAACTAGAGGAGTTCCTGAGTCAATGGATGAATAGTCTAGATCAGATAAATGAATATCTGCAAGAAACAAAAACTTGCTTCTTAGTGAATCACACTGATAAAATAAATGAAAAGGAAGCACTTATATATTCCAGTTCATATGAAAGTACTGGGTAAATGAGTTTCCAAGCAGAATGTTTTTCAAAGCTTAAAGAGGGGTCAAAAATAGTTTAATGTCTCAGAAGTCAGTGGACAGACAGCCATTTCTGGCAAGTTCAAATGATCAGAATAAGAAGAGAAATGTTTTAACAGCCTATAAAGAAAAATGAATTTGAACTCTGTATTTGGGGAGAGCAATGCCCAGAAGATTATGTTTGAAATCTAATAAGAATATGCATAGGACAGATTAGGAACACCGATCTAGACTGACCCCAGGGCCCTATTTATAGAAATAATTTGTGATAATTTAACGCAAGTTTATGGTGAAGAGTTCAAGAAACTCTTGGAACAGAGCTTTAATGCTATTATTCAAGTCAGATGTTTGCACTGAAGAGATTCTTTACATGTCTTCTGTAGCCTAAATGAATCTTGGGAGCGATGATTTACTCAAAATATTAATCTGCTCCTATCACTCCTATTCCTTTTATTAACTCCCTCTCACATATTTTTCCTCCTTGGTTTTTTTTTTTTTTGGACAGGCCCCGATGTTTTCCTGGCCCCGTCTGAGAGATGCTGACCCCATTCTGAGATGTGAGATGGCTTCCACTGGAGAGGTAACTAGTTAATGATCCATGAATACTTTCATTAAATCTACTTTAAAATCTGTGGTTTTATGATGTGAATATAGTATAATAAGTAAGAAGTAAGTAAGTGGTAGGGGGAATACAACTTCCTTCTGTCAGAGTAAGTCTCAAAGGGCTTACTCAAAGGTCTTAAGAATTTTGAATGAAAGAAAAATAGCTTACAGTCTAAATTCCTACTTAAATTTCAACATAGAAATATAATACATGTGTTCTTAATTCATCTTCAAATTATGTGTGAGGACATCTTCCAAATATTTCTCTAGACAGCTAAGAAAATATCTTCTATGTCATTCTTTTTATTTTAATATTCTCAAGTCTCTTTCTAACAACACTGCATCCTCTGCCTTCACCATGAAACTATATCATTGTATTTTTTAAAAGCAATTTGTACAATGTCAGCATTAGAAAGATCATGGACATAGATATTGTGGAATCTGCAGATCCATGCAAAATTCCCAGAACCATTTTCAAAGCAACCTTAACTTCCTAGCGATTATCTAAAAACTATAATGGGACTGGCCACTGGATGTCCCTCTTCACTTGTGTTGGGCCTGCATTAACTGAAGGTTTTCTTAAGAATGTGAAATGTGTTTCTTGTGGAGAGCTGTCAGATTCTAGAAAGTTCTCTACATGTCAGTGTCAGGACATTTTATGAATTACCTAGCCCTTGACAGACTTACTAGATACAACCTTCAGATTCTCATCAATGCACATTGGAATGGCAACATCAGACTGTGAGGCATCATTGTTTTGTCCTGGTATGAAGGAAAGCCTGAAAGAGGAAAATATTTAATTGCAACAAATACGTGATGTTTTTATATGGTTGCCTGGTTACAAGCAAGATCTGTGATGAGAAGCCAAGTGAGACAAGGAGGCAGACTGTGAAGAATAAATGACTTTGGCTATCCTATTTATAGTTGGATACTTAGAAAGGGGACTCTTCGTCCTTTTGTTGCTTCCTTTAATTCAATAGGCATGCAAACCGAACTGTAAAATAAGGACACTATGGTAAGTTTTCAATAAGTTTAAGGAGACATTCTTCAGATTCATCTTTATCCTCTCTATGGTCACTAGTAACAACATCCTCTTCAGCTGGCTTGGGTTCAGATTAGGAAGAGATCTGTTTTGTTCCAGTGTGGGAAATGTGTTTTTTGTTTTTATGTTCATGTTTCCTCCATATGTAGATTATTAACATTGCTGAAATGTGCAAATATGAATTGTAAATTCAGCTCTCACTTTATTTTAGCTGTTTGTAAAATATAAAGAGTGGGGGGGGGCTGGGTAGATGTTGGATATAAAGAATACAAAATTTCACTTAGATAGAAGGAATAGTTCTAGAGACCTATTATATAACATAGTGACTATATTCAACAATATTGAATTTTGGTGACTATATACAACAATATGTTGTACTGAAAAATGTCAAGAGAGTATGATTACACAGTGTTCTCATCACAAAAATGATCACTATGTGAAGTAACGTCTCTGTTAATTAACTGGCTGTAGTCATTCCACAATGTTTATAAACTTCAAACACCTTATTATACATGACAAATACAGATAATTTTATAGTTCAATTTAAAAGTACATTTTTTAAAAGGTTTTTGCCACAGGGCACGTGTGCTCACTGGAGAGAAATAGAGAAAAGAGAGGGAAAGTGAGAAGTCACCCTTCAGGGAGAATGGCCACTCTGCAATCACTTCTCCATTCTTCTGGGATTTTGGGCATGCACACACATGTGGCCAGTGTGAGTTTTAAGCTTCTGGATCCTGGACTTGAACCATGGTTACCTTAGTGGGAGTCCAGTGCCTTAACCACTATACCACATGCTGGCTTCAAAGATAAAAATTTAAAAAATAAGATATAGAGAGAATTCTTCCACTATTAGAGTCATATTTCCAAATAGCATAAAGTGTGATATTACAAGGTCTGTGTATAACTGAAATCAGAATAATAATTTTAACTTAGTAAAACCTCAGTTATTCTTCAAAGAGACATTATCAGCATCCAATGGCTAGATGTGGTATGACTAAACCTCTAGCTCCCTACCTAAGTAAAGAGTGTTTTAGGACCAGCAGTTAGCATAATGGCTATGTTGCTGAACTCTCATGTAGTCGACCGCGGTTCAAGTCCTGGACCCGGTGGCTTAAAGTGATGCTGGGCTCGTGTGTGTGCGTGCCCAAGATCCCGAGAGGAGAATGGAGGAGAAGGGTTTGTGGTGTGGCCATCCCCCCTGGGGGTGATTTCTCGCTTTCTGTCTCTCTGTCTCTCTGGTGAGCGCACTAGCCCTATAGCAAAAACCTCTCCAGAAAAAAAAGAGTGTTTTAATTTTCCTAGTAAGAAAGAGGGGGATGTTTGTCCAATCTTATTTCAATATTTGACTACTTTTTATGTGTTTTTTGTAGAAAATGGCTTGATTCTCTTCTCTATCATTGTATCTGCACTTATGATAGGATTGCTCAATTGCTTTCAGTAGAAATTGGGACCCATTAATTTAGATGGGCAGACTTTAGTTAGTTGACCAATACTTGACTTAACAGAATGGTCGCTATGGAGTAAATGGCAGTATGTATTGGGAGTCAACTGAAGGTTATAATCATGAGAACTTTCCTTGCACAGTAAAGGAGTCATTTGCTTAATGAATGAATTTAGCCATCAGTGTTATTTACTGTAATGGTGGTTCTGTACCTGTGCCAAATGATGATGTGCATGGCAGAACTGACTCCTATCATGTTCACATATACCACTTGTTCTATAGTTATGGAGGCTATTTGACTTGTTATATTGCAGCATAATTACTGATGAAGCCTCTGCCTACCCTACCATTGCATATTAGTTGGAATCACTTTTTTTCCTTTGTAAAACATGGCTGTGATATTCAGACTAGTAGCAGGGTATTTTAGTGCATTTTTAGTGAAAATGATTTTACAAAACAAGCTCCTTTGAGATTTTTATGGAGTTATTCAATTTCTTAGGAGGTTTTCTCATAAGCTGTATGGAATGACTCCTAACCAATGGATCAGCAATTACCCATTTCTGCTCCTGACCTATGAATCCATGACCTGCATAGAATATACAACATATACTGTTATTTAAACATTAAGTCATATTACCATTTGGAAACTCACCACGTTATGGACCAGAAGCTGTGATTTGTATTCAAATAACTCACAGTCGAATCCAGTTATGTTGCTCCATGGAGTGTTGCTATATAGAAAAAGAATTGTTTATTCATTCATTATGCTTAATTAAAAACATAAGATACATCTGCCCTGGTCAACCTTTTAATCCCTAGATTCAGATTCCACGGGTTTTGGGCATGGAATAAAATCTAGGGAAGGTGACTATGAGTAAATTGCTTTTTATTTTCATTTGTTTTATGTGTTGTTTTGTTTTGGGCACAGATGTTTGGCTATTATTTATTTCCTCTATTTTTTTCCCCATTTATTTCTAAACAGGTGGCTTGCTTTGGAGAAGGTATTCATACAGCCTTCCTAAAGGCAATGCTTTCCACAGGGTTTAAGATACCCCAGAAAGGCATCCTGATTGGAATCCAGGTAAGTGATATCTGGCTGTGTGCATGCCCCTAGTCACACACGGTGAGTCACTGGGAGAATGGACATTAATTGCAGTACAGAAGGGGGAGATTTGTTTTATGTTCACTAAAGAAACAGAAACAGATCATTTCCATTTTTTTTTCTGTATTAGTTTCCTGTTTTTTGCCTTCTCTTGTTGCATCAACCAACACAAAAATAAAAGGCAAAGTCTTTAGTGAAAGGGTATTTATTCTTAAATGGATTTAAGGTACCTTTGAAAAGCAGTTTATTTCATTTATTATGAAATAATCTTTTCTATATTTTTCTGTTATCTCTTCCTGCTTAGTCCCTGAACCTGTTTTCAACAAGTTTGCATCCCTCATCCTTGTCTCTTAATATATCTCTATCTCTGACTCTATCTCTCTATCTCTGTCTCTATCTTTGACTTTCTCCCTTGCTGGCTTATCTCTATCTACAATATCTGTGCTCCTATCTATACCACCTTTAAATCTTCATCCTCAGCTACTCCATATTTCCAACAATTTGTTGGATACTTCTATTTGGATGTCTCAGACCCAATATTTATCAAATTGTCTGTTCTCCTTTATTCATCTGATTGATTCAGACCTTCACATGCCAATATCTACTAAATTTAAAGAATTCAAAGTTGAAGAAGACATGGGCATTATTTGAGAAATTTTCTTAACCTGACACTCTTGGTTGAAAGTTCTTGAAGGGAAGTGACTTAATGGGCCTAAGAAAGTCAGCATATTAAATAATAAAAGTCCTTGAAATAATATGATTTGAAAAGCCTTCTAGGTCAAAGTAGGGTGAGATAATTATGAATATATATCTTTATATAATAAAAAGGCATCATTTATATATTACTGTAAGTCAAATGTAAGCCTTAGGGAAAAATAGTAGAGAAGAAATTTATCTATTACTCCTTGAAATGATTACTATGAGTGTGTATAGCCTATTGTGTTTATAAATTTCCTAAAAAATTACTAGATGCTTCCAAACTGGTCACTCACTTTTATTTGAGATTGGTAATTCTTGGGTCCTATAAAAACAATGGATGATTTTTTTATAACACCCCTGCAGTGCTTTTAATAGACACAAACCCTGCATGGTTACATAAAAATTAATAAAAATATAATTAGAACAGTCCCAGGTATTATTAAGCCAGTGGGTGATTATTATAGAGCCCATCACATTAGGGTGTCTCAATATCAGCAAATTGGACTTTGGAGACTGGACAGGTAGTAGCTTCGGAGAAGTTTCTGCAAAGAGTAACTTGAGATTTTGTTTAATAAAGGTGTCAGAAGGACAATGGTGAATAGTTAGAACAGAGGCTAACAAGATGACTTGTAATTGTGAAGTTTAATGGCAGTTTAGAGACAAATCACACCATATCAGAGACTCATCATGTTATAAATGAGTATTAAGTATTATTAAGTCCCTAGTATAAGAATAGTTGCCCAACTTCCAGTTATGGCTTAAAGTTTAATGTGAGACCTGGGGGCATTCAGAGGAGACTGTGCCCTTAGTCCTCATCTTCACAACTAATCATAATTGTGCTAACATTTTAAAATACCAGTTTAAGAAGGCAGTGATGTATAAAATTGTGCCTTGTTTGGCTCTAATGCTGCAGGGAAATGTGAGGCAAAAATTAATTTGTCCCTATGAAATATTTGTGTGAGTTTGGCATCAGTGAACAGAATTTTGCTTTGTCGGAAGAAAGGGTTTTGCAGGAAAAGAGTTTTCTTAAAGTAATGAGGTTCTGTCTGTTGAAGTTCTACCTTTTAATGCATTCCTTTAAAAAAAAAATCAGTGTTCCAGTAACTGCATAAGTTGTTGCAAAGAACTTTCTCTCTGCATCTGAGGGCACAAAGTTAGAGATTTAAAAATATTTGTATTTTAATCACAAAGTAAAAAAGTATTTTTAAATAAACATTTAATAAAAATATACTTAATAAAATACAGCTGTGGTTAAGTTGAGCAGTAAGACTTAAAGCCTTCAGAAAAGGACAAGATTCATTTTCTGACCTATTTTATACCTGCAAGAAATACCAGCAGTCAATGTGTATTTCCATTACTACATGCGAGATTTTCATGAATAGTGGTCTTTAAAACTACTTAATATGATAAATCAAAGTGAAAAACATGACAGAATATACTAACTAGAGAGAGAATAGCTATAAAAGCCCCTAGACATTTTCTTAGTTAGAACAAGACTAAATCTAATCTTGTCTTTATACCCATGCTTCATAGCAGCTACAGATAAAGTAATTAGGGTCCTGTATTTCAGGATAAAAGTACTTTTAAGAAAATGTTATATTTAGTATGACCTCACTTAGAAGAACTCATATAAACTCTTTTGAGTGTATAAAGTTAGAACTGAAAAAGTCATAAAATAGTACTGCTAATATATCAATGGAGACTAACGCTAGTAAGTAGAATGGGTCTTCCATTTACTTGATGGAACATCCATTTTAGGAGGAGTTATGTAATGAAATTTTAAGAAAGAAAGCCCACAATTGCACTTTGATTTCTTAAGGTAATCATTCACTCACTGTAATGCCGTGTGGACATCACTCACAAAAGAGCATTGGTAGCCAGCACTACTGTGGTTAATTTGCTTTATTGTTCCTTTATGTATAAGTGGGAGGATGGTCAATATCTATACCATTGATTTGAGGTAAAGGTCTTATTTACTCTTCATCTCCCCACCCTGACTGGAAGGCCTGCTATATGAGTAGAAAGATTTAGTTAAGATACCTTGCTTGACTCATTAATTTTGCACAACAGGTTTCAAATAGATCCAAAGAAAATTGGAGAAATAGAGAAATAAGAAGTTAGGAAAAAAGTGACTCTGAGCCAGGAAACATTTTTTCTTATTGTTGGAGTCTTAATACATGTTTTAAATAGGCACTTATTTCTAGCAAGTTGCATCCACTTCTCAATATCTAGAAAGTAGATTGTGTGTGTCTGCCTCTGTGTGCGTGTGTGTGTGTGTGCATGTGTGCATTCACAGGTGTACTTATTATATGGCAGTCTTTCAAATGTTTTCTCTTTCTCACCCTAGTCCTTTACACATACAACCCTCTTTCTGTCTTTCGAAAGCTAAATCCTATGGGTTAAATTACCTAGGAAGTTTGAAATATTCATGAGATCAGTCTAGTGTAGCTAGGACTTAGGAGAAGGAAGGATCAAGATTTAGGTTTTGTCAAAGAATCCTTGCCAACCTAGCTATTGCATGCACTGTATCTCTACCAAGGGGTTTTCCATATCCCAAGGCATTTCTAATATAAGAAGGCATAATGCATGTTTATATGGTCACAAACTAATCTTTGATTTTCCTGCAATATTTCCAGCCTCCTTTCTTCCCACCAGGATTTATTTTTAGCTACGATGAGTAGGCAGTCTGCCTTATTTTGAAGTTTTCTGGAACTCTAACAATAAATGATTTACTCTAGAGTAGATCAAGAGCACTGACTGTTTTTCCCCTGATTGGGCTATTCAGTGATGCTTGTGGAGTGGCGTTCACTAACCTGACATCTGTGCTTCAGCATTGCTCAGAAACACAAAGCAAGCATTTTATTTGAAAAGACAACTCCAAGTGACATGAATAACCTTTTATCTTCAATACAGAATCATTAGAAACAACCATAGTGTTGTCAATCCAAACGTCCCTGTAGAATCCACAGGCATCACATAGTATTAACTTGACTTTCTTTTTTTTTGTAGCTAGAAGTTGGATAAATATGAGAATGGTCATATATGTATTCCCCTTTTAAAATGCTTCCTTCTTTATAAACATTTCCAAGAAAATAAATCAGCTTGTACTTTTCACCTTTAGTAACAAATGGTTTCTTACACAGGTATTTTCAATCAGCTTTTAAATCGGAGGCTACTCAGATGCGAGCTGACAGCTGTAATTTCTTTTTTGTAGAGAGGCTGTTTTATGTGTCACAAGTGTTCAATACATGTTTGATAGAAGTTTATAATGTGCCTATGGACGCCAACACCCCAGACCAGAAGGCAGAGTGGTTCCCTGGCTGGGAACTGCCAATAATGTCATGTTGGATATTTATCTTTTCCACTTGGGGGACAGCACTGAAACAGCTCCATAATGAGGTTCTGCCTGGTGTCTGCAGGTCTTAGAGGACTTGCTGACTTATTTTACTTTAAAATGGCAAGGGAAAAAAAAAATTACTTTCTAGTACTCCTCCCTCAACATTTTTCATTGTGACTTTGGCCAAGGTTAATGTATCTTGACCTCAAATTACAAAATGAGCAAAAGATATTCCTCCTACCCACTGATTCCCTCCCATTTCTAAATCCAAGTGTGCATAAGAATCGTCTAGAAGGTTTATGAAACTGCAATGGCTGGGACCAGTCCTAAATTTCCTGATTCAATGGATTTGGGTTGGAGCCCAAATTTTATAGTTTAAACAATTCCCAGGTACTCCTACTGCTGGGTTGGGGACCACAGTTGAGAACCATTGAACTGTAAAATGATATTTTAGAAACCTGGTTGAAAGTGATGCTATAACTTATTGTTATCACATATATTATCAGTGACTTTTTGCTAGAGAAAAGTATGAAATATTGGGTATAGTTAAGTACATAATGTGATTTGGTGCTTACCTGAGCCTGCTCTGTCTTTAACAGAAGGTCACAACGTAATGTCACATATTAGACAGTGTGGAAGTCCATTTTGAATATTTCACATGTATTTATTATATATCAAAGAACCTAAAAAACTAATATATCTAATTCAACCTGTTGCTTCCCAGGCAATATCAAACTTGAGCACACAGTTGTCCTATTGTTCTTCTTAAACTAGTCTCTTTTTGCCACAAGTTTATTTAGTTATTTATTTCATGAGAGAGACACACACACATAGTGAGAGAAAGAGTGTGAGGTACCTCCAAGAGAGTCCTCATACTACAACCGCCTTCAGCCTCAGCTGGTCTAGATTATGGGCATGCACGTGCTTGTAATGTGCAGGGATGCCTTGGGTGGCAAACCCAGGACCTTCCCTCATGGATCCAGCATTGCAGTGCTGTAACCACCATGCTACCATCTCACCCTGCTTAAACTACTCTTAAGGAGACTGCCAAATGCCTCATTAAATGAACCTACAGTCACTAAGAGCTATTTTTTAATTTTTTTCAAAATTTATTTTTAATCATTTTTATGTCTAGTGATGAGCTTTTGCACCTGATCTCATTTGTTTCTGCTTGGTTCAAAGTGGAAATGAAAGCTATTATCTTAGGCATGGTCACAACTCATCTTGTAGAAGACTGCCATGAGTCACCCCTGAGTCTACCTTAGCCAGTTACTTTTAGCTTTTCTATTTGCCTATAGTCTTCTCTCATAAAACTGCAGTTCTAAGGCAGAGAAGGCCAGAATAGGAAAGCATTTTCTATTTGAACATAGTGCTTTTGGTCTTTTCTTAAGATTTATTGGGTTGTTGGAAAAGTCATGATGCATTTTTGCATAGAGAAACAGAAAAATACATCATGATTTTCAGACAAGCCAATAGATCTAGTGTTCTCAGAAAATATCTGTAAGTACATATGGGGAGGTTTTATGGGCTGAATATTATCAAAATTGTGCAAAGATCTTGATATTTTTTGTAATCACAGATAATATCCATGATTTTTTCAACCATCACACTGTCACAACTATGGTTTCTAAGTATATCATAAGCCATTTACTAAAGTAACCAACTTATCTCATCTGTTTAAAGACTTTCTGTTAGAGAAACCAGAAAAAATGCTTCCACTAAAATAACATACATTTTTAACTATATATGCTTTTAAATGTTTAGCTTAGTTGCTCAGACACTCATGTTAATAAGGTCAGAGTCAAGGTTTGATCTTAGGTCAAGTTAGTTTTGTTTTTCTTTCATCTTGACCAATGTCTTACAAATACAAGCTCTGGTCTTAGGAGGTATGTTTAGAACTGGGAGAATTCCTGATGGCAGTGGGCAGGAGTTCAGGGAAGGCACGGTCCAGAATCTAAATAGGTCTGTTTTTAGTCTTTAGAATAACACAGCAATGGGCTATAGGAAAAATAGATAGGCAGTGAGATGGAACATCTGGGATGCCCATATGGAAGTAGAATGTGTATGTATGAGGGGGAAATTGGTTTAGACTTTAAGTATGACAGTTGTTAGGACAGCCTAGGTAACTGTGACACAGTGGCAAGAATAGAGTCTCTAGGAGGATAAAAATATTTTAATCATAGTAATAATTAGTACTTATTGAGAACTATTACTGGGCCAGTCACTCTGCGAAGTCACAACACTAACACTTACTTATAAGTGCTTACTTATAAATTAGTTTATTGAATATTCACAATGACCCTATGATGCAGGTACTATTACTATTCTTATTTAACAGATAAGGAGACTATTATAAAGAAGTTAAGTGGTTTTCCAAATGTTACACAGTTTAGAAAGTTGTGGAGTATCAATAGGTAGAAATACTATTATTGTTGTTAATGTTTTAAAAATGAAAGAGTAAGATCTAAAAGTCATTAATTTTCGAAGTATTACTACTGAATGTCGAAGCTAAGATTTGAAATGTAGCTTAGTGAGTCTGAGTGTTTTCCTTTTTCATTTTTTTAACTGAAAGGGAGAGAGAGAGAGAGAGAGAGAGAGAGAGAGAGAGAGAGAGAGAGAGAATATGTGCAGGATAGGTATATTTGACAGGGTTTTGTATGCCATAGTCCTTTCCCTAGTCTCTTGGCTAAATTGGACCACAGGTCCATGCCACTATGCCTGACCTGTTTATATTGGATCAGGAACCGACCTAGGCCTTCCATGTGGCCTCTGCCATTATACAGAAGTGCCCTCCCACTTGAACTACCACAGCTGTGCCCAAAGTTTATCTTTTAACCACAATTTTTTATTGTGTCAGAATAAATGCACAGTTGAATTCCAAATGGTTGAGTTATTACAGGTACCTATGGATGGGTCACTAAGACAATGGCCTAGTTATTGAAGGGAAGGACAAAAAGAGAACTCAGAGGTTATTGTAGGTTGAACCAGAAAAACAGTCTGACTTGATGATGAGCTCTGACTTGATGTTGAACTCCTGACCCAGGTGGCTACTAAATGTCCACTGACCAGGAAAAAGAGCCATGAAAAACTGGGGCGGATTAATATATAGATCCAATGCATTTCCACATATATTTTTCCTCTTTTGTTTTCTGTTTCCATAGGAGGTCATACTTTCTTCCTGTTACAGTTTGAGGCAAAACTTCTCTGTAGTCAATACCTCTACATAAAGCCTGGTTTAGTACAACAAAATTATTCTTAAGGTTCAGGGTGGACATTTTTTCTTTTTTTTTTTTTTTCTTTTTTTCTTTTTTTGGAGAGGGTTTAGCTATAGGGTACGTGCACTCTCCAAAAAGACAGAGAGAGACAGAGAGACAGAAAGCGAGAAATCACCCCCCCGGGGGGATGGCCACACCACAGTCCCTTCTTCTCCATTCTCTCTGGATCTTGGGCACGCACATACACCCACCCAGAGTGAGTTTAAACCATTGGGTCGCGGACTCAAAATTGCAGTCAACCACATGGGAGTCCAGCGACATAGCCATTATGCCAACTGTTGGTCCCTGTTCAGGGTGGATTTATAATTGTGGGACTTTGTTAACCTGATAACAAATTTTCATTCATGAATAACCTACAGACAAAGACTAAGTGGATAAAATAGAGAATTAATATACTTGGGAAAAGGTGAAAAGCACAGCACAAGATAATCTGGGTAAAATTTCATCTATATTAGAAAATTACTAAAAACTCATACTCACTACAGAAGGATAAAAAAGATAAAAAATTGTCTTCTTTGAATATGAAGTATCTGTGACATACGGCACATTGTGTTTTATGATAGTATGAGAGAATACCATATTGTATATGACTAAATAAAGATCAAGTATATCTAGAAAGTGATTTTTTAAAAACACATTTCTTTTCAGCAATCATTCCGTCCAAGATTCCTTGGTGTGGCTGAACAATTGCACAACGAAGGCTTCAAGGTATTTTATAATTAATGTTTTTCAAATTGTCTTCCATCAGCATTGAACTCTATTCACAAAATCACATCTTGCAGAACCTTACAAAAATAAATACTCCAAAAGATGTCCTTTCAACATGAAAGGTTTAACTAACTTGGCAGTTTCAAAACTTCAATAAAGCAAGTAGGAAGGCTAGTTTTAAATTTTAAGAGAATCAGTGGAGCCTCATTAAAAGTTGCCAACTACAAACTTAGAAAGTTTAGCTTAAGCATAATTTGGCCAGAGATCCAATGAATTTCGATATATTTTTCCTTTTTTGTTTCCTGTTTCCATATGAGGTCATAGTTTCTTCCTGTTACAGTTTGAAGCAAAACTTCTCTGTAATCAATACCTCTACATAAAGCCAAAACCTAGTTTAGTACAACACAATTATTCTTAAGGTTCAGGGTGGGCTTATAATTGTGGGACTTTGTTAACCTGATAATGAATTTTCATCCATGAATAATTCTCTTTTTTTTCCTCTGCAAAAGCAGCTCCAATCGAGGTTCTTAATTTTTTCCTCACTGTAACTACTAGATCATCAGGAAAGTCATGACATATTTTCAAAAATGCATCATGACTTCTCTGATAACCTGATATTTGAAGACTGTTTAAATGTCCATGCCTTTGTATTCTGAATCTACCTCTCTCTCACTATGCTAGTGCTCAAGTTCATTAGTTTCTTCTTTATGTTTTAAAAGGCAAGTATGTCCCATAGGCTCCATGAACTCAAGGAATCTCTGTGATACATTAACCAATTTTTTCCATTTTAAATGCAGCTCTTTGCCACGGAAGCCACATCGGACTGGCTCAATGCCAACAATGTCCCTGCCACCCCAGTGGCATGGCCATCTCAGGAGGGACAGAACCCCAGCCTGTCTTCCATCAGAAAGTAAGAATGACATAGACTGTTTTCTGAGATAAAGAAGAAAATGGAGAATTAGCTTTGGGAACGAGTATATGAATATTGCACCTTCCTCTACTTCAAGTCTTTTAAAAGTCCTGTTAGTCAGTCAGCTGAGAAGAGTTATCTGTGAATGAGAGTAAAGTTTCACTTTTGTAAATTTTAGAACACATAAGGTGCCATGTGCACATGCTGATACATAACATCTATCAGAAAAATTCCTACTAAGTGTGCTTTCTTTCATGGAATTAAGTGAGAGCATAAAGAATGTAATGGAGCATTCTATATTTCGTATCACTTACACTGTGTATATGTGTATATCAAGGAAAAGAGTGATCAGCTACATTTCACTGAGGTTGTGCATCAATAAATTGGTCAATTTATTGAGCACTTGCTGCTTGCAGGAAACTGCGGTGAGCACGATGATAATGCCACATATCGGCTTACTTAATTGGCCATTCCTTGATTGGGCTGGTTATTGTGACTTAGATCATGTCATCATTAGATTTTGTAAAACATCTTATTTCAGCACTTTGTGAGAGACTTCAGGGACATCATTGCATCAATACTTACAGAACTAAGAGGCATTAAGTATATAGGAAATAATTTTCAGTCATTGCAGAAGATTACTGCCTACTGATGGTTTTGTCATACCAATTTTTTTTTCCTAATATACCGCTTGTTAGGGCTCTTAGGAAGTCCACCTAAAAATCATTAACAAGTTAATAAAACAATGGTGTGCTTAAAATTTAGCTGGCTTCCAAGGTTACTATAAGCTTAGGGCTTTGTAAAACAGTGATTAGCACCACTTCATGGTTAGAAAAATTTTAAAAAATTTAGTGGAGGATGCATGTGCTCATAAGAGAGGGAGGGAGGAAGAGAGAGAGAGAGAGACAGAGACCCCTATGGGGGATGATTACACCACAATACCTGATCCATGTCTCCCTTTTGGGATTTTGGGCACACACACATTCCAGGTGTGTTTCTCAAGTCACTGAGTCTGGGACTTGAACCATACAGAGGCCATGGTGGGATACCACCCTGCCACAGGCTGGATCTGTGATTAGGAAATCTACATGTTTTCTAGTGTGTGTACCAGTCCAGCAACAGAATTTGAAAGAGTTCACTCAAAATCAGGTGACCTGCCTTCTCATCCATCTTATGAAAGGCCCTGGGAGGCAGACAGTGAAGTAGAGTCAATGCGGCAATGGGAGCAGGGTGAGGAGAGGCCTTCAATGCTGGAGGGATCACCTCTTTGTAAAAAACACATTACCAGTTCTTACTGTGGACCGATAGCATTTTTAAGTGAAAACAAGCCTTTGCCTTCCATTAGTTAGGCTTGTGGAAGAATTCTTTCAAGAACACAATAAAAAAGGTATAATCTCCAAATGAGTGTAATTTGATCATCTGTTTAGGTCTAGAGGAGGGCGGGTGGCAGTCAGCTCAGTATGGTTTTGACTGGAATGGCTAAAAGTAATTCATGTTGGTATTTTAACAACTAATTATAAAATACACATTGTCTCTCGCAAGTTTTTATTTATTTAATTCATTCTTCCAGACTGATTAAAGATGGCAGCATTGACCTAGTGATTAACCTTCCCAATAACAACACCAAGTTTGTCCATGATAATTATGTGATTCGGCGGACAGCTGTTGACAGTGGGATTGCTCTTCTCACTAATTTTCAGGTATGTTCTTTTCCTCAGTTATAGGCTGCCTGGGGATTTATTCCTGTGCCTCTCTTAAGAGTTTTAATTGATATACTTGACCCCTGAGCAACATGGGGGTTGGGGAAGGGAGTCCCTGCACAGCCAAATATCCGTGTGTAATTTTTGACTCCCCACACCAACCATAAAGCACATCTTTATCCCCCCATCACCCATTCCTTGTAATATTCAGAATGGAGAGGAATCTTCAATAGAATTTAAAGTAATGATGCTGAAATGGTAGGTCATGACCAAAATGGGACAGTCAGTGATTAATCAATTGAATAAATCCAAAGCTACATGTAGTCATGGCTCCATCATTACCCCTAACAATTATCCTTTGAATAAAAAAGGAGAGGGTGCATGGAATAAAGATGCAAACTTTAAGCCCCTTTGCAAAGGCAAAAGGTAAATGACAACTGAAGGTCCAGATAGACTATATGCACCTGTCCAGTTTGCAGAACATTATTCTGTGAGGTATGTCCGATTTCACTAACTCCTGACCCACCAAATTTATCACAGGGAAATAGATATGAAACTAATTAACTTCCTGTCCATTGATTTTTTTTTTCCCAGAGTTAGTTTTAATCTTTATGGGGGGGGGAAGGCAATAAGTTTATTTATGGTGATGTCTGAGATATAGGTGGTAATTACCATTAAATAAGAAATTTATGACTTTCATTCCATACGCCTTTAAAATTGGGGGCAGACTCATGACTTTTCACTCCTGATTCATTAAACATTTTCTTTCATCTTGTGTGGGTTGCTAAGAATTCTACCTTTATATTTTCAGGTGACCAAACTTTTTGCTGAAGCTGTGCAGAAATCTCGCAACGTGGACTCCAAGAGTCTTTTCCACTACAGGCAGTACAGTGCTGGAAAATTAGCATAAAGAAGCAGATACCTTAGCTTCATTCTTAACTCAACCATTCCCACGTTTTATCTAAAGGAACTGATTCCCAACTTCGTTTCCCAAAGATGAATATTGAAAGCAAACTTTCTTTCAGTTTAGTCTGTTATGCCTCAAAATTCTGTCTCTTTCACAAATTATTGTGTTACTTCTTCAAAACTTTACTTATAATCCTTCCCAAGTAACTTGTTCATGAGATTTTTATCCACTTAATAACAACTTATTTTTGATGGACTAGACTTACCTATGTGCTTGTTTGCAGCTAACATTTTTATGGTGCTGATTAATGATGATCAAGGTGGAAAAAGGTTGCTGTTCTATCTTCTGGACTCTGTACTTTAAAGATATTCTTGTCATTGTTTTTATTAGTATCTGCCTACCCAGGACGCTTTAACAGGGCAGAATACTATAAAAATTTGGTAAAATGAACTGTAGATTTAATTTATGAACTTCTCCATCATGATGTTTGTGCATTGCTTCTTTTCGATGATCATTCTCATCTATATGGCTAACCCAGATTATCCTTATCCTTTCCCTTGACACTGAATTTGAAAAATGTGACAGAGGCATTCTGAGCCTGTCTTTCTTTAAGGAATACTGGTTTGCAGTTTTGTATTTTGGAGTATGTCAGCCAACAGTAGACATTACTGAGGTGGTTTTGTTCTTGGTTTTTCATTGGATTCAGCTAGGGACAAGTGAAGTCTTCAAATTTAGGCCATTCGTTCTCTGCCAATTTTGGAAAAACTCCAGTGTCATATTCAGAGGATGGATTCTGTCGACCACACTTCACAGAGAATTTTGTACGTTAAGCACCAGAGCACCATTCCTTCTACATACAAAGAAAATCCTTCCTGCAGGGCAAACTTTGTTGCTTTTAAATGTTTTGTGGTATTACTTGTGCTCTAATTGTGAACTTTTAAATAAAATGCTATTAAGAGGCAACACAGCTGTGCTCTTGATCTTATGTATTGATTGATTTTATATTAACATACAAAAAATCAGTCACTTCTATGAAGGAACAGGGTTTGGGGCTGGGACTACATTGCTTATTTATTTTTCCTATATAAACCCATGCAGGATATGAGCAAACCCATGTTAAAAATAATGGAGCTTCAGCTGTTACATTTTTCAGATGTGTCTTTTGCTTCTAAGAATCATTGTAAAATTTATTTTCTGATTATATACCATCTTTGATTTGGACCCTGTCAAAAGTACAGTATAGTATAGAGCCACATACTAACTAAAGATAACCACAACTATATAGTAAAGTAAAATTTGTACAAATGTCTTGCATAACACAGAGAGCACTACTAAAGCCCAATCAGAAGCTGACCCGTATTGTCTGATAGAGCTAGTGGCAATGGGTAGGGATGCCATATCCCAGATTTATTGCTGAAAATGTGGCTTTGTGAAGGCTCTCAGATTAGAATGCCCTAAAAGATTTATTTCTTTCCCCTCACCCCACAGTCAGTTGATTACTATTTGCTATAGATCCACAGGGAATTTTCTCAAATTCATTTCTCCTTCATAGGCCTTTGTTACCATATGGTTGAAATCTTCATTGCTTCTACCATGTAACCGTATATGTGTGTAATTCCTGATCATTCATTCACCGGGAAATATCTGCAATGTTTTACGTAGAATATAGCACAATCTCTTTTCCTACTACTATTTTAGTTCTTTCCCATTACTATACTTTACATCACCACCACCACCATCATCACCATGATAACATTGTGAGCATCTATTGTTTTTCCCATGTAGTGCTTGCTGGAAAGACAGAGACAGAAAACAAGAAAATCACCACTACCACCACCAATCCCCTCCCTTAGCCCAGGGGAGATGGCCACATCACAATCCCTTCTCATCCATTCTCCTCTCAGGATTTTGGGCATGTACACACACACACACACACACACACACACACACACACACCCTTGGTGTTTCTTAAGCCACCAGGTCCAGCACTTGAACCGTGGTTGCCCATGTAGGAATCCAACCTTAACCACTACACCACCTGCTGGCCCCTCCCAAGCAGTTCTAAACACTTTACATGAATTAACCCATTTAATTCTCAAAATACCCCTACAAGTACATTCTGTTATCTTCATATTATGAATAAGGAAAGTTGAGCATATGTAAAATGCTTATGGTCATGGAATGCAGTCTCTCTCCCTTGTTTCTTTGTATCTTATATTCTGATGAAGACAGACATGTAAAAAGAAATCATTTCTCACAGAAATAAAAAGTAAGTAAAGAATTAAAGAAAATATTTAGTTAGCTTATGGAGATTAGGGGAGGAAATTTCAAGGAGATGGCCTCATGTGCTGCCTTAAACTATGTTGTGTAGTTCCCAGGGAAGACAAGAAAGTAAGGATGTTCTTTTAAGGAAATCACAACAAATTTGGTATGGACAAAGCTCAAGGTAAAGGTGGAGAGAAAGGACTGAGGGCAGAGGTTTGAAGCTGGATTCTGCTTCAATCATACAGATGTTTTAAAACCTTTATCTGGAAATAATTTTGGTCTTAAATTTTTTTTTCAAAAGTGATTGTTTTAAATCCATATTTACCTTTTGGTAATATTTTACCTCATTTTCCTTATGATATCATCTCTCTAAAAGAACAAGACAAACATGCACACATATGTGCACACACAAAAAGATAAAAATTACACTTGACCCAGAATGAGCAGGCTGCTAGTGATCAACTTAGAAATGTAACTTATAGTTTACAATAAATGGAATTACTTGTTGAAAAAACCAACAATTTGGGGACCAGCAGTTAGCGTAATGGCTATGTTGCTGGACACCCATGTAGTCAACCACGGTTCAAATCCCAGACCCGGTGGCTTAAAATCACACCAGGTGCATGTGCGTGCGTGCCCAAGATCCCTAGTGGAGAATGGAAAAGGGATTGCAGTGTGGCTATCCCCCCTGGGGGGTGATTTTTCGCTTTCTGTCTCTTTGTCTTTCTGGTGAGTGCATGCGCCCTATAGTAAAAACCTCTCCAAAAAAAAAAAAAAAAAAGAGAGAAAGAAAAAGAAAAGGAAAAAAACAACAATTTGTAGCAATAGTTAATTTTTAAATAAAGGTTCTTATTTCTATATTCCAACAGGCTATTTGTAAAATATCATAGAATTGGAAGAGTAATAATTCAGGCAACATAGTTTCTTTTTAAATTAATTAATTTATTTACATTTAATCACATCTTTACAGTGTACAACATTTCTGTTTCCAGCACACATACTATGCCTGTCAGTCAAATAAAAAATACTACTCTATAACTTATCAGCAAATAGCTTCTCATTTTTTGTCAATTAAGCATACTTTTACTTGTTTTTTCCTTCTCCTTTCCCTTCTTCCCCTTCCATACGAAACTTTTTCCCACATTTTATTGATTCACAAAATACCTTAAACTAAAAATATGGACTAAGCTGGAATCTAGTGACAAGTACGCTGTAATTTTCTTCTGAATGATTTTTATAATTAATTAATAAATTTACATTCATTTCCTGAGCATCGTCAGATCATAAAAAATGTGATTTCCGATCCAGGATATACTGCATAGTGGTTTAATCATACACGTTATTGTCAATAATTTACCATTTCTAGTTTCATATGTGTGTGTGTGTGTGTGTGTGTGTGTGTGTGTATATGTATATATATATACACATTATATCTACATATCTATATATCTATATCTATATTTTACCCCTATTTACTCCTTTTCTCACCCTCTGCCATTTCCCACCCTCCTACCATACTATCTCAGGTGTCTACAGTTGTTTTCCATTCCTGCCCCCCCATTTTATTGATTCATAAGATTTCTTAAATAATCTAACTACTTTCAGTAGCAAGTTCAGCTGGTATATACATATCTTTGAATACATGTCTGACTTTAGGCATGAAACTCTGAGTAGAATGAATAAACTATAAGGCAGCACCTAGCTGATGCTATATAGCTTACTACAGTTATTAAATAGGTATTTTTTAATATATTTTTTAATTTTAGGAAAAGCAGTTTTAGTTTTATTGTGTTAATTAGAAAGACACCAAATAGCACAATAAAGGAGAAGTTTGAAAGATCAGAGAATGCCTTAAATTTTTTTTTTTAAGTTTAAAAATCACAGTGAGACAGAATTGGAGAGAAGCTAGAGGTAGCCCTACCCACTAGAAATGAATCTGGAGGGGGAAGTCTCAGCAGAAAATCTTCATTTCTGGTCAAGAAAAGCAGTATTTCACAGCTAGGTATCCATCTCAGGATGGGCCTAGCCGGTTTTCTTTTTTCAGGCAACATTGTTTCTAAAAAAGTCCTATGCTTTTTTGTTACTGAATTATAAAATCTTTGGAAAAGCAGAGATTAAATTTGCTCTCTCCATGGTGCTGAAAGTGAATTGAAATTAAAAATTTTTTTGCCTGTTTTCTATGTGCCAAAATTTTAAAATACAAATAAATAATGCATTAAAGGCATTAGATTGAATACAGAAAGTGCAAGAAAATGGAAACATTTGTGTTTGTAGTTGGCAAATCTTTGTTCTTTTGAAACATTTTTATTCTTTCATATAAACAGGTTAACACATTTTTAAATGTCTGAATCTGCTATATATCACAAATGCAGACAACACAGAGACTATGTCTGTAGAGCTTAAGAGTAAATCGAAATAGCTTTTTCCATACTGAGAATTTAATAGCATGCAAGAAGTAGGGGCTCTATTGGGTGGGAAGAAAAGGAGCTCAGTCTGTTTGTGAAATGAAGAGTAATAAAGAATGATCCATTTATAGATTTAAAATTTCATAGCTTTGGAAAAGTAAGTAGAATATATTAACTGTACCCTGTCAAACTTTCCTCTTAAACAGCATTCCTACTGGAAACTTTTAAAAACAGCTACAGCGTTCATTTATCTCAACAGCTGCAGGTACTTGAACCTCAGCTTCTACAGTGTCCACAGCCTCTTGAACAATGAAAGTGGAAATTATCAGAGAAACAAACCAGGGCTGAATGCAGTTAAGTGCTCTGTAATTACACACCAGTGTTACCATTTGGCTGCTGGTGCAGCCCCCTGTGGACACAGGTGCCATAAATGCTCACACACACCCGATCAAATCCACAAAGGCCTTTCATTACATATCATTTAAGATACCTTTATCTTGAAAAAAAAAAGCTCAACTTCTTCTTCCTTCTTTCTCTTATGATTTCCTTCTGCTTTGTTCTTACATATGAAAATTGTATTTTTTCTAATGAATATTACTGTGCTATTTTATGAGAAGCTGTTGCCATTGGTGAGTGTGAAGGTAATGTGGCAGGAGGAGGACTGTCTATCTTCCCTCTGAGTGGCTCCCTGGGTTCTGTGAAAAATTGATAATAATTGTCCTTCGTTCTTCTTTTGTGCATAATGTAGGGTGCAAGGGCTCCAGAAGCAGAATTTAAGTACCTACAGCTGTTGAAATCAATGCAGCAATGGGGGAGAAAACTCAGCAAGGCAAAATTAGCACCGTTTGTGTGTGCTTCTTAATGCTTAAAGATCATTTTTGAGTCTTTATGACTTTCGTTTTATAAAAGATTTGTATCCACAAATAAAACTATTGATTGTTGACCAAAACAAAACAAAAACAACAAAAAATAGGCTTTTAAGCAGTAGTAAAGGTCTACTTTCCCCTGAAACTACCAACCTAATATTTTTTAAAAATGAGTTTCCTAGAAGAAACAAATAAACCACAGAGAGGAGTTTTTGTTCATCAAAGGAAGTAACAGCAGCAGTTAAAAAAAACCAAACAGATATTTGTGTCCCTGAATGACAATTTCACACAAAGATTCATGCAATTGAGCAGCTGAAGACAGGACAAGATATCATTAGCATGCAGAAAGGAGACTAGAATTCAACTTTCAAAACATGTTATTAAAGGAGAGAAATAACTTAAATATGTATTTTTTATTAATAAAGGTACATTCTAACATCCAGGGCCTACATGACTGTTTTACTTTCTGAAATTTGAGGCCATTCAGTAATCTGTTTAATAGTCTTTCTTCTACCTGGCAATGCAAGGCCGTGGAAGTTGAAATATGGCAAGGTTGTGAAGTCTTTAGCATAACAGAAATACCCTGCTAAGTGCTTTCCATAACTCTTTACAAATTTCCTCATAGAATACTGCAAATGGGATTTATATGGAATAATTTAATTAGAGTGTAACATTTACTTAATCTCTTCATTCAGGAGGATTTACATATGGATCCTTTCTAAAAAATGTTTTCTAATTAAATTGAGGACATAATGTTGTATCATTTGCCAGTTTTGATATACTTCTCTCCTTAGTCATAATTAAAATACATAGGGAGCAGGAGAAAAATGGTGTTGTTGAGTTAAAATGTGAGTGAGTAGGAGTTGGTAGAGATTTTTCAAGCCATGAGGCCTAAGTATTTGATGTAAATTAGGCTCACATTTTATTCCTTGGCCCAGAATAAGATAAAGCAACACTAAATTGACTTTCTCCATATTGGAGAAACCTCTACAGCAAAAAATAATTGTGCTATCTATCATAATCTGCTTGGAGCCCTGTGCAAAGTCATTTGCTTTAGAGGTACCTTGCTAACATTAGTCTCTGGTTCCATTGAAATTGGTGGATTGGTGGGGCCCCAAGGACTTTCGAGTGCAACTAGGTATTACTTTGTAGACTAACTCTTCTGGGAATGGCCCCTGACTTACCCTATTGAGTTTTGCAATGCTAACCTCTGAAAGGCTCACTTTGAATGGATATTCTTAGAAAGACAAGAAGCACAAAAATTCTTTGGTTACTGTACTTGTACTAATGTTTATGTGATGGGTTGGATTTCAAATGTTTGTTCATTTGTTTGTTTTCCATTAAGGCAGCCACTCAAAATAACTCTAGGTCATCCCAGTTAAATGCCTAAGACCCAGAGCAGAGAGCCAAGATTGCTGGTACTTACATTGGTCTATGCAAGGTAGCAACGTCTTGATGTTATTGGCTATTGTATTTCCAGAACTTATAATTGGTGATTAAAACCATTGAATTCTAAAATTTTGATATTGAAAAAAAAAATGATTGTGGTAAGAAGAGTTCAATCAGAATGATTGCGTTTCTCTCCTCTCTTTTAGTTAGAAGAAGTTCCTTTTTTCATTTTCTTAAGAGAGATTTTTGCTATAGGGCACGTGTGCTCACCAGAGAGACAGAAAGCGAGAAATTATCCCCCATCAGGGACGGTCATGCTGCAACCCTTTCTTCTCCATTCTCCTCTTGGGATCTTGGGCATGCACACACAAGCATCTGGCATGAGGTTTAAGCCACCAGCTCAAGACTTGAAGCATGGTTGACTACATGGGAGTCCAGCAATGTAACCATTATGACATCTGCTGGTCCCAGTTAGTTCTTATTCCCTCTCTTGATGATAAATTCAAAAATTTTTTTGCATCAAAACAAATCAGTTCTTTAATTTAATTTTATCCACAAACTTTTTGAAGCCTTCAACATATCTCCATGCCTATGGTGTTAAATAATCATGTACTTACAAATCTCTGAAATTGTATCCTTATGTTCACTTATTCTTTCTTCATTTTAATTTGCTTGTGGTCTATTGCCATTCCTTTTACGTTTTAATTTCTTCTTATAGAATATTTCATGCAGAAATTTATATTCATATAAAGTTATTTTTTGAGAGAAAATTGACAATTCAGTTGTATATAATTTTATGCATATAGTTTGATATCACATCTCTTAGCACTTTTATTCCTTAATTAAATTAATTAATTATTTTTCATTTATTCATTAATTTCACATTTATTTTGTAGTTAAAGTAAAATACAGCATTTTTAGACTTATGAAACTTACAGTCCAGTGATGAATGCAGAGAGCTAAAGAAAACTATTATAATAGAGCTTGATTAATGTTGTAATAAGTTTAGAAGGCTTTATATACGACGAGGTCATATCACGATAGACTGCCATGAGAAAATAACATCTAAGCTGAGACCCAAGTGATAAATAAGAATTTGCCAAGCACAGAGGTGGTTTTGATTGGGCCAGCAGGTGACAAGGACTTTAAGGTACTGGATCTCACATGACTGACTGAACAGTTGATGTCCCAGACCTGGTGACAGGATAGTCATGCAGAGTGCATGTCATGCATGCTAAGATCCTGAGATGAGAATGGAGGAGATGGGATTGAGACATGACCATCCACGCTGTGGGTGATTTCTCACACTCTCTCTCTCCCTCTCTGATAAGTACATGTGCCATGTAATTTTAAAAAAAATTGTGATTGTGGTCTACACAGTAGAAACAAAATGTGTGAAGAAACTGAAGTAAGAAAAACATGTTTGAAGCTGAGTATTACCACATCATCTGGCACACCGAGTTGAGAGGGAGGCTGGGGAGATAGAAACTAACTTACAAAAAAGCCTTATAAGCCATGTTAAGGAGTTTGAACACTTTCCAAAGGATAATAGTCTGCTGAAGTGTTTTAAGTTAGAAGGTGACAATTCTGCATATTTGGGAAACTCACTTTGACAAGTAATGTTTTGGGAGGAAGAAATGCCACAGTGTGTTTGGATGAGTATGAACGAATATCCAGGTTCAGAGCTCCATGTCGTAGCCTGAGAAAATAGATGAAAAATCACATAATTTTGTTTTTGTCTTTTATTTGTTTGTTTATTTTATTTTATTTTATTTTATTTTATTATTTTTTGCCTCAGAGAGTCCAGGAGTTAGAGCAGGCTGACAATGGCAAGTTCTGTTTTAGAATGGTGAATTTTAAGTGTCCATGAAGGGCTTAACCCAAATAGCTTATAGGGGCAGTGATTAAATGTCAGATGCTAGAGTCAGTCTTCTCCACTTCCTAAGCAGTGTTGTTATCTTGAGTAGGTTATTGAAATTTCACATATCTGAATTTTCTTTACAAAATGGGAATATTAACACTTTCTCATAAAAGTTATTGTAACCAATTGATAAACTATAAATTAGGCATTTTGAATAGTGCTGGAGGCAGAGTAAGTGCAGTGGCATTAGCTATTATTATTAGTGTTATTTTTATGGAACACCAATAAAACTATCTAGCAGACTTTTATATGTAATTTTAAAAATTGGAAAGAGAAAAGATCTCTTATATTCTGGGAAAAAAATGAGTCCTAAAAAAAGAAGTGCTAACAGTTATTACTTACTTTTTTGCAATGTAAAAATGAAATTGGGCCCAGAAGATGCTGTGAAGGTTAAGGTGGCTGGATCCTACATGGTTGACTATGTAGTTCAAGTCCCAGACTCATGTCTTGAAAATCACACTGGGTGTGTGTATATTCATGTTCAAAATCCTGAGGGGAGAATGGAGGAGAAGGGATTGGGGCATGCCTGTCCCTTTTGGGAAGTGATTTCTCAATTTCTCTCTCTCCAGTGAGTGTATATATATCCTACAGCAAAAATTTTTTAAAAAAATAATAAAAAATGGGACCAGAAGTTAGCATAATGGCTATGTCCCTGGACTCCTGTGTAGTCAACTGTGGTTTGAGTCCCGAACCCAGTGGCTTGAAACTCCCGCTGGGTGCTTATGCGTGCGTGCCCAAGATCCCGAGAAGAGAATAGAGGAGAAGGGATTGCGGCACGGCCATCCCCCCCTTGGGGGTGATTTCTCACTTTCTGTCTCTCTGTCTCTCTCTGTCTGGCGAGTGCACATGCCCTATGGCAAAAACCTCTCCAAAAAAAATTAATAAAAATGAAAATGAAATTGATGCAATGAAATTAACGCAATGTCTAAATATTTACATATCCTTGAATAAAAAAGCATTCTAGGATTACAAAATTACAAATTATTATTACAGTTGGTTGAATATATAAGAAAATGTGTGTAAATATTTTATTCTAGTTGGACTAAGACAGTTAAACTGATATTTTACAGCATCAAGTAAACCCAACCTTAATTAAATAGTCTGTCCATCAGAAATAATATAACTTTGCTGAAAAAAATAAAATTTTACATAGTAATTTAGTTGGCAAGCATTTGGATTTTTCTAATTGCTTTAGTGATAGAGGTTTTCTCTGCCTGATAGAACTGGATATTATATTTCTTCATACAATGACATGCTGTGACTTTCTGAGAAGTCCAGTTATTTTTATTGATAGGTTTTGATTATAATAGAAGTGATAGAGATGGTCCTGCATGAGCCTAGAGGGAATTCAGATTTTTATAAGAAGGTATGATGGCATGGTATAGTTGGTAGTCAGACAGGTGCTTATTGGCCTGAGTTGATAGGTAGTCCACTGTTGCTTTAAGCTAAAGGATAATAACTGATATAAACAATGGTGATCTTTACTTTAGAGCACCACTTGAGCATTACTCTAGAGCAGTAATTTATCATATATTACACCAATATTTAATTGTGTAATCTCATTTATTGCCTACAGCATCCCTAATTTATGAATGAGAAGCTGAGGGTTGGAGAGATAACGTGGCTGCCTGAGGTCACTCAAAAGTGTAGGGAGTAGGTATAAAGGAACAATGAATCTGGGAGAGAGATAGAACAGTAGGGAAGATGGGACCAGTAGTTAGCGTAATGGCTATGTCGCTGGACTTCCACGTAGTCGACTGCGGTTCGAGTCCTGGACCCGGTGGCTTAAACTCATGCCGGGCGCGTGTGTGTGCATGCCCAAGATCCCAAGAGGAGAATGGAGGAGAAGGGATTGCGGCATGGCCATCCCCACTGGGGGGTGATTTCTCGCTTTCTGTTTCTCTGTCTCTCTCTGTGTCTGGCGAGCGCATGCGCCCTATAGCAAAAAACTCTCTCTCTAAAAAAAAAAAAAAAGAACAGTAGGGAAGATAGTAAACAACAGCAAGAGGGAGATCAAAGGAGTTGGGAGAGAGAAGGCAAGAGTGATGGATAAACAGATGAAGGAGGATATGGGTGTTTTCTAAATATTCATTTAGTCACACGAACTAATTTTGAGGCTCTCGTGAAGATGCAAATAAAAACATATTACACTAGAAATTTTAAGAGCTGGAGACCTTTCAGTGGACCCAGGGGACTGAGGAAGTCTTCAAAATAACCAGCTTGCAAACACTCATTCCTCGTTGCAATGGAGACACACTCTGAGGTTCAGTTAGAAGAGAGAGTCCGAGGTCTATGCTTAGTTACATGAATTCCAGAATGTTAGAGAAAGCTGTTTATCAATGTGAAGTGACTTCTTTAGAGGCTAGAAACTTTAGGGTTGTGTAATGATAGAATCAAAATAATAGGTTGGAGTTCCTTGTGTTAGCATCAGCAACATATTATATTCTGCTGATTATCATTGCTGCATAATAAGTTAACCCAAAACTTAATGGCCTAAAATAATCATTTTATTATATCTCACCATTATGTAGATTTAAGTTTTGTATCTTGAAGGTCACTCACATGTGTAGTGCCTTGGAAGGATGATCTGAAATGTGAGCCTAGCCAAGAGGGTTGACAAGAATAATTTAATTTTATCTCTCCAATATTACAGTCTCAGAGCAACTAAACTTCTCACATGGTCTTTGACTTCTCCCAGAGTGTGCATATTGAGAGTCCTAAGTTAGTCTTCTTATGATCTAGTCTTAGCACTCTTAGAATGTCACTTCCTCAGCATTTGATTGGTCAAATATACCACTAGGGTCAGCTCAGAGAGAGGAATTAAACTCCTCCTTTAAGTGGGAAGAGTAACATAAAACTTACCATCATATTTATTTACTTACATATCCCTAACTTTAGTTAGACAAGTGGTAAATAATTTCAATCAATCCAAGAGTTTAAAGCTCTCCATGAATAGTCCACTATCAAAACAGTAAGTCATTCACAGTGCAAGTATCATCAGTGTATGAGGGTCCTGGAAAAGTTCATACAAAATGCACACTGTACAAAACTATACATGGATTTAAATTTTTGTACACTAAAATGAACTCATATTTTAGTTCCATTTTCCATGAACTTTTTGAAATCCCATCATACGAACAACATTTTCTTCCCATTTGAAGACACATCTAGTTCCAACACAGCACAAAATAATATTTTTGCTATTGGAGGCTAGGTGATAATTTAAAGTCCATTGGGTCAAAATCTATAATGATAATAATTTTGACAGGCTCAAAAAGGAAAATGATCTATAATGATAATAATTCTGACTGACTCAAAAGCATTGCTGGACATATCTATTTGGATGAGGTCTAGATGAGAGAGAAACACATTTTCTGTTATAGTTGCATAGTTGGATCAAGGTAAAAGACTCTGACTAGAACTGTAACTATTACATTAGACCTATTCTTCTTAAGAGGCACTCATAATTTTCACACATAAGAATTTTTAGTATCAATCACAATACTTTGCAAGAGCAAATGTATGAAATGCTTTAAAGAAGTAAGTGCACATGGTGTGTATCCCTCTCCTCCATTTCTCCTTCTCATCAGGACTTGAGGTATGACCATGCCCAATTTTTGTTTTTATTTTCTTAATTTATTAAATCTTACCAGTATTGTCCCTTAAAAGGGACTAACACACAAACAGGCAGACTAAGTGAAGAAATATTTTTATAAGAGTTAAGAAGTCACTAACATACTTCCAGGTATTTTCTTCAGTGATGTTTTTTATCTTTATTCGAGGATTCCAGGAAATATTCGGTCCCTACAGCTACCACAAATGCAGCAAATCCCCACTTGGACCCTTTTAATAATGCACCAATGAAGGAAACATTGTTTGCAAAGCCACCCGTGTATCTCCAAGCTTCATTCCGGGCCCATGGATCCCTTAGTCCTCGTGCGGCCAGCTTCTCCTGGACAGATTCTAATGACATTCCTTCTATTTTCCACTGCTTATAATCTGGAAGTTCCATTTTACCACGACCATGACCGTGACCATGTTCATGTCCATGGGCCATGACTGATGGCAATCTGACCTCTCAGGACACTACCGACCATGCCCAATTGAGGGTGATTTCTTTCTCTCCCTCTCTCTCTCACAGTCTCATTCTGTTAAGTGCATAAACCTTCTGGCAATTAAAAAAAAGTATTTCTAAAAAATAAACTATTGACTTTGGGAGATAGCTTAGCCTTTTATGGATAAAAGTGTCATTATATACATAATGCCATTGTTCCTATACATTCAAAAGATGAAGTAAAAATGGACTCCTGTCGAAGCTCATAAAATTAGAATAAACTTTGAAAATTTTTGCCATGTTTTCACTCTTGAACACAAAGATCCCTAAAAATCAACGTAGAGACAAATATCCAGTTGTTCAGAGATGAGTGGGAACTACTTCTCTTAATAGAAAATAATGATGGAAGATCTCTAAGGTACAGAGAATGACAATTTATAAAAAAACTACCCTGGAATTTTTATTTTTTATTATTTTCCAAAATTCAGAAAATAAGAAACTGAGGTCAGTGGAATATTTGGCCTAATACTACAAGGTACTTTTTCTTTTAACCAAAGCTACTTAACTGAAATATGGTGACTTTAAAAAAATTAGCTGTTGGAAAAATAGCCTCAACAAATTTGACTCACCAGCGACAATCAAGAAAAAGCCTATTAACAATAATTGGTGGGTTCTTAGTTTCTAAGAACCCGTAATTAAATTTTATTGTCTTATAAGTGATTAGGATTAATTACATTCATAATAGAATGAGGTTTGTTCCCTACCTTTAAGGAGATGGCAGTTTCATAAAATCTAACCATTCTCTGCAGTCCTGCAGCATTTTGTTTCCTGCCAAGGCAAATCTGCTACAAAGACCAGTTCCTCTCAGGATTTACTGAAAAGTGACAGGTGTTGATTTGCTGGTATCTTTCTCAACAGACCCGAATAAGCTAAACAAAATGACTTCTCTACCCATTTAGGCAGAAAAATAAATGGGGACACCAGCTAATGAGGGAATGTAGAGTCAGCCGGACTCAAAGCATTCCAAGCTGTTGGCAGCTGGAATCAAAAGAGGAGTCACTCAGACAGTTGCTCATGTTTATTGCTGAACATGAAATTAGAAAGATGCTTTATCTTCTCCACAGGTGCAAGAGCATATAGTTATTAATTACAGCAAAACATATTTATTGGCAGCCCTAAGTCTACAAAATCCCACACTCAGCAAATGGCTTTCAAAGTTCATCCAAAAAGCACTTCAGAATCAATACCAAAGCATCGCAGAGTTGACGAATCTGTGCCTAGTAAAATTCAGCCTCCTGAAAGCATGGCAAAGACTGGCTCTTAATATATTTTGTAGTTGAACATCATCAAGGATTTCTTTGTTCTTGCAAGAAAACGGTTAGACGAAAGATTCTCTAAATTCCTATTGCTTTGATAAGTATAATTATGGAATATTAGAAGGATTGAAATGATTTTGTTCTCCTCTAGAGGATTGTTGTGTGTTGTGTTTGTTTTGTTTTGTTTTGTTATAGGGTGCAAACATTCACTGGGGAGAGACAGAGAGACAAAGGGAGAGAGAGAGAGAAATCACCCTCCTCAGGGAAGGACCATGCCACAATCCCTTCTCGTCCCGTTTCCTCTTAAGATTTGGGGCATGCACACACATGTGCCCAGAATCATTTTTCAAACCACCAAGTCTGGGACTCGAACTGCGTGGTGGGTTATGTAGAATCTAGCTGCCTTAACCTCCAAAGCACAGACTGTCCCCTTCTATATAGATTCTGAAAACAGTTTTATCATTTTATTGAGCCATTTTTCATTAATTTAACAAAAGTTTATTTAGTACCTATTATGTGTCAGGTACAATTCTAAGGGCTATGGAGAATAGATAATATAAATATGTAAGGACCTCAAACCTTACATGATCTATGTTATGAAATAACTAGAACCTACTGTAAGAGAGTATTTAATCAAATACTGAATGGTAACTAAAGGAATTTAAGAGACCTCTTAGTTCTGAAGGAGACAGGCACTTGAAGGAATCACAGAAGTGATCCTGAGCTAGGTTGCCTCCAGATATTAAACCCAAATGCACATTTTCAACTTAATTTTGTTAAAATAATCACGTGGTTCCTTTTTTTCCAACTTCTCTCATTCCAAATAAGATTTAAGTCAACTTACAGAAATGTATACAATAAAATATGTTGAAAATGAAATAAAGGGATTAATATACTATGCTATTACTCTAGTGGTGAGTTCAGGACTTCAAATGCACACCATAAATTTTGGTCTGGCTTTTGGAGGCTATTCTCAGATTTGATTCTGAGTTTCTTGGCAACCAAGTATAGAAACAAGTTTGGGTATGAGAGACATGCAATTCCAGATTAGATCATTCATGTTGCTAGTTGGTCTTATATATAACTACCCAAGATAAATATCTCCTGTAAATCCTTCAGAAGAATACCATGGGGTATGCTGTATTACATCTTCTATATTGTTATATAATATAAAAGCTAGATTTATTGGCTGCTTGTCCCTCAATGTAGGTCATTACTCTTATCATTTAGCTTCACTTATGTATTTATTCAGTTAAGTATTTTGCATAATTATTGAGAATGTGCTTTGTGTTTGACACTGTTAGAAACAGTGGAGACAATCTGGTGAACAAGGCAGATAAGGTGTCAGAGAATACAGACTATTTGGAAACTAGGTGATAAATAAACATCACTAAACTAATTCCCAATAGCATTAAGTGTTTTGAAGATGATACATAGGATTATATGATGGAGAGTAACTGGGAAGGAAAGGAAGTCTACTCCAAAAGATGACACTTGAGCAATATTTAAATTATGAGAAAGAATGGGCCATAATAAGATTGGGGGGAAAGATTGACAAGTATAGAGAATAGCGTTGTCAGAGGAAGAAACAATGTTGGTGAACTGGAGAAATAACGAGCAAGTCAGTTTGGCTAGAGCAGAGTGAAGAGAAGGAAGAAGAGTTACGAGATTGGTAGGCATGGGACCCCATAGTAAGATATGTGTATTTTATTCTGAAGGCAAGGGGAAACAGGTTATGTGATTTAGAATATCTACAACTATGGGGGGAACCAGCAGTTAGTGTAATGGCTTTGTTGCTGAACTCCCATGTAGTTGACCACGGTTTGAGTCCCAGACCCGGTGGTTTAAACTCATGCCGGGTGCGTGTGTATGAGTGCCCAAGATCCTGAGGAGAATGGAGAAGGGATTGCGGTGTGGCTATCTCCCTGGGGGATGATTTCTCACTTTCTTTCTCTCTGCCTCTCTTTGTCTTTCTGGTGAGTGTGCGTGCCCTGTAGCAAAAACCTCTACAAAAAGAAAGAAAGAAAGGAAGGAAGGAAGGAAGGAAGGAAGGAAGGAAGGAAGGAAGGAAGGAAGGAAGGAGAAAGAAAGAAGAAAGAAAGTAAGAAAGAAGGAAAGAAGAAAGAAAGAAAGAAAGAAAGAAAGAAAGAAAGAAGAAAGAAAGGAAGAAAAAGAAAGAAAGAAAGAAAAAGAAAATCTTCAACAATGGGTAATGAAAATCCTTCTTGAGTTTCATATTTTGTGAAGTGATTTAGAAATTGAACATCAGATAATTTGGAAATATCTTCTCTGAAATATGGAAATGAAAATTAGAAAAGCATTTAAGGTTAGGTACGTTTGTTCCTCACCTCTAATTGCTGTCTGAATTTTGATACGATATTTGACAAGCATATGATTCCAAAGCATTTTTAAATGCCAGCTCTATTCCAATAAATTAATCGAAGAACAAACAAGGTCCCAAAATTCCTTGCCAGGAAATCTATTTGGCATAGAAATTATGTAACATAGCTATAATACTTTTGTTCTCAAACCAAAACAAAACAAAAACAACCAAAAAAAGTCAAAGCAGTTCACTGTAACCATAAAAGTATCAATAAGACAACAAAGGAATGCCTAATATTAGTCAAAGACATTTCCTGGTATATCTCCAAGATAAATTGATTATAAAAAATATACCCTTAGGTAACTGAATGAATTGACCTATGATATAAAGTTGTTAACTATAAGCCAATTAAGCTTTGGAAGCCTGCCAAAATGATTAAAGTTTTAGAAAGGTGTTATTAAGTCATGCTTTCTGACAGTAATTAGGTGACAGGATCAGACATCCACTGAGGCCACTCTTAGCTGATGACAATTTAACATGTGATCTGCATATACAGCCATTCCCCACCTCCACCTCTCACTTTGATCTTTTCCTTAAGACATGGAAAAGACTATCCTTTCTCACCAGTCACATGGTTAAGTAGCTGGATTCCACATGGTCAGCTGTGGTTCAAATCCTAGGCCTGGATGCTTGGAAAACATGCCAGATGCATGTATCAACAGGTAGGATGTTCCTGACAGGGTAGAGGAATGGAAAAGAAGGAATAGTGGTGTGATCTTGCCACATTGGGGAGTGCTTACTCCCACTCTCCTTCCTTTCCCCTGCTCTTTCTGGCAAACATAGATGCCCTCTGGCAATTTACATATACAAATGAAAAAAATTAGAAAGAGACTTCACATCTGTTTTAGATTATATTAAATGCCAGAAGGTTTGTGCACAGATGAGAGAGAGAGTGAGAGAGAAAGAGAGAGGAAGAGAGAAAAAGGACTCCTCAATGGGTGTGGTCACATTATAATCCTTTTTCTTGAATTTCTTCATCTGATCAAGATTTGGGTCACATGTGGATACGTGCCCTGTGAGTGTTTCAAGCCCCCCAGCCTGAACTCAATCTTTGGTAGTGCATGTGGGATCTGGCTTCCTTAACCACGGCACTTAGGATCACGCTGGAGACCCGACCACTTGATGAGAATATTTATATGCATATTTACCATTTTGGATGACCAGTCTTAAGTCTTTTGCTCATTTAAAAAAATTAACATGCAGAAGACTTAATTAGGCTTTATTACGTGTTAAAATGTATCCATTTATTTTTAAGGAGAGATAGGGGTACCCTCATTGGGGTTTCACTACTCCATGATCCCTCTGCCCACCCAGCTTTTTAGCCAGCAAGATAACAGGCATAGCTGTGGGTGTGTTCAGGTTGACCTGGGATCTGAACCTGGGGCTTCCTCATATGGCTCCATCATTGTGCAGTGATACCCTGCCTTGCCTGGGCCCTTTTTGTATTATTATGTCTCCATTATATTCCCATTTTGGTTTTTGTTGTTTGTTGTTGTTTCACTTATACATTTGTCTATAGTGGGTTTTTATTTTATTTCTCTATCAGGCACAATGTGTGAATATATCATTCTTTAACCATTCTACTACTGTTGACGGGTGTTTGGCTGGTTCTTCTGAACTAGGTTGCTCTGAACCCATCTTTGTACATGGGCTTTGGTGAATATATGTGTTTACTTTTGTTTCTCATTTATCTAGCAGGAATTGCTGAGTTAGAGAGTAGTCAGCTTTAGCAGATGTTGCCCAACAGTTTTTCAAAATTGTTTTATGAACACGTGCTCTCACCAGGGCTAAATGAGTTTAATTTGCTCTGTACTCTCACCTACTCTTCTATTGTGTTTTTTTGTTTTTGTTTTTTTCTTGTTCGTTTATTTTGTATTTTAGCTATTCTGGTGGCTGCTTGGTGATTTATCACAATATGATTTAAATTTACAGTTCTGTGATGACAAACAAAGCTAAACTGCTTTTCTTATGTTTATTGGCCATTTGGACATCATCTATTGTGAACTGCTTGCTCAAATCCTCCACCTGTTCTCTAGTGGATTATCTTGCTTTTTTGTTGCTGTTCTGGTTTTTTTTTTTTTTTTTAACTGATTTGTAAAAGTGTTTATATATTCTGGATTTGAGCCTGTTGTTGAACATAGTCATATGTGTGTATATGTGTGTGTATTGCAAATGCTTCCCAGGCTATAATTTACATTTTTAGATTTTTTTGAGAGATTTTTGCTCCAGCACGGTGCATGCACTTACCAGAGAGAGAGAGAAAAGACACAGAAAGTGAGAAATCACTCTCCAACAGGATGGCCATGCTGCAATCCCTTCTCCTTTATTCTCCTGTCAGGATTTTGGGCACACGTGCATACACACTGGCATGAATTTCAAGCCACCAGGACCGGGACTTGAACCATGGTTGACCATGTGGGAGGCCAGCACCTTAACCACTACCTCATCTGCTGGCCCTGCATTTTTAGAATTTTAATGGTACATTTTGATAGTTAATCTTGAATTTGAACTATTAAACTTAATAATGTTTAATTTGGGAACCAGCAGTTAGCGTAATGGCTATGTCGCTGGACTCCCACGTAGTCGACCGCGGTTCGCGTCCCGGACCCGGTGGCTTAAAACTCACGCCGGGCGCGTGTGCGTGCGTGCCCAAGATCCCAAGAGGAGAATGGAGGAGAAGGGATTGCGGCGTGACCATCCCCCCTGGGGGGTGATTTCTCGCTTTCTATCTCTCTGTCTCTCTCTGTCTGTCTGGCGAGCGCACGCGCCCTATAGTGAAAAATCTCTCCAAAAAAAAAAAATAAATAATGTTTAATTTTAGTTAGCATAATATGTATACCATATCAGAAATTTTTGTCTACCCACCTAAACATCATGATGTGTTCACTTATGTTTTTAATTTAATAATTTCATAAGTTTTTTCTTTCTTATTTATATTATAATCCATGTAGATTTTATTTTTACATATGATATGAAGTAGTAGGTAAGATGTTTGAATATTCACTTTGCAAACTAAGTGACATGTGATTGAATATATAAAAGAAATGAAAATAAAAACTATGTATACAAAAGAAAAACTACTCTTTCTCCACTGTACTGCTTATTTTTTATTTATTGAAGTCACTTTAAAATTTATAATCAATTCATGGAGCTTTGACATTCAACAACAAGGACTGCCTTGCTATTAATTCTTTAAGGTTTTCAGTAACATTTTAATGTTTTCTTTTTGCCTTTAGAGAGATTTTTGCTATAGGATGCCTATGCTTGCAGAGAGACAGAGAGAAACAGTGAGACAGAAGGAGAAGTCAATGGCCATGCTGCAATTCCTTCTTCTCTTGGGATTTTGGGCCACACATGCTCATGTGCCCAGCATGTTTTAAGCCTCTGGGTCTGGGACTTGAACCGCAGTTGAATATGTGGGAATCCATGATGTAACCATTATGGCACCCATTGGTTCCCATCTTTTTAGTTTTTAAAAAGAATTATTTAATTTTATTTATTATTATTTCTATTATTTAATTTGCTATAGGGTATGTGTGCTAATGAGAGAGAGACAGATGGACAGACAGAGAAAGTGAGAAAGCAAGCTACTAGGTCTAGGACTCAAACTGTGGTTGGCTATGTGAGAGTCCAGTGCCTTTACCACACCACCTGCTGGTCACCTCACATATTTTCTTTTAAGAATTATTTTATTTAACTTTATTTATTTTAATTTGTCCAGAAAGGAACAGACTGAGAGAGAGAGAGAGAGAGAGAGAGAGAGAGAGAGAGAGAGAAAGGGAAAATGAGAATGCAAGCAAGCTGCCAGGTCCAGGACTTGAATTGTGGTCAGTCACATGGGAGTCCAGCGCTCCTAATTACTACGCCACCTGCCGCCGCCCCTCACATATTTTAATGCTTTGTTAGTTCCATGCTTTAAAAACAGAATTAATCTTTATATATATTTTCTTTTATTTTTTTTAAAGTTTGCTTATTTATTTTTTTCTAAGAGAGACAGAAGTGAAGGATGAAGCTGCACCACATGCTGGTCTATCATTTGTTAGTGCTCTTTTTAATCCTGACTGTTTTCCTTATTCTTGAATCTGCTTTGACTGAAATTAACAGAACTATACAATTTTTAAAAAAGCAATGTTACCATGTGATATTTTCTTTATCTCTGTTCTTTTAACATTCTTGACTCTTTTTTTAAAGAATTATTTTTCACTTAACTTTATTTATTATTATTATTATTATTATTATTATTATTATTATTATTTTCCAGTTTGATCCAAGATAGACAGAGAGAAAGAGAAAGAGAGAAAGAGAGAAAGTGAGAAACAAGCCACAGGTCTGGGACCTGAACTACAGTTGGCCATGTGAGAGTCCAGCGCCTTTAACCACCACGTCACCAGCTGGCCCCATGCTTGACTTTTTATTTAAAGGATCTTTTTTTTTTTGGTAGGTAAATATAGTTCAATCTTGTTTTCATATCTGCTCTCAAAATCTCTGTTGCTTAATTGGTATATTTAGACCATTTACATGTAAAATGATAGTTTATGTAGTGGAGTTAATATTCATGGGTACTTAAAAAACATTTATTAAAAAGTGAACTGAAAGTATGAGTTCATTTTGGTGTAAAAAATTTGAAATCCATGCATTTTTCTTGTGATATGCATTTTCTGTGAACTTTCTGAAGACCTCCTTGTGTTCCATATTTGTAATTTTGCTCTATTTACTGCATTTGTTCTATGTTTCATTTTCTCCTGTTTGCCTTCACTCATTTTGATGATTTCATATTATTCCAATTTATCTTACTTTTTAGCATATTAATTATACTTCTTTTGTATTTTTTTATAGTTATTGCCCTACAGTTCGTAATTTATATTTTCAGCTCATTACAATCCATCCCTAAGAAATACAGTAGTATTGGGACCAGCAGTTAGCATAATGGCTATGTCGCTGGACTCCCATGTAGTCAAGTGTGGTTCGCGTCCCGGACCCGGTGGCTTAAACTCATGCCGGACATGTGTGCGTGTGTGCCCAGATCCCGAGAGGAGAATGGAGGAGAATGGATTGTGGCATGGCCATCCCCCCTGGGGGGTGATTTCTCACTTTCTATCTCTCTGTCTGTCTGGTGGGCGCATGCGCCCTATAGCAAAAACCTCTCCAAAAAAAGAAAAAAAAAAAGAAAAGAAATACAGTAGTATTCATTAGTTCAGGTAACTTAGAATATCATGGTGGAATTCCCAAATCCTTTCTCCATCTTTTATGACATTGTTACCTTTCATAATCACCTACTATTTTGTTGCTATTTTTCTAAAATGTTGTGCCATACAGTGCATGCACTTCCTAGAGACAGACAGAAAGTGAAGGAAAGTGAGAAATTACCCCCCACCCCCAGGGGGCATAGCCACTCTGCAATTCCTTCTCCTCCATTTTCTTCCTGTGATTTTGGGTACATGTGCAAACATGCCCAGCATTATTTTCAAGCAGCCAGGTCCAGGACTCAGTCTGTGGTTGGCCATATGGTAGTCCATTGCCTTAACCCATGCCTCCTGCTGGCCCTATTGCTATTATTATTTTAAACAAATAGCTGTCTTTAAAATAAAGTAAGAAGAAGATAAAAACATTTTATTTTTTTTTATTTGTCTCTTTTCTGGCTCTCTACTCTTCTTGAATTTTTTTTAGATCTGAGTTCATAAAATAATGACGTGTCATTTAATTTCATTTTGACTAAGTTTATTTAACATTTCTTTGATAGTATGTCTGGTGACTATGAGATTTCTCAATTTCTGTTTATTTAAAAAAGTCTCTATTTCTTTTATACTTGTGAAGAATGTTTTGCTGAATTTATTATTCTAGGCTAGTAAGTTTTTCTTTCAATACTTTAAGTATTATATTTCTTGCTTAAATGGTTTCCGATGAGATGTCTATTGTAATTCTTACTCCTTTCCTGCCTTTGCTAAAGTATTTTTCCCATCTATCTTCTTTCAATATATTTTTTCTCTATTGGGATTTCTGTGGTTTGAATATAACATATGTAGGTATGAATTTATTTTGGTATTTACTCTGTTTGGCATTCTCTGAATTTTCTAGATCTGTAGTTTGTTATTGACCCTTCACTTTGAAAATTCTAGGCCATTATTGTTTCAAATATTTTTCTTTTCTTTCTTTTCTACTTCTGTAATTCCAGTTGTACATCTTATTATACCTTTGTAATTGTCCCACAGTTCTTAGATATTTCATTTTCTTGTATAGTATTCTTTTTTTCTCTTTGTCTTCCAGTTGGGTAAGTTTATATTGGTCAGGTTTTCCCATTCTTTTTCTATTTTTTAAAAATAATATACCTATTTTATATAGTGAGAGAAAAAAAAACATATACACCTACAAATGTAAATGTACCATATATAAATGCAGATTCACTTTACAGAATAAACAACAAATTAATGCATATTTCCTCTTTTTCACTCCCCTTCTCTCTATGAAATAATTTTCATGAATCATATTCTTTATCTTTTTAAAATAAATTTTAATAAGAGAGAAAGAGCAAGAGTGACTGAGCAAGATGGGAGGGTGAGAGAGAGTGGGAGAGAGAGAGAGGATTCACTCGACAGCATCTTAGCATGTCACAATCTTCCAGCTTTCTGGGACTGCAGGTGTGTGCTACCATAACTGACTCATTTAGATTGGGCTGGGAACCAAACTGGACCTCCCATGAGACCTCAAGTACCTCAGAGCAGGAGCTCTCTGCTGGTACCACCATGGCTGGACCAGAATATTTTTATTTTTCTTAGGTTCTTTGTGGATCACCTTTAAATAAACCCATTATCTCTTACTTGATTTACTAATTTTAAGTAGTATATTTCATATTTGTTACAAAATTTGTAGATATCAGTACTATTTGTCTCTTTCTCCTTTCCTCCCATTATAATTTTTATCATTTCCAATTCTTTTTGTTTTCCCTATCCCTCTTCTTTGTATCTATTACTGTGTTTCTAGCAGTATTTTCTCTTTTTTGTTGCTTTTCTGATTAATTTATGTGATTGTTTTTCAGTTTTTTCTGAGCTACATAAAATTATGTTTTATTTCTGTTTGTTCTTACTATATTTTTTTTTTCTGTGTTCTTGTGGTTCTTCTTTGAACTCTGATTAATTCACATGGTTATTTTGGAATTCATAGCAATGTACCAGACTCAGATTTTCATCTGCTTAGTGGCGGCATTGTTTCTAGTTATTGTGTTTTTGGTCTAACATTTGTTTTTTCTTTTTTCTGAAAGTATTTTTAAGTCATTCTGTGTGGCACCCATTTTCTATTATAACACATTCCTGATAGAGGTGACTAATCACATTTGAGCCAGCTGTTTGTGCTGCCTGTGTGAGGCAGTGCCTGGGCAGTTAGAACTGGCAGACATTTATTTGTATGTGAGTTGTTTAGCCTTCATTTGTCCTTCTGTTCCTACAAAAACCATTGGTTTCTCTGCAGCCAATGAAAGAACTATAATTCAGATTTTGCTTCAACTCACTTGCAGTTTACTTTCTATAAAGACAGTATGTCTGTGGTTTCTCATGCTATGGTTCCAAATTTACTGCAGAGAAAGTCCAGCCCTCAATCCATTTACAATTGTTTTATTGTTTTAAACACTGTGCTGCAGACAAGATCCCAGCAGAAAGCAGGTAGTTCATTTAAGTGGAATAATTAAGGAGACTCTAGTAAAGCATTTTTTTATAAGGGAATAGTCATACATAAGGAAAACCACCAGTAAAAGTATCACAACACCAACAGTGATAAGAAGTCAGGATCTCTAAAGGATAAAGGTGTAGGTGATGGAATTGTTATGGAGAAATGATATATATAGAGAGAAGACACACTATAACTGTAAGAGCTGGCCTCCCCGTAGGATCTATATCTTTTCCTAAAGGAGGTACAGCCACTACCGGCCTGTGCTAAATAGGGTGAGAACTGGGGACATAAATATTTCAACCATAATTTCTTTCCTTTTTCTTCTTTTTTTCTTTTTCTCTTCTTCTTCTTCTTCTCCTTTTTCTTTTGTTTAGAGGTTTTTGCCTTAAGGCATGTGTGCTTGCCAGAGAGAAAAAGAGAGACAGAGACAGCAAGAGAGAAAATGAGAAATCACCACACACCCCCAGGAGGATGGCCACACTGCAGTCCCTTCTCCTTCACCCTCGCCCCCTAGAATCTTGAACATGCATGCATACATGCCTGGCATGAGTTTCAAGCCACCAGGTCCAGGACTCAAACTGTGGTTGACATGTGGGAGTCCAGTGATAGAACTACTACATCATTAGCTTGTTCCATACTTCCTTCTCACACTGCCATCTCTTGAGGCAATTACCAATGGCCAGATCCAATAGGAAGATGAAAGTAAAGGCACTGGTTAAAGCAGTCTGTGGAATTTAGATGACTGCAGAACAGAGTGGGTTGGAATAGGTATACAGTGGATTGGGAGAAGGAAACAATCAGTAGAATGCTTCTAAGAAAATTTCATTTTAGATTACAAGGGTAGTTTAGACAAAACGTGGTAAAGTTTGAGATAAGTACGCACAAATTTCTTTTCTTGGTATAATTTGCATTCTTGTTTTTGCTTTCCCTTCATTTAGTGGTTTTTCCTTGTTTTAAGAATACCTGAAAATTCCATTAAAGGTAAATTTTGGGATTTTGTTTCCTGTTATATTGGGTGATTTCCAAGAGGATGAAGGAGATGAAATGATATAAATGATCACTTTGGTTACAATATGACAGTTTGGAATAACACCAAATGGAGATGCCTGTTGGGAGGCTATGGGCAATATTCTGCACGATCTGTGAAGATGACTCGAATTTAGGTTGTGACTGCAAAAAACTTAATAACTGTATGATTTCAAAAATACATAAAAAGTTTAGTAGGATTTCGTTGATTGATTGAAAAGGATTATTAAGGTAAAAAGAGCAATACATAATTTCCATATATTTGGAACAAGTAACTATATAAGTAGTGGTTCTGTTTATCAAGGAAGCTATTTTGCAATAATGAACACCGTTCCTCAATTCTTACTTGAGTCTAACATTAGAAAGCTATTTACAGTTTGGGAGTTCTTTCTTTGCATGTGTGTTATATTTGGTGTGCGTGTTTGTGTGTATGTATGTAACTGAAAATCTATGGAAGAGGGAGAGAGGTACTTCATAAGCCTCCATCAATAGTAGATATATACATTTTGTTGGTAGGAAATAATTAATTGTCCAGGAAAAATGTTTCTTGTCCCAGATTATTCTACCTTCTCCTTGTAAGAGAAAGAATGTAATTCTGAGGATATATAGAAACCATTTGATGAGAAATAATTTGGGCAGTAGAAATCATAACTTCATGTCTGGCATATTGAACCTGTGAATTTTCCCAGTGTAGAATCCAGCTAAGCAGTGGGATAGACAATCTGAAGCTCAGAAGGGAGCTCTAAATTAGAGACATGATTTTGGGTGTTACAATCACATATTGATGGAAGGTGATTGGAGCTATAGGAATGAATGAGATGGGCAAGGAACAGATTACAAAGTGGGAAGAGAAGCACCTAGGAGAGCCAGGGATTCCTCACTCTCCACTCTGTCTCCCACTTGCATTTAAAGGCTGAATAGAGGAGGATGAGTTAGTAAAGATTGAGATGGGCTGGTCAATGAGAAGAAGGAAAGTAACCAGGAGAATGGGCGTGGGGAGATCACAAAACCTAAGGGAAAATGTGCTTTAAGAAAGGAAAAGAGGGAGGGGCCAGCAGGTTACATGATGGCTAAAGGCACTGTACTGGACTCCTACATGGCCGACCACAGTTTGAGTCCTGGACTTGGTGGCTTGTTTTCTCTCTCTGTCTCTGTCTCTCTCTCTCTCTCTCTTTCCCCCTCTCTAGTCAAATTAAAATAAATAAATAAATAGAGCTCAATAAAGTAACTCTTGAAAAAAAAAAAAGAGGGACCAGCAGTTAGTGTAATGGCTATGTTGCTGGACTCCCATGTAGTCGACCGCAGTTGGAGTCCCAGACCTGGTGGCTTAAACTCACGCCAGGTGCATGTGCATGCGTGTCCAAGATCCCAAGAGGAGAATGGAGGAGAAGGGATTGCGGCATGGCCATCCCCTCTGGGGGCAGGTGATTTCTCGCTTTCTGTCTCTCTGTCTCTCTCTGTCTTTCTGGCGAGCACACGTGCCCTATAGCAAAAACCTCTCCAAAAGAAAGAAAGAAAGAAAGAAAGAAAAAGACGAAGCCAGCCCCATATTGCAATAGTGCACCAGTTAGGCACTGGTTAGAGGAAGGTGAATTTCACATGGGTTACTGGGGTTCAAGTTCAGGTCCTGTTTGCTTCACACCAGGTGCATAGGTGCCCCAATCCTGACAGGGTAAAAAATATGAAGCAAAGTGATTGCAGCATGACCAGGTCCTATTGGGCAGTACATTTCTCTTTCTCTCTCTCTTACATGTATACACACCCTCTAGCATTAAAAAAAAAAAAAACTAAAAATAAGAGAACCAATTATGTCCAGTTAAGAAGTATAGTCAAGAAGTCCATTTAAATGAAGAAGCAAATCTTTCTTTAAGTCACAAAGATTATTTACCTAATCGAAAGGCATTTTCTTCGGTGGTGTGATAGAAGTACACTGTGTGTGTGTGTGTGTGTGTGGGGTAACAGGTGACATGGTGGTCAAGGCATTGGACTCCCACATGGTCAACTGTGGTTGAAGTCCTGGACCTAGAAGCATGAAAATCATGCCAGGTGAGTGTGTGCCCACTATCCCGGGAGGAGAATGAAGGAGGAGAGATTGCAGTGTGGTCATCTCATCTTGGGGGGTAGTTTCTGACTTTCCCTCTCCCTGTCTCTGTCTCTCTCCAGTGAGGGCATACTCCCTTTGGCAAAATCCTAGAAACAAACAAATGAAAAAACAAACAAACAAAAGCATACTGGAATGGGTTGCAGAGTCATTAGAAAATAGAGGCAGTGAAAGTGGAGAACTCTTCACAAGAGTCAAGGGAAGAAAAGCAATAAAGTAGCTTAGGAGAATGTGAATCCAAGGATGGTTGGTTTCTTTGTTTTTATAAAGGGAATGATTAAAGTATGTTTAAGTGCCTAGAGATACAATCCAGTAGAAAAAAAAAAAAAAAACAAAAGATTCAGCATAGAGGCAAGGGAATATAATCTCTCTCCATGGGTTTGTGAGTAGGAGGTAGATAAGGGAAACAGCCCTTTTTAAAAGGAGAAACATTTTCCTCCATTTTCAATGTAGAGAAAGAAGTGAATCTGAGTGTCTATGTGAGTAGGTATGCATAATTGGTGATGAGAGTTGTAGGTTCCATCATGATGGTTCTAATTATCAGCAAAATCACAGATCACTCACTGAAATGCTTGAAGATAGAAAAGGGTCAGTTTTGAGGACAATGTACAAGGTTCAAAAGGGTCATTGTGGAGATCTGAGAATCAAGCCAGGTAATCTTGAGGGCCTTGATGAGTTGGAAGAACATAAATGTGCCCTATTGTACTGCTATTTCCCACAAATTTGAAGCTATCTGCTAAGGAATGATTATCAATGTGACCTTGGTATCTCAGCCCGGCAGAGAGTTTCTCTGTTGTCTCTCTGATTGTCTCTCTGATATACTTTATCACTGAGGAAAGCTAATTAATTGCTACAGAACATCTCAAGAAGCTCTGCTGTTTAACTGAAGAAACCCTTTGGGTAGGTGACACATCTAAGGTAGCTCTTCTTAAATACAATCATCTTGGGACCAGCAGATGTCATAATGATTACATTGAAGAACTCTCATGTAATTGAACATGGTTCAAGTTCCAGACCTGCCAACTTAAAATTCAGGCTGGGTGAGTGTGCCTCTATGCCCAAAATCTGCAGAGGAGACTAGCAGAGAAGGGATTGCAGCATGGCCATCCCTGAGGGGTGATTTCTTGCCTTCTATCTCTCTGGTGAGCGCATTTGCGCTATAGCAAAAATCTCTCTAAAAAATAAAAATAAAATCACCTCTGTAACAATGATTGGAAAGGTAAATGAATGGGTTTTCTTTTCTATTTTTTTTTTTTTTCAGTAGAGATTTTACTTTGGGGCACATGAGCTCACTGGAGAGACAAAGAGAGACTGAGAGAAAAAAGCAAGTAATCACGGCCCCCAGGGAGGATGGCCACATCACAATCCCTTCTCCTCCATTTTTCTCTGGGGATCTTGGGCACACACTCACAGGTGCCCAGCACGAGTTTGAAGCCATCAGGCCCAGGACTTGCACCATGGTTGACTACATGGGGCTCCAGCGATGTAACTACTACACCATCAGCTGATACTAGTGAATTAATTTTCAAGGTGAACTTTAATATTTCCTTTTCCTTAATTATAAAGTCATTTGCCTCAATTTTGTACTTTATATTTAATAAAATACTCTTTACATATTAAATTGTATCTAGCTGTATTGCAATAGATTTTTAAAAATTATATAGAAGACAATATTTCATTCAGAAAACTTAGGATGCCATAAGCTTAGTTTTCAGAGGCTATTTTCATAATTTTTATATCAAAACTTTCAAAGTATGTTAGCTCTTCATATATTAAATAATAAATTCAAATGTTTAAATCTGGGTTTAAACTAACAGTAAGTCATTTCCAGGGCAAAATGTTGTGTAATGTACTGTCTCTCTGACAAATTAGACTTGGAAATTTCTGGTTTTGCTAGTATCCTGATAATTTTTTTTTATTTTTAAGAATTTGTAATTTTAATTTATTTTTATTAATATTTAGTAACTATGTATCTTTAGAGTACAAAATGGTTTACCCAGTGTGAAAATGGTGCATATTAGTCAAATTATAGATATTATTATGTAAAGTATTGATAACAGTTAACTTTTTATTTTTGTATCAGTTAGATGTTTTTTCTCCCAACCCCTTTCCTCCTATGCTGTTATTCACCCCTCCTATGCTGTCTCTAGTATCTTCAGGTGCCCTCCCTGCTATTAGACCTTCCAATCTTTCACTGCTTTTCAAGAATGACATTTTTAATGTACCCTCAGTCAAGAAAACTTGATGAACATAGGGAAAAAAAGGTTACTGTCCAGAAAAAACATATCTTATATTTTGGATACTAAGTCTCACTTTTCCCCAATTCTCTTTTGTCTAATTTTACCAGAATTTGGATTAACTTATCTTTCCCCACCTCTCAATCAAAGCTCAGAAATGTCACAAAGGCATAAAAAACATTTCAAATACTGTTCTCATGAGGTGGTGAAGTGGAAGTCACACAAGAGTATGTTGGAGAGTGAATAGAAAAAGAAAAGTTAATATCATACCCTTTCTAGGCAGTAAGTTACCTACTTTGAGTCTTAAATACTGATTTCCATGGAAAATTTTACTATGTATATCCAAACCCAAAACACAGAGAATGAAATGAAACCTTTCATTTTTAGCCTCTCTAGGTGACCTGTTCAGAATTACTATGAAGGAGAGATACTGTAAATCTTTTCGTACAAGAGCTGTTTTTGTAAAGGCATGTGTGGGTAGCTTTCATTTAAGACTAAAATATTTTGACAAATCAAAACTTCAACTAGAACCACTGTGACTAAATTTAAGTGCATGCATTGAGATATAAAATGGCACTGATCACATATTTCAGCTGTCAAAATTCCTGGCAGAGTGGATTAGTGAAAAAAGAAGGCATAAAAGAACATGAAAAAAATATCTGACAGGGAAAAAAGATGGCTATGAATGCAACAAATTTTATCTGTAGATTCTAATGTTTTTATTAAACATGCCAGGAAAGGATAATTTAAAATCTCTGTAAGAGGATTTAGAAAGTCAAAATGAACATAAAAAAGATCTTGCAAATGACAGTTAAGAGTGAGGCGAAATCCTCATAATTTTATCTAAGGTCTCTTAATCTTATCAAATTTGAATGTAATTCTAACTTGGAGATATTAGGAAACCTGAGATCAGATTTGTTTTTCCTATTGATATTCAGCTAGAATGGTAAGTCTTACATTATTTAAATAAAGAATAATAAATCCATTTGAAGGAGTTAGATCAAACTCATATAGAAATGTATTATTCTGCCAGAACTTTACACACTCTAAAGTCAACTAGAAGACCCCAGAAGTCAGGTAGTTCATTTTTCTGTACTTAGAGGTCTCAAGAAAGATATCTTTGTTTCTTCTTATTAATTTTTCAGACTGGTAGTTGTTATACTATCAAAATTCTTCCAGGAAATGTTTGTTCAATGATTTCTGCTCTACTATCTGTGATATCCCATTTATTCAACAAATAGCAAAAATTCTATTATTGGTATATATCAGATATTTAATTAATTACAGAAAGAACCAACAGTGTATTTCCTCATGGAAATACAGAGTGCAAAGTGGAATGAAGTAGGTGCTCTGGGAGTCTAGGGAGAGGCATCTAAGTCAGGTGGAATGAGCCTAAGGAAGTACCTAGGGCCAGCCCATGGCTTGTTGGGTAACACTGCTGGATCCCACATGGCCTACCACACAATTTGACACCTGGACACAGAAGCTTGAAAAACACAAGGCACATAGAATACATGCCCAAAATCCAAAAGAGGGAGAGATGGAGAAGGGATTGCAGATTATGCCTCCTGGTGGGGATGCTTTCTCACTTTCCCTCTTTCTCTCCCCCTCTCTGTTTTTCTGTGGTGAGTTAATGTGCACTACTGCAAATTAAAAATTAATTAACTAATTAATTAAAATAAGAAAGCTTATTTGAATTGACTCTCAAAGGTAAAGTACAAATTATCTAGGAGGAAGAGTGAGGGCAGAATATTTCAGGGAAAGGACACAACCTTTGCATAGATGTGAAGGTATCAAGAGTGTGGTGGGTTCCAGAAGTACCTTACACATTGCATAAAGACTAACACTAAAAGGGAGATAGCAGCAGGTGAGGTTTGAACAATACTCTTCAAAATAGTGTATGAGGAGTATTAGTCATGCTGGAAACACTACAGAAAAGCTCAGTTGATTTAGAGTAACAAAGTATATTCTATCCCTCTTCTACAGATTCAAAAAGATATTATCACAATATTACATTACCTGTTGGTCCCCATTTCTCTAATAAAAGAGAGTTTTCCAAGACTGTGCAGTGCTTTGAGTTTGTGATCCAGTCAGGCTTCATCCATTGAAAGAATTAGCAAAAATGCCTACAGGTAGGTCATGAACACCCCAGAAATTTCCTCAAGAATATGTTAGAAATTCAAGGAATCTCAGTAGGCTCTGTCAGCAGCTTATTCTCCCAATTTTGCTAGTGTTCTTTTTGTAGTCCAGTTCTTGACTCCTCCATCACCCTCTTTAGAATCCTGTTATTCTCATGCTCACTTCAGCTCAGGATTAGAGATGGAAATTTTTCTTTCTCTTTTCACTATGCTCTGTAACTACAGTTTCATGCTGTTGTCATATCTTTGTGGGTATGGGGATATGATCCGATAGGTTGAATGCTCTGGTAGGATGAAGAGTTTTCCTGAGACAAACATTTCTAAAATATAAAACATTCAATGTTAGAACTAGAAATGTGCTGAGCAAATTGGGACAGCTGGTCAACCTAAGTCTGCTATCTCCCAGCACTATACCAACCACATAAATAATTAAAATGAACACAGGTCATAATTAATTAAACACCTATCATTTAGCAGATATTAATATGCATTATATAATTTTACCCTGATAACAGAAAATACTCTATTCAATCTGTATGTGAGAAACTTGAAACTCAAACAGTTGTCATCTCTGCAAGACATGTCCAGTAGGTGGCGGAGTCATGGTTTGAACTCAGATCTGTTTGATTCTAAACTTGTTACAAACATGGTTATATTCCAGAATGTAACCATGCCCACATAATGTCCCACAATCTATCTTCTAAAGCTTCTGTGTTAGTGCTGAGCTTTGGAAGCTGTCAGAGGTAGGTTCCAAGAGAATGAGAAATGTTAATAGAGTCTAGCACTTTGTAAACTCTCAGTATAGCTACCACTCCTCTCTCCAAGGCCTTTTTCTTCAGGGAAGCTTGTTATCTACAAGAAACATGAATGTGTGAGAAATAGAAAACTTTTAATTATCAGCATGAGTTAGAAATCAGAAATTTTTAGTTACTTTTATCTTTGTGCACATATCACAAAACATGGCTTTAATAACCCTAAGCCTTTATGTACTCTTTAAATATCAGCTGTTAAAATTTAAATAAAGACATTATAAGGATGAATGGGAGGATTTCTTTTTTTTACCTTTTCTTACAAGTATCTTTACAATGGAATTTCTTCCCTGTGCATTTTCTATTGACCATCTCATGACTGTAGTTAACTTATGACATCTTCTATTACAGAATGGAATAACTTTCAAATCACTCTAAATCCTCTTTGTAGTTACAACTGTCAATACAGTGTAGAATTTTCTTAATAGAATATTATCAGATTAGTTACTATATGGCAGCTATTATTTTTGTATAATAAACAATATAGCTCACAATTATAAATTGTATTGTGATTAATGAATGTGTCACCTTTGCACAGTAGTAACATTTGCTCTTTGTTTGAAGAAAGTTACAAGGAGATGGAGAAGAAATTATGATATTATGCCTACTAGGTATGAACTGGTAATAGAGCTCCAGGTCAGTGCTTCATTTTCCTATAGTCCTCTTCCTTGATATAAACAGTTTATACAGACTGGTATCACAGTGGACTGAATGTGCACAGGGCCACACATTCCATCACTGATTAAATAATATGAGTGGAAAGATCTCCGGCTTTTTACAAAGAGAAATGAAGGGCCAGAAGGTGGCATGGTGCATAGGGCACTGGATCCCACATGGCTGATTCCATAGTTCGAGTCCTGGATTTGGTGGCCTGAAAAACATTAGGTAAGCACAGGCGTACATGCCGAAATCCTGAGAGGAGAAGGCAGAAGAAGGGATTGTGGCATGGCCATCCAACCTTGGGAGTGATTTCTCACTTTTCCTCTCTCTCTGTCTCTCTCTGGTGAGTGTATGTGCCCTATGGCAAAAAATCTAAAAAGAAAGAAAAAGAAAAATTAAAAAAATAGTAACTGAGTATGGACATATATTCAAAGCTTTGTCTAATATTTTCTTCAAAAAATTTTAAATTTTAATCATCAGTCTTGCTTACCTTGTGAGTGAGGTATAGGCAACTTTGTAATTTGTAGATTAGTTGGTATAGTAGGCTGAACTTTAAAAAAAGTCTGTTTGTATTGTTGTTAGAATATTCATGGGGACCAGCAGTTGGCATAATGGCTATGTCTCTGTACTCCTATGTAGTCGACCGTGGTTCAAGTCCCAGACCCGGTGACTTAAACTCATGCCAGGCACATATGCATGCATGCCCAAGATCCTGAGAGGAGAATGGAGAAGAATGGATTGCAGCATGGCCAGCCCCCCGGGGGGGGGGGGTGTGTGTGATTTCCCACTTTCTGCCTTTCGTTCTCTCTCTCTCTTTCTGGTGAGCACACGTGCCCTATACCAAAAACCTCCAAAGAAAGAAAAAAGAATATTTATTAATAAAATTGGCAGCCTAATGCAGAAAGCAATACTTGGTTATAAAAATGTTTTAAGAAATATTTCCAAGAATAACTTAAATGCCAATATTTTATAATGCCAAGTCAAAAGAAAAATGACTTTTCCACTAAAAGTCAAGTTGTTTTATAGTTTTCATTTGTGAAGAAAATGAGAGCACTCTCATTCTACTGCTAAGTATAATGAAGATTTTGGGTAGCCAATAAAAGCACTATGAGTCATAAAGTCAGTGTATGATAATCTCAACATCAATGTGATGATTGTTGCTTAAAAAATATTTAATCCTTTAATTTGGCCCACTTACTTAAAAATATTTATTAGCAAATTATTGTACTAATAATTAAATCTTTTAGTAAAAAAAGGTGTTATCTATCCTTGTATCCTCTATAAAAGTCCAAAATAATAACAGACTTTTTCAGTGCTCATAAATATATATAATTACTTGATTTGTAATTTGGAATAACAAAATTTGTAATTTTTAAAAATATCTTTTATACAATCACTATCTATCATTACAGTTTGCAAAATGAATTTTCCTAGCATGAACACACTGCATATTAGTCCAATTAAAGATATTATCATACACATTATTATCAACAGATACTTTCCATTTTTTTTGTCCCTTAAATGTTTTGCTTCTTTTTTTTCCCCTTTGATTCCCTTCCTTTCATACTCCCCCATCATCCAGCCTCCTTCTACACTGTTTCTAGTATACGCAATTGTTCTCCATGCTTTTATATCTTCCGATCTTTCAGTTTCTGCCATAGACTGTGGACATTTGATTGGGGACATACAATGCCTCTCTTTCATTGTCTGACTTGCTTCACTTAGCAGTAAAGATTTATATTAAGACATAAAAGATAAATTGATACATCACAAAGTTAAGGGATTAATCAATTATACTTCAAATCTGATAGAAGGAATAATATCCCACTAATTAGCAGAATTTAATGATCCATCCTTGCCATCAATTTGTTGCTGCTGCCATTGGTTAGGAGAGGATCTGGTTACTGAATTGGATGTGGTTGGCTAAACACAGACATTTTGCTAATGTCCAGTAAAGGTTAGTATTTCATATTACTCAACAAGAACTATTTCTATTTACAAGTCTTGCTTAAATTGTTCTCATAATATTATAACTTAGGAGATGTTGGTGTTTTGAGATAATTTCTACAATTTCTTTTTGGTAAGAGCTACCTTAAGTCATTTTTGAAATGTAAACAGACAGATATTAATTAAGATTCAAGCTCACCCATAAGGGGTCAAATAATGCTGCAGAAGAGGAGTTCAAAAGGATGAAAAGGGCTAGCCCTGTAGCAAAGTGGTTAAGCACAATGTGTAGGAATCCAGATCTCACATGGCTGATTGGTTTGAATCTTGGCTCTAGTGGCTTGAGAAACATGCTGGGTACATGTGTGTGAATGCCCAAATCCTGAGCGGTTGGAAAATGAGGGGGAAAACATTGCAGCGTGTTCATGCCCCACTGGAGGGAGCTCTCTTCTCTCTTCCTCTTCTACCGCCAGAGAGCACATGCTTTCTGGTAATTAAAAGAAGAGAAAAGAAAAAAATAGTAAAGAAAAAAGGCCAGATGCTGTGGTGGAATAGCAACACAATGTTGTGTAATGCTGAAGCCCTGTGAACTGGTCCAGGGTTCTCCTCCGAGGTCCCTCTGCACAGACCGTGTGTGCATACACAGGTCTGCAATCTTGGCCCAGAGATTAGGATTTGGATCATGGCACCAAGTCCCTGTTGTGGGGAGGGTTTAATTCTCTTTCTTCCTCCTCTTTCTCATGGAAGAAATAAATAAATAAACTTTAAAAAATAATAGTAAAGAAAAAGAAAGGACAGTACTACTGTATGTGAAAGCAGGCCCTCTGGGTGATTTTGACCTACTATGAATGTAAGGTAAGGGGCAGAGCTTTCTTTATTCTTTTCTTTTTTGTTTTCTTTCTTTTCTTTCCTCTTTTTTAAAAAATATTATACATTTAATCATTACACATCCCTTTGCTTATAAGTTAAATTTACCCCACATGAATACACTTCACATCAGTCTAGTTGAGGACACAAAACACATTATCATCAACAGATAATAACCCACTTCTGTGTCCCATAAATGTCTTGCCTCTCTATTGTCTTCTTTAATTTCTTTCCTTACAATCTCCCCCTTCTTTCACCCTCTTTCACATTGTTTCCTTTATTTTTACTACCACATGCAGAAAAGGATATAGATGTTGTAGACACAAGTGGGTTACAAAAGTAAAATATTTTCCTCTCTAATTAGCATGGACATTGAAAGACTGTGGCTGGGACAGAGAAGTTAATAGACTCTTTGATCCTGTAATGCTAAGTATTGTTGGGAATAAACTTCCAGAGAGAATCTTTACCGACAAGCTGAGATTTGATTTGTAATGTACATTGAAAGAAAAATGTCATGAGTACTTTATTCCCATTTAAAGTAATTACTGAGAAATGTACTGTAGGACTTTCCCTCTTTTCTTTTTAAAATTATTTTCTTTTATTACTTTTATTTTTTAATTTGCTATAGGGCACACATGCTCACCAGAGAGACAGAGAGAAAGGAAGTGAGAAAGCAAGCTGCCACGTCTAGGACTTGAACCACAGTTGGCCATGTGGGAATCCAGTGCCTTAACCACCTGCTGGCCCAGGACTTCATCTCTTAGAGAAAACTTTCTCTAAAAAATTATGTTTCCTGGGACCAGCAGTTAGTGTAATGGCTATGTCGCTGGACTCCCACGTAGTCGACCGCGGTTCGAGTCCCGGACCCGGCGGCTTAAACTCACGCCGGGCACGTGTGCGTGCGTGCCCAAGATCCCAAGAGGAGAATGGAGGAGAAGGGATTGCGGCGTGGCCATCCCCCCTGGGGGGTGATTTCCTGCTTTCTATCTCTCTGTCTCTCTCTGTCTGTCTGGCGAGTGCACGCGCCCTATAGCAAAAACCTCTCAAAAAAAAAAAAAAAAAAAAAATTATGTTTCCTGGTTAATATTATATTCACTTGCTTTAGTAAAGTTATATTTTGATACCAAATAATATTCCAATCTCTTTTCTTAAATATAAATGACAAACTCTTGCCATTTTAAAAAGCACTGATGTGGTATCATGATCCAAAATAGCAGGTCCAGTGTTTTTGAGTGGTGAATAAGCCTAGTTTTAGAGGCTGTCTCTCCTAAACTAATAACACAGCGTGGAAGCATGTTATATGCATGAATAGAATAATTAATGATGAATTAAAGGAACAGAAGGGACAATATGGGCTCTATTTATTAAGTCTCAATATCTTTTCTGGCAAACCACATGTTATTGAGCAATAATGAACCTCTTAATTCCTGACCACGCATCCATTTACAGTAATACATACTTGATTACTTTAAAAAAATTGTGAAGATACCAAGTAATTACAAGTTCTCCCCTCTTTCGACCACATAAAGAAATGTAACAGGGGCCAGAGAGTGGTGTGGTGGTTAACGTGGCTGGATCCCACATGGCCCACTGTGTAGTTTGAGTCCTGAACCTAGCGGCATGGAAAATACACCGGGTGCACGTGCATGCGTACCTGCCCGAAGTTCTGAGAAGAGAACGAGGACAAGGGGTTTGGCATGGCCTTTCCTCCAGTGGGTGCTTTCTCAATTTCACTCTCTCTCCAGTGAGTGCACATGCCTTAAAGTAAATTAAAAACAAACAAACAAAAAAAGCCCAAACAAACGAAAAAAAAAGAAGAAAGAAAGAAAGAAAAGAAAAGAAAAGAAAAGAAAAGAAAAGAAAAGAAAAGAAAAAAAAAATGTTATAAAAATTCTCAGGTAAATGCAGAATTTAGAGAACATCTTCATACTGTAAATGTAATATTAGTTCATTTAGGAAGGTTACATTGCAGATTTTTAAAAAAGTTTTATTGAGATGTAATTTACCAGTGATACAATTTACCCATTTACTATGTAAAATTCATTTATTTAGTGTATTTGAAGAGTTGTATAACAACTACCATAATCACTTTTAGAATAATTTTATGACTCCAAGAAAAAATTCTTGATTACAATTAGCTGTTATTTTCCATTTCCTTTCAACAGTCAGCTTTATGCAACCATTACTTACTTCTTTCTTTTTGGACACTTCATGGTTTTGTGCCTAGTTTCTTTTACTTAGCATATGTTTTCAAGTTTCATTTGTCAAGATAAAAAGAGGGCTGAGTTATTATAAGTAAATAAAAGTGGTTATTTGCACCAGGGCTCAGGACAATCACCCAGAGGAGTGAATTCTGGTTTCTTTCTTTTTTTCTCGGAGAGATTTTTGCTATCAGGCAGAAAGACAGAGAGAGACAAGACAGAAAGTAAGATACCATTCTCCTCTCAGGATCTTGGGCACGCACGCACATGTACTTGGCATGAACTTAACAGGAGATTACAAGCTGTTTGCTAAGAGTTTACATTGGTTCATTTAATGTAATGCTACACCTTATTCTTCACATCATGAACTCAAGAATACTACTGGGGAGAAGAAAAGCAGGGTTCATATATATAATATATATATATATATATATATATATATATATATATATTTTTTTTTTTTTTTTTTTTTTTTTTTTTTTGGAGAGGTTTTTGCTATAGAGCGCATGTGCTCACCAGACAGACAGAGACAGACAGAGAGACAGGAAGTGAGAAATCACCGTCCCACCCCCCCCCCCCGGGGGGATGGCCATGCCACAATCCCTTCTCCTCCATTCTCCTCTCAGGATCTTGGGCACACATGCACATGCGCCCGGCATGAGTTTAAGCCATAGGATCTGGGACTCGAACCACGGTCGACTACGTGGGAGTCCAGTGACATAGCCATTACGCTAACTGCTGGTCCCAAAAGCAGGATTCATATTGTAAAATCTCTCATGGTAAAATCTCCCTTGGAGCATTACAGTTTGTTCACTGTATATTAAATATGCCTTTTTTTCTGGTGGGGGGTACTAGTAGTTGGCATAGTGGCTATGTCGCTGGACTCCCATGTTGTCGACTGCAGTTTGAGTCCCAGACCCTGTGGTTTAAACTCATGTGGGGTGCTTGTGCACGCATGCCCAAGATCTCAAGAGAAGAACGAGGAGAAAGGATCACTGTGTGGCCATCCTCCCTGGGGGTGACTTCGTACTTTCTGACTGTCTGTCTCTCTCTGTCTTTCTGGCCAGCCTACACGCCCTGTAGCAAAAAACCTCTCCAAAAATAAATAAATAAATAAGCCTTTTGGGGGAAGTAACCCTGATGGGCGTTGGGGGTCACCAAAGTCTCAGGCTTATGCTTTATTGAGGCTTTATAAATGGAGAGAGGAAGAGTGTAGACAAGGACATTTGGGGGAATAAACTAGAGAGGTAAGACATTTGTGGGACACAGATATGGTTTATTACCTGTTGGTGATGTGTACGGTATTCTCAACTGAGCTGGTCTAAGGTATATATCATGCTGGGTAAAGCCTTTTTACAATCTAATTGATATACAGTGATTAAATGTATAAATAATAAATACATAAATTGAGAAAGAGAAAAAATGTAAATAAACCTTATATCTCACAAACTTCTTCGGTCTGTTTTCTTTAACATATTCCTGTTGTAGCATATATCCATACTTTACTTTTTTTTTCAAGCTATATCCCATTATATATGTTTTTCAGCTTACAATGGGATTATATCCTGATAAACTCATTATAAGTAGAAAACATCATAAATTAAAAAATGTGTTTAGCGCTCCTGACCTACTGCACATCATAGATTAGCTTAGACTACCTTAAACATTCTCAGAAAACTTACTTCATCCTGTGAGTAAGCAAAATTGTATGACACAAGGCCTATTTTATAATAAAATATTGACTATCTTATGTGATTTATTGAATACTGTACTGAAAGTGAAAAACAGAATAGTAATATGAATACTTGAAATATGGTTTCTACTGAATGCATATTGCTTTCGCAGAGTAAAGTCAAGAAGTCATAGTAAGTCAAACCATAGGAAGTTAAGGGCCACTTGTATGTGGCCCTTGTATGTGAATACATCACATTTTGTTTTTCCATTCACCAGTTGATGGACATTTGAGTTCTTCTACCTTTTAGTTATTATTAACAATGCTATCAACACTTGTGTAGAAGTTTTTTCATGGAACTTCATTTTCATTTGGGTGAGTATACATACCAAGGAGTAGAGTTGCTACATCATACAATAACTCTGTGTTTAATCTTTTGAGGAACTACCAGACTATTTTCCAAAGTGACTGTACTATTTTGCGTTCCACCAACTATCTATGTGGGTTTCAAGTCTGGATATTAATATTCACTCCTCTCCAAGGCTCATTCTGGTTGTTGATGTTTGTTTATATTTTATTTTTTTGGCTGGACTATTTTTAGTGAAATCTATATCTTGCTGTCTCAGAGGACATAACCTTCAGTATTGAAGGGATGACAATGATTTTTTTCAGGACTCTTGTTGACAGTCTTTCCCCAATCTGATCTGTATTAAACTATCTGCCTCTGATGGTATTACACTCAGCCTGCCGCTAGCCTCTGCTAATTGCTAGCTGATTATTCTACTGTTTTCAACAATGTTCTGGGCATAAATTGCTCCACTGTTTGATCCAATTTAACTCCAGTCTGTCAGTCTGTTTGAAAATAGTACTTTTATTACCATTAATATTATTATTATTATTTTTGCCATAGGACACATGGTGCAGGGGGTGGGTGAGAAAATGAGAAATCACCCTCCGGGGGGATGGCCACATGGCTATTCCTTTTCCTCCATTCTCCTGTCAGGATTTTGTGCATGCATAGGAGCCTGGCATGATTTTTGATTTTCAAGTTGCCAGGTCTGAGACTCGCACCATGGTTGACCATGGACATGTAACAAATGGAGAGACATTTAAGAAAATCTATGGGGGCTATCCATGTAGGAGTGCAGCCTCTTAACCTCCATGCCATCTGCTGGCTGATAGGGGGCCTTAAATTAGCCTTTTAGGTTTGTTCTGATTCTGCAAGGAACATTTTTTTTTTTTTTTTTAGGTATCTCTTTTGCCAGTTCTGTTAAAGTTCTAGCAGGGGTATGGCTTGACTTGTTTTCATGAAGCTGCCAGCCTCCTTAATTTTTCATTTTATTTTAATGTATTTTATAAATTTTATTCCTGTACTTTGCTCAGTTTGTAAGCTGAATTTACCCAACATGAATACACTTCACACTAGTCCAGCTAAAGAAAGATACAAAACACATTATCATCAACAGATAATAATTCATTTCTGCCAGCCTCCTTTTAATTGCTACCATGAAAACCTCTTTACCACTGTCTCAGAGCTGGGGCAAAGGACAGTGACCCACTTCTTTACAAGTGGAGCACCGTATGGGGCACTAGTCTCTGGCTTTGGGCTTCCCCTTTGGGCATGAACACTATGTCCTGTGTACAAGTGAGCTGGGCAAGAGTCATTGGGAGCTGATATTCTTGGTCTGATGCACCTGGAGCAGAAGTTCCAGTTTTTGAGTGGAGGCTGAGTGGAGGAAAGGAGTCCCAAACTTCTCAACCCCTTTTGCCTAGAATGGAGCTTCTCCAACACAGACCTCTGAGGAAGAGAAGGACAGGAGACTTGACTTGCCAGGGGTGATGATGTAGAATCTGAGCGAGAGCTGGGGGAAAGAGAACTCTGTGTTCTTGGCCTGATGCACCTGTCTGTACCCGCCGTACCTGTCTGAAGTAGAGCTTCGGTCACTTTTAGCTGGAGGTAGAGAAGGGAATATCCACTGACTCTCACCATTCTTATTGATATTTCACAGATACTTTTTAAAGTAGAGAGAAAAAGCTACAACTAACAAGGTCTTTATCCTGTCTAATCCCCCACAAATCTCAGCCAGCCAAGGTCATGAGCATACACGCACACACCTATTACGCACAGGGGATGTTGAGACATGGTTATATGCCCTTAGGACAATATCCAGAGACATAAAAACACTTTCTAAAAATAATTTTCCCCAGTTGTGGTTGTTTTACTGGCCATGGGTTTTGCAGAGCTTCTCATGAAGTATCTCTTTCCATGTTCTTTTTAGAAAAATATGCCATCTGTATATACGCAATTTAAGACCAAAAAAAAAAAAAAAAAAAAAAAAAAAAAAAAAAAAAACCCTCAGAACTACAGAGAATAAGAGCAGAGTATCTACAGAAGGCTCCAATCAGTTTTATGTCACACTTTCTGCAACAGAAATCTGGTTGAAAGAAGATAATGGACTATTACTAAAGTGTTGAAGAAAAAGAAAAAGAAAAGAACTAGTTGATTAGATATTCATTACCTCACAGCTTCTGTGGGAAAGGATAGCAAGCCCAGCTTAGCTGGGGTTTCTCCCCAGGGTTGCTCAGCCTGCAATCAAGTGTTAGCCAAGTTGCATTCTTACTGGAGACTTGACAAGGCAAAGTTCTGCTGCTAAGCACCCTTCGGGAATTGCAGAACTCATCTCCGTGCACCTGGAGAAGTGAGAGTCCCCTTTTTTGCTCAATGTTGGCTGGGTCCTGCTCTTAGCTACTAGAGGCTTCCCACAGTTCCTTTCTATGTGAGTGTCCTCCTAGCCCCTCACACAATGTAGAAGCTTATTTCAAGGCCAGCGAGGAAATTTCCCTCTTTAGTTTTCTAAGTTAGGGTCTTATGTAAGGTAACATAATGGTATTGGGGTGTTGCATCAGCTCAGCTACATAAAGTGACCTAACAAAAGTTGTCCCTTCCTTCACCTTTGCCACATCAAATATTTAGGAATGTTTGAGTTCCACTTACATTCACAAAGACATTACACAAGGACACAGCACACTGGGTGTCACCTTCGAGTGTGTCTGCCAAACTTTTTGATGCTAGGAACATTTAAAGTGGATATTTAATAAGTGCCAATACCCTAAGTGTTTATTTAATTTCAGAATGGTCAGGGCAGGCTACTGGATGAGCAATCAGGACGCCTACTGAACATTTTCCTTTGTTCCATAATGCTTGGATGCAGAATCTCTTTTCTTGGGGTAGTGCCCCAACCTTCAGGTATTTGCTCTGTCAGCTTTGATGGGAATCACAACATCAAATTACAATATACATTATTTATTTTCCATTTCCACTTTACATTCTGTGGCTTCTTCCTCCATGGGGTTGGGTATATCCTTGAAAAGTTTCAGTTCTAAACTCAATCATTTTATTTATTTACATTTGCTAAAGGGTGCGTGAGCTCTCCAGAGAGAGACAAAGAAGGGGAAAGGGAGAAGTGACTCCTCAGAGGGGATGGCCATGTTGCAATCCCTTCTCCTCTGCTCTCCTCTTAGAATTTTGGGGACATATGCATAGGTGCCTGGTGTATCTCTCAAGCCGCTGGGTCTGGGACTCAAACCATATAATCAGCTTTGTGGGATCCACCCACCACAACCGCCACACAACCAGCTGGCCCCCATAAGCTCAATCTTTAAAAGAGTAGGAAAGGAACTTTGGGAGAGGAAAGATGTGAAGAAGGGCCTGGTTGGTGAAGGGGAAGATTTTAGGAGACAAATGCATATATAAGATAAAGGAGAACAGGAACAGCAAGGAAACAAAAGGGAAGAATTTCTAACTCTTAAAGAGTAGTAGAAAATTGCAAGATGAATAAAATCAATGTAGTTGTTTGCTCACACACCTATTTTTTAATCTTCAGCTAATCAGTTAATGAAAAGTTTTTTTAATTTTTTTTTTTTAAGTTTAGAGGCTTTAAGAAACATTGAAGGCTAAGACATTACTCAAGATGAACACAGCAAGTTTCATTCCATTGTCAGCAGTGACTCAAACTAAAAAATATTAAGGCAGCCAGTGATTTGTCAGTGACACAAAAAATCTATTTCTCTGTATGTTTTATTTTTTCTTCTTTTTTAATTGTTCTGTCTTTCCACATGGTTCTAGTACTTGGTCTATTACACGTGTATGTGAGCACAGAGACTGGTTGGCTTTGGTTTCTAAAGGCTGATTGATGATGGTCTTTCTAAGTAAGCAGAAGATACCAATAAAATAGACTCTAATGGGTGCTTGGGGTGTTGTTATCATACAGCTGCCAACAATCAGCCAAAAGAGGAACGGCTGATATACATCTTGAGATCAAGGTAAGAGGTGATGCTTGGCACTATAGTTAAGTAGAAATTGCAAAGCATTTGCAGTGCTTATTGTATTTGTGGTGCACTAGCTGAATTAGCATGATATAGTAGTAAGAGATCTATGAGTCTCATGCACAAAACAGTGTTGAATGGAGGCTGAACCTCTTAACATAGCCAGTCTTCTAACTAGCTAAGTTAGCCACTGATTGGGGAACAGATTACAAATTGGAGACTGCTCCTCTGCTCATACCAGTCTTCTGCTTATTCCCTTTGTTGATTTTTTTTTTTTTCCCATTAGGATGATTTCTCAAAGCCTTACCTGACCTCCTAGGCTGTCTATTATTTTGTTCTTGCCCACCTTTCTACCCCTTGCTTTGGGTACTTTGGCCTTCCTGGATATCATTTTCCTTAATGTAGCGGACTTCCTTACTCAAGTTTCCCATGTGCATGGTTTCCTCTATTACTAATACTCTTCCTTATCCCTTGTATTACTGCCCCTACTTATGGTTCATGTCTCAGGTTAAATGTCTCTTCCTGAAGGAGGCTTTCCCTTGTCCTCACAGTAACATTTGTCTTCCTGTCGTTTACTCTTATAGTTCCTTAAACATCTTATGGTCCATAGCACTTACAATATTGATTAGGATTAGTTATTTCCACCTTTCCTGCTACAACAAAAACTTAGCAAATCTGTGTCATTGCTGTGTCCATCACCCCAACTCAATGTTGGGCACCAGTAGGACCTCTGTTCCTTGGACCAAGTGATAAAGAGCAGGACTTGGGAGCCCATGACGGTTACTTACTGGCTGAGTGCTGACTATATCCATAGGCAAGTCACTTAATCTTGCTAGACCTTATTTTCTTTCTTATGAAAGAAATAACAGCTTCCTTGCACAGTTTCCTGAGTATTAAATGAAATGAAATCATGCATGAGAATCTGACAAAACAGCCTAAAATACATGGTTGATGAAGTACAGATAATTTTTCTGTGGCCTTTGTGTGCTATGAAACTAATTTTATCCTCCTTTGTATTTCTTTTCATAAGGACATATTTACTCTACATGTCCCTGAGTACTGAAAAACATGATGTATTTCACAATATTAGAATGAATCCATTTCTGACTTGTGTCCTGGAGTTTCTTTTTTCTGTCTGGGTCATTAGCCATTATTCTGAGTAACTGGGGGTCATAGGAAGCACAGCCGCTTTCTCTGACAGTCATGGGGGGACATTCCTATCACATGGTAAGCTTTTGGGTTACTTTGTTATGGCCTTAAGCTTCCCTTCCCATCTCTATTTCTTTCAAGAGATTTGTGGCTAACTATGTGTTAGGAGTGCAGTTAAAAACAAAAATCAAGTTTCAAGAAACTATACAAATCCGTTTTTTTTAATGACTGGCCAGCATGTTGCAGGAACTGTGAAAATATAGTAGCACAATGAGGTTACTACTTGGATTTCACTGAGACACTGCTTTTTTGTTATCTTTTTATTTTTACGATAGCAGGAACTGAGATTTATTTAGCTAGGTATGTACTAAACATTTTCATGGCTTAATCTGTAGTAACATTCTGAGACTTGAACTCTTCATATCCTCATTTTAGTAACAAGGCACAAAGGACTAAAGCAACTTGCCCAAGGCCACATAGTGTAATGGAGCCAATGTTTAAACTCTTAAGTACTATGCCATTCACCATGACAACTGAGGTGTATTTCTCAGGTTTTAGAACGAACAAGAGTCACCTGGGAAGCATTTTTACAAGAATTATTTACTTTTATTTATTATAATTATTTTTTAATTTGACCAGAGAGAGAGAGAGAAGTAAAGTGAGAAAGCAAGCTGCCAGGTCCAGGACTCAAACTGCAGTCAGCCATATGGGAGTCCAAACCTTAACCACCACACCACCTGCTAGTGAGAAGCACTTTTTTTTAAATGCAGTTTCCTTGATCTTCAGAGATTCTAATTTAGTAGCCCTAAACTGGGGCTTAGAAATCTGTACATTTAACTCATGATTCTCATGCAGGTATTCCACAAGCCACTTTGAGAAAAATGAATTTATACATCCTTAAAGAAAATTCAATTACTCATTTATTCTTCTGTTGGATAAAATGTAGGACTGAAACTCTAAAGTGATTGTCTTGGTGTGAAAATCATTTGTAGGGGCCAGCGGGTGGTCGGGTGGCTAAGGTATTGGACTACCAAGTGGTTTACTGTGGTTTGAGTCCTGGACCTGGCGACTTGAAACTCATGCTGGGCACATGTGACCTCATGCCCCAAATCCTGAGAGAATGGAGGAGAAGGGGTTGTGGCATGGCCATTCTCTCGGGGCGGGGGGCTGATTTCTCACTCTGTTTCTCTGTCTTTCCAGGAAATACAGGCATCCTATGGAAAAAAAAAATCTATGAAAAAAATCATTTGTATACATGCAATATCATTTTTACCCTAATGTAATTAAAACTAATGTTAATTAACCAGATTGACAATTACTGCATTCAAATAAGAGATTCCAGAGTACCTGATTACTTAATTGTGATATGCTAGCGAGGTGAGCTTTTCCTCACATTCGAAGAATCAGTGCTCTTGTCCATGGCATATTTTTATTTGGGTCCCTCAAACTGACTTGACCTTCCTCTGTGTGTTTGATTTATTTCACATAGCTTTCCTCACCTCTTCTGGGTTGTAAGCAAGAAGAAACTTGCAAAGAAAAACTGATAAAATATATTTGGTTAATTTAGGTGAAGGAAATCCAGGGCCTCCTATAAAATAAGCTTGCTGTCTGAATTATTCAAATAATTCCCTTTGCTCCACTCTGAGAAAATAGGATAGGTCTAGAATGACTTGTTTGTAGCTGATTGTGCTATACCCCAGTATGCTGTTTCTATTTTTAACCTTCTTTCTTGTTATTTCTTACTAAAAATCACATCTCCAGTCAGACAGAAATATAGCACTGGTCCTGACTGCAGGCTTTCCTCTGCCAAGTTGTACTTGGTGACTCCATGATCGGATTCTCCGGAGGCTAATCAAACAGGGTAATCAGCCTGCCCAGACTGACCCAATTAAGTTTAATTAGTTGTTTTTTTTCCTTCATCTTTAAATTTCCTAGCCAGGTGGATTTTATGGTTTTTATTAAACAACGAAGAAGAGCTGAATCTTTGGAATTAGTTGGCCTCTCAGGTGCTTTCTACTGGCAATAAAACTCCAGGAACTCTAAAGTCTCCATAAGGAAGTCAAACGATACCGAAGAACATTTGGCTCTGATTCTCTCAGACTGTCTATATTTATTTATTTACTTACTGTTTTTATTGCCAGAGGATGCCCATGTGTGCAAGAAAGTGAGCAAGACAAAGAAAGAGAAGAACCCTTAATGGGACACGGTCAGGCCACAATCACTTCCTCTCTGTTTCTCCTTCCCATTCGGATTTTGTGCATGCCAGCACACATGTCCAACATGTTCTCCAAGCCTCTGTTGTCAGCCATGTGGGACCATGCTCCCTTAACTTCTGTGCTACCTATGGAACCAGCCCAGAATCTATCTTTTAAATGGAAAGTATTCCTGTTTTAGTTCAGATAAATATTAATCTCACCTATTATTCTTGGCCAAGATTGTGTTACACTGCTGAACCTTATAGTGTAGGTCTCACTATTTCTCACTTGGTACCATTTTCAGCCTTTTCTTCAAAGTCAGCTGGCTGAGTTCGAATATAGCCACTGAATGTGTTTCAAGGAACTCATGAGAGCTCAATGAAAACAAAAATAAAGGAAGCCAAGAGGTGAATTAAATGAATAGAATTCCCAGAAGAAAATAAATGAAAATAATGATCAGAGAAAAAGCAAGGACTGTTAAAGTGGCTATCTTGAGATAATTTAATATTGAACTACTTTTTGGTCAATAACTTTTTTTCTTTTTTAAGGTTTTTGCCATAGGGTGTGTATGCTTACTGGAGAGAGGCAGAGAGAAACGGTGAGAGGCAAAGTGAGAAATTAACTCCTAAGGGGAGATGGCCATGCTGCAATCCCTTTTCTTCTGTTCTCCTCCTGGGATTTTAGGCAGGCGTGGACCTGCATCCACCATGATTTTCAGGCCATTGGGTCTAAGACTCGAACTGCAGTGGGTCGTGGGGAGTCCAGCTCTGTAATTACTATGCCTCTCGCTGACCCCAAGCTTTATGCTTTATTACCAACATTTGGTGCTAGAAAGTTGAAAGAGTGTTTTACTTTAATTTTCTCAATTCTCAACAATAACACTGGAAGTAATTATAATCCCCTTCTAATCTGTAGACCCTTAATTGCTTGTCATTATCAAAGATGCCAAGGACTCTTCCTTTCTTTAACTTTCCCCCATTCCTGCCACTCTTCTCTTTCTTTCCTCTGGTCTCTCCTTGATTTTCCTAGTGTCTTGTTCTCTCCTTGTTTCCACAGCTTTTCTTTCTCTTCTCTTTTTTTATTTCTCCTATACTTCCTTTACCTTTTCCTCCTACCCCCTTTTTTTTCCCTCCTCCTCTTTTTTAATTCCTTGCCCTTTCCCTTTGCTATCCTTTAAGTCAGTACTTCTTGAACTTTACTGTATATTGTTGTCCCCTGGAAAGCTTGTTAAAGCACCCATTGGTGAGTCCAGTCACAAAGGCACACTGCTTAGACACTGCTCTGCAGGCTGGGACCACAGAAGCCCAGGTTTGGTTTCTGGTCCAACCTAAAGGCTGGGTGAAGTGGCATGTGCCCATAAAACCAGCTGGGAAGCTGAGGCAGGAAGACATGACAGCAAGAGCCTGTCTTAAAAATAAAAAAGATGGGACCAGCAGTTGGCATAATGGCTATGTCACTGGACTCCCATGTAGTTGACCATGGTTTGAGGTCTGGACTGGGTGGCTTAAACTCACACCGAGTGCGTGTGTGTGCGTGTCCAAGATCCCGAGAGGGAATGGAGGAGAAGGGATTGCAGCGTGGCCATACCCCCCCCCCCCCGGGGGTGGTAATTTCTCACTTTCTGTCTCTATCTTTCTGGTGAGTGCATCGCATGCACCCTATAGCAAAACCCTCTCCAAATAAATAAATAAATAAATAAATAAATACTGAAAAAGACATGGAACCAGCAGGTGGTATGGTGGTGAAAGTGGCTGAATCCCATGTGGCCAACTCCACAGTTTGTTTTGGTGTTTTTCTTTTCTTTTCCTTTTTTTTTTTTTTTTAAGAGGTTTTTGCTATAGGGTGCGTGGGCTCGCCAGAAAGACAGAGACAGAGAGACAGAAAGCGAGAAATCGTCCCCCAGGGGTATGGCCACACCACAGTCCCTTCTTCTCCATTCTCCTCTCAGGATCTTGGGCACTCATACACATGCACCCAGTGTGAGTTTAAGCCACTGGGTCCAGGTCCAGGACTTGAACTGCGGTCGTCTACATGGGAGTCCAGCGACATAGCCATTACGCCAACTGCTGGTCCGTTTTTTTTTTTTTTTTTTTTTTTTTTTTTTTGAGAGGTTTTTTGCTATAAGACGCATGTGTTTGCCAGTAAGACAGAGAGCTAGAAAGCGAGAACCACCCCCTGGGGGGCGGGGCTGGCCACACCGCAATCCCTTCTTCTCCATTCTCTTCCTGGGATCTTGGGCATGCACACACATGCACCCGGAATGAGTTTAAGCCACTGGATCTGGGACTTGAACTGCAGTTGACTACATGGGGATCCAGTGACATAGCCTTTACATCAACTGCTGGTCCCCACAGTTTGAGTACTCAAATGGGTGGCTTGAAAAATACACTAGGCCTGTATAGGTGTGTGCCCAAAATTCCAAAGGAAAATAGAGGAGGGCGTATGGTGGTATGTCCATACACCCTAAGGGGTACTTTCTCACTTGCACTTTCTGTCTGTCTGTCTATCTCTGGCATACACAGTTGCATTCTGGCAAAAATCTAAAAATAAATAAATTTTAAAAAATGATTAACAAAAAACACTGATTGCTGGCTTCTTGAATTCATCCAGAATGTCTGATTTAGTAGGTCTGAATTTATATTTCTAGAAACCACACCTACTGATCTAGAGATCATACTGTGAGAACCATTCTTATTATTTTGTGCTATAGGGCACATGTGCTCACCAGAGGGAGGGAGAAGGATAGCGAGAAATCACCCCCCACCCAGGGAGAATGGCCATGCTGCAACTCTTCCTCCTCCAGTCTCCTCTTCAGACTTCTGGTGTGATTTTCAAGCTGTGCAGCAAGCACTGGAACTTGGCTGTTGGCCATGTGGGATCCAGTGCCTTCACCTCCATGACACCTGTTGGCCCAAGAACCATTTCTATTTCATTTTTTTACTTTATTTTTGAAGAGTTTTTTTGTTTTTTTTTGCTATAGGCCGTGTGCACTGGCCAGAAAGACAGACAGACAGAGACAGAAAGCGAGAAATCACCCCCAGGGGTGATGGCCACACCACAATTCCTTCTCTTCCATTCTCTTCCTGGGATCTTAGGCACGCACGCACACGTGCCTGGTGTGAGTTTAAGCCACCAGGTCTGGGACTCGAACCGCGGCCGACTACATGGGAGTCCAGCAACATAGCCATTACACCATCTGCTGGTCCCCGAGAACCATTTCTTAAACTCATGTGATGTCCTAGTCTCTGCTTCTAAAGTAAAACAAACAAAACTTTAGTTTTACAATTTGTTTGAAAAATTGCCTATGCTGTCCCAAGTAATTTTTATTGTCGTTCCATATAATAAAAATTGGTGTTATAAAAATCCTTAAAAATAAATATTTGATAGCTTTCCTGATGCAATATTGTAATATTAATGCTATCAGTCAGAATTACTTTCAAAATGAGAAGAACTGGAACTCTCAAATTGGAATAATCCCTGAGCTGTATGTGATACTGCTGCCGTGAGTTGTGGAGGCAAGAAAATGAGAAAAGCCTAAAGGATTGCAAAGTTTTTCACCTGATTTAAACAACTTCTAATTTTATGTCCAAGGTAATTGCTTTTTGAGTCTGTTTTTCTTTGCTTCTGCTGTCTCTAGCTCTATTAAGGCTTTGCCCCCTGATACATATTAAAAGTGATTTAGTTACTATAACTTCGGGAAGAGATGCTAAGAATTAAAAAGATGTTTTCCTGGCTACTAAAAGACAATCCATTGTTGTCAGGTGCCAGGACTACATGAAAGATAGTAAGTAAGGGTTAAGGCCAAAGGCAAACAGAACAATGAATGACAGGGTGGAATTACTGGGAACACCTCAACCTTAAATTCAAAAAGAAAACACTCAACAGCATTTGCTGACACCCTCCACCCAGAACTAGATTCTCATTTGCCCCTGGGACATAATCCTTTCTGATATTCCTCTGATTGCTTTGGCAGCTCTTCTCAGTCTCCTTTGCAAGATCTTCCTCCCACTGTCTGAATATTGAACCCCTTCAAAGCCCAGTACCCAGATCTTTCTTTCTATTTACACATTTTTATAATCCAGCCTCAGAATATATCTTGAAATATATTAAAATATGAATGTATTCCAAATTTATATATCTTCAGTTCTGGCTATGCCTTTTAGCTCCAAACTCCTATATCCAACTGTCTATGTGAACTCTGTATTTGTATATTTTCTAGTCTTCTTCATCTCAGTAAACTATATTTCCGTTTCCCCAGTGCTCAGGCAAAAATTATTAGTGTCATAGTTTCTTCTCCCTCATCTCTCTAATCCACTTATCAATCCTGCTAACTCAATCTTATAGTAATCCTCACCACCTCCCCCCTTTGCCAAGAGACAGTGTTTCTGCCCAAACTCTAAAAATCACCTTCTATCTGATTTCTCTGTCTCATCTGTTACCATCCTATAGTCTTTCTTCACAAAGCATCCAGAGTGACCTTTTAAAAAATGAATTTTATAATGTCCCCTCTTTGCTCAAATTTCTCCAATAATTCCTCTTGACGTGCTAGACTGTCATGTACTCATGCGATTACCATAAAGGCCTCATGTTTTGACTCTCTGATTTGACTTTCCTTTGTTATCTACTCAAGACTGTTCAGTTTGCCGCACACACCATGCTTCTTCTCTTTGCCTCTCTGTCCTCTAGAATGGCTTCTTCTGCTTCCCTTTTTTCCCCTTTTTACTAAATTCTTACTAACTTCTACCTGTGAAATATCTTTTCTCCATGAAGGCTTCCCAAATACTACCCCTCTGTCATTTCCTCTCCCATCCCGTGAATGCTTTGTTAGGGAAATTGATTGCCCCCTAAATACCCTATCTGTGTCTTCATCACTTCATATAACACAATAATAATTAACTGTCTTATGTGTCTGTGTTATTAAGCGGTGAGTTGAAGAATAAAAAGTGGGTGTTTATTTTTTTTAGAATTATTTTATTTAACTTTATTTATTTGACCAGAGAAGAGAGTGAGAAAGCAAAACCGCCAGGTCCAGGACTCGAACCACAGTTGGCTATGTGGGAGTCCAACACCCTTAACCACCATGCCAATTTCTGGATCTAGAGACAGTCTTAATTCTTATGTAGTCAGAGCTAAACCCAGTGTCTGGAGCACAATAACAGGTGTTCAATGTATGTTTATTGAATTAAAGAGGTTAAACATTAGTTTGGGAAAGAAGATTGGGATGTTTTACCCTTGTGATTGTATCAAAGATAAAAAGGATAATTGTGGGGGAATCAGCAGATAGTGTAATGATTACATTGCTGGACTCCCATGTAGTTGACCACAGCTCGGGTCCCAGACCTGGCGGCTTAAAACTCATGCTGGGCATGTGTACGTGCATGCCCAAGATCCCAAAAGGAGAATGGAGGAGAAGGGATGAGGCATGGCCATCCTCCCTGGGAGGTGATTTCTTGCTTTCTTTCTCTCTGTCTCTCTGGTGCACACACGCCCTATAGACAAAACCTCTAAAAAAATTAAATAATTGTGTATAAAGAATAGATTTAACCACATGCTATTATTAGGATGGTCCAAAAAGTTGAAGGAAGTTTTATGTGATGAACACTATTTATTTCTTTTCTCTCAATATAAAATAGATAGTGAGATGATCTATAAAAACTAGGAGGATTGGAACAGGTAGGGAGTCTGAAATGACTTCTGTTTAGGAGTAGACATTTTATAAAGTGGTTTGCTAGATTTCTGATTGGGTTAAATGACAGAAACACAACTCAAAGTACTGTAATCCCTAGTACCTCTCAGACCCCCTGCCACCAAGTAGTGCCTCGAAGAATTGGTAAATCTATAGATAAAGTTGGTATCAGAACTCATATAATTTTCTGTCCCTTTTATCCACATTTTATTTTTCATATCGTTCCTCTGTGTTCTGCCCTCATTCTCTCTTCCTGCAGAAAGTCTCTCCATGTGATAGGAGAAGTTAAGAGGCTATATCCAATGCTATACTTGTTTAATTCAAATTAATGGCCCCAAAGGAAGTAGGCTTATATAAATAGAGTCATTATGAAGGCTTAAGGTTAATAATCTAACTTGGAATCTGTGCTTACAAGACAGTTGGCTATACAAGAAAGCCAACTGTCTTGTAAGGGGAGGTACTGTTATAATGGGCCAGGTGTGACTAATGTCTTAGGGTGAATCATGTGGCCGCGTCTTAAGATGGATTTATAGCTGTAAAGTTAGGATAAAGTTTGGCTACCAGTAACAACTACAACAGTAGCTTAAACAAGACTGAAGTCCAGGAGCATTTCTTCTCTATTGAGTTTTGAGGGACTCAGGTTCATTCTGTCTTCTACTTATGATGTGAGAAGGCTCCATTTTCAAGATCACCTCATAGTCCAAGATTCTGGCTCCAGCTACCAATTTCACATTTATATGGCAGGTAGGAAAAAAAAAAAAAAAGTCATTTTAAAAAAAGGCAAAGAACATTTGCTGTGAATTTTCAAGAGGATACCAGCATGTGTCTGGGACCAGCAATTAGTGTAATGGCTATGTCACTGGACTCCCATGTAGTCAACTGCAGTTCGAGTCCTGGACCCAGTGGCTGAAACTTAGGCTGGGCGCCTGTGCATGCGTGCCCAAGATCCCGAGAGGAGAATGGAGGAGTAGGGATTGCGGCATGGCCATCCTCCCTGGAGGGTGATTTCTCACTTTCTGTCTCTCTGTCTCTCTCTTTCTGGTGAGCGCACACTCCCTATAGCAAAAACCTCTCAAAAAGAAAAAAAAAAAAAAAGGATACCAGCATGTGTCTAATGAAAGTTTATCATCTGCCAAAACTTTAACACATAACCATGAAAACAAAGACTAGAAAACATAGTCTTTACTTTGATTGATTATTATTTTGCTGCAGCATTAGGGAAATAGAGGAAAATGTATCTTGGGGAACAGTTAATAGTTTATGCTACTGTATTGTACTATTGTAACGGGATATTCAGCGAGAGAGAGATAGGACACCCAGACCTTCACAGGGAAACAGTGATATCTGTGTGCTAGCGCTGGCTCAGTGGAGTCCCAATCAAAGACTGAATCTCGTATTCTTTGGGGCTCTCCCTTTCATTTGCTTTAGCTTCTTTGTCTCCCATATATACTCACTTCTACATACTTTTGATTGGATAACTTACATGAGGTAATTTAGATGATAAAGTTGCTTACAGAATCACACACTGGGCCTCTTGGCTGTCAGATATGCAAGTGTACAAAACTTACAGAGTTGCTTAGTTGCTATGGAGATAGGGCTACAAGATCAGTAAGGGTTGCTTGGTTGCCATGGGGATAGGGCTACTTGTTCACTGTAGATTGTACCTGGGTATTCAAATCCTAAGCATGCTCTGTTATCTTCTTTGGTCCTGGAGGTTCCCCCTACCACACTATGATTGCTAGTTCTACCACCTCCTGGGAAACTTACAATAACTTTAACTTTTCAGCTAAAGCCTGAAGAAAGTTAAAAAAGCCCCCTTAATGATTAATATTGTGGTATTAATACCCTTTTATTTTTCACTCTCAAGGTGAATCTTGTCATCTATTATAAACCCTATGTCTTTGCCGTGTATCCACATTGGTCCTCAGAGGAAAGATTTGAAAATGAGACTTGTATTTATCCATGATAAAAAATTTAATGTTAGGCCAGCAGATGGTATGGTGGTGAAGGCACTGGATTCCATATGGCTGACTCTGCAGTTTGAGTCCTGGACTAGGTGGCTTGAAGAACACACCAGGTGAATGTGCTTGTATGTCCAAAATCATGAGAACAGAATGGAGGAGAAGAGACTATGGCATGGTCATCCTCCCTGGGAGGTGATTTTCCCTCTCTCTTTGTTTCTCTCTGTCTCTCTCCAGCCAGTGCATGTGACAAAAATCTAACAAAATTGTTAAAATGTATTGTAAGATCCTCTCACTTCTTGAACTAATAACTACCTTTCCAAAGTAAATTCAACTGTTTCTAATCTTTATACTAATATTAGGGTTCAAGACAATCAATATCTTATTTGCAAGTAAAACTATAAGGATCTTTCTTTGTTCTGATTTATTATTGGCAAGCATGTTTATGTAAAATAAAGAAAAAAATTGTGATAATTAGCGTTGCTGTTGTCTAAAGCTTAAGACTTCTAATTGTGGCAGTGGATGTTTATCATTTTTTAATGGCCTGACATTTATTCTTTTAGTAATAAACCCCCAAGCTTTGAGGAGAGGGAGTTACTTGCCCGTTCCTTGTATTTAATGTGGTGCAATTGTTGTTCAAGGTATCTTAGTTCTTCTCACATGGGACTAAGCTAGGTCCATGAGATTTTTCTCTCTGGAATTGAATGTTGAACTGAGTGACATAAAGACAAAAAATGTTTGGAGCTCATTTTTTTGAGAAGAGACTTTGGGGAACTGCCTGCTCCCTAGACTATGAGCATCCCTAGTATCTGCCAATCCTAAAGCTGATTTTTCTAGCTTTTCCTTATATTTTGTGAGCCTCCTAAAATATTTTTAATTGTGTATATATTTTTCTTAATGTAACCAAAGCTGATTTTGTTGCTTGCATCCAAACTATGATATATACACAACTGGAATATATAGCTGTGCTTGATTTCTTTACCAAAGTCTGGAGAAAAATATCTATCTAAATTTATAAATTTAGTACAAGCAAATGAAATTCAATAAATGCAAAAGAGGGGGAGAACATATCTCCAAGTTCCTTATGCTAATTTGTGACACTTATTTTTTCTTAATCTCCATAAAATTTTGGGGGGTTTCATTGTCACTTCTATCTCCATTATTTTTTTCCTTATCATGATATAAAGAGAATTACATCTGTTAGTATTACAGAAAAGTGATAAAAATGTTTAATGAGTTACCATTTTTCTCAGGCTTAAATGATTCAGTAAATGAAGTGGTCTACTCTACCTAAGCTAATTAAATTTAATTCATTAGTGCTTTTGTTTTTAATTTTTCTCATTCAAGTAGAATTTACAATGCAAATAATGCCTTTGCACGCAGTGCTTTGGTTATATTTCTACTACAACTCACAAATGATTGAAAAATAGTAAAAAAAAGGCCAAATAAGTTATTAGGTCACATTATAGCAAAGGTTTACTTGGGGGACGTTTCTGAAATAAAGCTCATCTATCAAGTCATTTTGATACGACAAATGTGGAAACTCAACACTGCAGGTGTTTAAGAGAAATGTGAAACTGGTATTAATCCTCATTGAAACTTTCAATCTCATTAAAGAAAGTAAGAATTAAGTGTTACTGGGCATTGATCATCATAATCCAACTACACCTGAAATAGAACAGGGCTTGGTCAGGTTTAGCCAGCTGTTTTGGTTTGGCTTTTTTCTTTTTATTCCCCCTCCTTTTTCTTTCCTCTTCATTTCTCTTCTCTCTTTCTTTCTCTTTTTCTTCTTTCCTCTTGCCTTTTCTTTCTTCTGATCCAGGTTTCTGTATCTTTTTGTTGTTTTTAAAGTTTATATTTATTTCTTCCAAGAGAGACAGAAGGACTTACACACAATGGGGTCAGAGTCTTCATGCTATGACCCATCCTCAGCTTTAGCCTGCCAGCATTATAGGCATGCACAGGCTCACCAGCAGTCCACAGGGAGACCTCAGGGAATGAACGTGGGACCTTCCTATATGATCTCAGCATCACAGGGGATTGTATTACCACTGTGCCACCATGGTTGGACTTGTTTTTTTAAATCTAGTTTTAACCTTTGGCTGACACTAATTGGCTTGAAAGCCTACTAATTTTACTCCCTTCCCATACCATGACAGCAAATGTGCCATTTTTGGAGATGGATATTATAATGCTAAATTACTTGCTTGATTTAACGAAATCTCAGGAGGATCTACTGACATTGGGATGCATGTTGACATCATGGGAATATCTGATAACATTTAAAAAGTATAACAAAAGAGTAAACATTCAAGAGTTTATTTAGACCATATCACCCCACATATTATGTAAGATTATCCAAAATCATTTCAGGCTTTAACTCCCTCTGATTATCCTAACAGAACCCATTCCATTATGAATGGTGAGATCCTTGACATAGAAGATAAGCTAAAAGAATAAGTCAACAATTAAAACTTTGTCTTAATTTAAGAGTTATTTGTTAGGGGAGTCTTTTTCAGACATCTTAACCTCAGGTACCCTTTACATACTAAGAAGCACCAGCCAACCAGGCCTTGATGTGTCAGTTAAGGTATCCTTTGCTCAGAGGCATATTGTCCATCCTAATTTCCAGAATCATTTGATAAAAATAGATATAAAACTAATAATCAAATGAATCCTCTTACTAGCAATAGAAGCCCAACTCATACCAGCTTACTTAGTAAAGCAATGTATTGGCTCATGTACCCAGGAGTTCCATAAGTGGCACAGGTTTGTGGTAGAAGTTGTTGATGTTGTCATGGCTTTGGATAATCACATCCTAGGGAAGAAAGAAAATTTTCCCAGCTCAAACTATTAAACAAATTCCTAAGATGAATTATAATTATGTTAATTTAATTAATGTGTCTCCCACCAAAATACAGTTAGTACAGCAAGGGGGAATGGATCCCCTCTCTAGAGCTTGAGTGATGTCTATCAGCTTAGCCATTTTGTAAATGTGGAGAATGGGATAGATATTGGGGAAATGCCAATACATGTGGCATTTAGGTTACATCAAGGTTACATTAACTCTAACTAATAAGCTAATCATAAAGCCTATAAAGTAACCTAGAATAAAATAGAACTATAAGTTTTTACTGGATTCCATTAAACACTGTGGTGGAGACTCATAAGGAATTAGCAGGGTGAACTAATCAACATAAAAAATGTTATCCAGCGAAGCAAAAGGATAAGAATTATTGGCTGTGGGAAAGATAATGCATGGTTCCCGGTATTAATTCTCTATTTTCATTTTTATTGCAGAGCTCTGCATCGTAGTTGGTACATGGCCACTTGGCTAGACGTTATACTTTCTAGTCTTCTTTAGCAATTAGACATAGCCCGGTGTGAGTTTAAGCCACTGGGTCCAGGACTTGAACCGTGGTTGACTACATGGGAGTTCAGCCACATAGCCATTATGCTAACTGTTGGTCCCAAGTTCTTAAATTTTTGACTCCAGTTTTTATAGTACCCAAGTTCTAAATGATACATGGACCAAAAAGGTAAGGCAGAATTGATTTTTTTGTTTTTGTTTTCATTTTCATGTATTTCTTCTGGGGATCCAGTATAGCTCAGCCCACACTGTTATGTTAGAATGGGACCTTTTAATGCCTCTTTACAGTATGGACTTTTGAGTACCTGGAACTATAACTATTTTTTGGATCTGTTCACCATAAATAGAATGCAGGCATGCCATTAAACCAATACTCCCTGAGCAATAGCCACTTAAGTCCAAACATCTGACCTATGCTAGACTGATCAATATTTCCTCCTGGGAATTAGAACTTTTGACAAGAGAAAGACAGAGGTTGTAAGTAGTTGATTGTTGAATCATGTTACTGACTTCAACCATATGAAGACTTGGAACTCTCCTGAGACCTCTAGAGCTCTTCCTCTTCATACTTTTTTTAGTCTGGTTGCTCACATGCCTTTTTTTCCTTTAGTAGGATATTTGTATTCACAGGATTATGTGTTTATTTTTTAATAATTTTTTTGTTTTGGAATACTTTTAGATACACACACACACACACACACACACACACAATAGCAAGGCTAGCACAGAGAATTCTCATATACCTCACAGTTTCCCTGATTATATCTCATGTTAATGTGGTACATTTATTAAAAATAATGAAGTTTCATGTGCATCCTCCTCAGGGAGCCAGAAGAAGTTCCCTTCCCTCTTATATTTGCCGTCTTAGTACTTTGTGACCTTCCCTGGGAAAATCCTCCATAAACATCACAATATATTGTCTATTTGCTAAGCCTTTTGACATCTAGTCCCTTTGACCCTGTGTTGATTTACTCCCTTTCCTTCTAGTTCTTGTTGATTCATTAATCATTTGCAACTGGAACTCAAAAGAACTGGATGTCACTTCTTTTCCTTCAGGAAATCCAAAGAGGCACTTGACTTTCTTTGTAAAATCTTTTGTAGTTAGTGTCAATTTGGACATTGAGTGATTTATTTTAGTTTGGGAAAAAGATAAACTATGCTTCTTGGCTTTGAGCATGATTAAAAAAAGAAAAGTGCTTCTGAGCTGGTCCGTTTGCGTGGTGGTAGTGGGTATGTTCAGCTCACTGAATGTGAAACTTTCCTCTGGAGAGACTTAACTTACACAGATGGAACACGATCTCTAGTAATTACTTTATCGAACGCGGTAGGCAAAAGCTGAGGCTTTGAAAATGACTGCTGCTGTTATCGTTGTTTTATTAATGAGTAGGTTACTGAATCTGTCTCACGGATCTGTAAGGGATTCATTGGACACAGAATGGCCAAGTTTAAATGTGCTAGTCTTCCTTGGCCCTGATGTTAAGTGCAAATTTCTATAGCCTTGAAGGTAATGATAAAAATAATAGAAATCTCATATAAATAGATCAATAGAAATACCGAGAGAAACTACAACATTCTTTTATATTAGGAAAATAAATTTCAGCATTAAGCTTCCTTTATAGAGTATTTTCTACAAGTGATTTTGGCTAAGTGTAATACGTAATTTAAGATAGGGAAAAGATTCCCAGTTATTAATAGAAATGCTTCTCACTTTTAAAATGCCTATTAGATTATTCCATTTTATTTCTGGCTTCTGGGTTTATAATATCTGTACCTTTTAATGTATACCAAATATGAAAAGTAAATTTGTTGAGAAATAAATTACAATTGATTTTAAATAATGTTTTTGCAGGCTCAGTATGTGGTTTTCCTTATTGATTTTGGTACATTCAAAATTGAGTTACACTGAGTTACTGTTGTAATTATTAATAGTAATTGTCAGCATAATTATAAAACCTTTCACCCAATCAAAGATTCTACTGATTTCTCCTATTAATCAAATACATGGAAAGTTAAGTAATTACAGTAAGTCTAGAGAAACAGAGAAGTGACAAAAAGTGTTACTTATAGAGCTTTAATTTTTTTTTTTCTAAAGGGCATGCATGCTCATTGTGGAGGGAGATAGAGAGACAAAGAGAGAGAGAAAGCAATCCTCCCTCACCACCCGCAGGGGGAATGGTCACATTGCAATCTCGTCTTCTTCATCTCTCCCTCTTTTGAGGACTTTGGTCATGCACACACATGTGCCCAGTGTTTTTCAAGTTGCCAAACCTGTGCTGCGAGAGGGTATATGGTCTCAGAAGAATCAGGTCTTTGGTCCCACAGACAAAGAAGCAGATTTATTAAGTGACAGCGCACTCCAGAGAGTGAGAAGCATGCTTGAGTTAGGAGGCTCAAGAGCCCTTTTGTCTAGGGGTGGCTACTTCTACCGGACATATTGGGGTAGACTTATTAGGTGCTCTTCCTGTGTTCAGCTGCTCAATTATGCAAGTCTGCAACTTAACATATCCAGTTTTAGGGGAGAGGGTCTATTATAAGAGCATGGTCAGGCCCTTTGCTCTTGTTTATACCTTCTTTTCATCTCTTTCTCTCCATGGTGAGGCAGATTCTTGTAAAACTGTTTTTATTGTGTATTGGTTTTGTTTTGAGACCTGTGTGTCTGGCTGGCTTTGGCAATTCCCTTCTGTGTTTCTCCTCCCTCCTTCGTGAGCTCCCTATTCTAATTTTTCTGCCTCAGATCCAGGACTCCAGCCTCAGGTTGGCCATGTGGGATCCAGCCACCTTAATCACTATGCCACTGGCTATCCCCAACTTTTTAAATAAAATCATTTTCTGAAGACTCTTCAAACCAATGATATCTAGATAATTTTATATGGACATGATTTTTGTTGTTATTGTTCTATAGGGAGTGAGCACTTATGGGGTTGGGGGGAGGGATGAGAAACTGCCACTTCCCACCCACTCCTTAAGGGTGGATGGCCACACCGCAATCCCTTCTTTTCCATTCTCTTGGGATTTAATGCACAAATGCACAGGCACGTAGCATGTTTTCTGAGATGCAGGGCCTGGCACTCAAATAGCTGTGTTGGCCATGTGGGATCCAGCTACTTAAATCTCCATGCCATCTTCTAGCCCAGGGACATGTATTTCTTGGAAAAGATAAAATTTACACAGTCTTTTGATTATACTAATAACATTAAAAGGAAATATCCACATTAATTAAGATAAAACCTTTTTTAAAATGCTCATTATTTCAGCAGTGAACTCTGAATTACAAAATGATCAATAAAATTTGGATGGATAATAGGTTATTTCATCCCTTCTCTTCCTCATTCTCCTTCTCCTCTTTCTTCTTTTTCTTTCCTAAAATCCTTTTTATGTCCATATTCCTTTGTATTTTGAGTGTCTGGGAAGAACTGTATGCAAATTATTAAATATCCTAGAGACTGATCCAGACAGAAGCTATTACAGATCTTCAATGAGGCAACCTGCTTGGTATGGTAGTCTCATTTCCTGGTCCTACCAGATCTTTTTTGTCTAGAAAAACATAGTTCACAGCAGACTGGCTGAATGTAATCTGGGTAACATGCTCTACTGCCTCTGAAAGAGACAAAAATGTTTTTGTGAAATCTAATACCAGGCAATTGTCCAGTTAACAGGTGAGAATTCTCTGCCCAGCTTTGTTAGTAACTATGTAACTATAGATAATTTCTTTTTTTTTTTTTTTTAAAGAGGTTTTTGCTATAGGGCACATGCATTCACCAGAAAGACAGAGATAGACAGAGAGACAGAAAGCAAGAAATCACCCCCCGGTGGGATGGCCACACCACAATCTCTTCTCCTCCATTCTCCTCTCAGGATCTTGGACACGCACACACATGCACCTGGGGTGAGTTTAAGCCACTGGGCCCAGGACTCGAACTGTGGTCGACTGCGTGGAGTCTAGTGACATAGCCATTATGCTAACTACTGGTCCTCAGATGATTGCTTATTTACTATTCTGAAATCCCACATCTCAGAAAGCTAAAAACTTTCTTTTAAGTCATTTGGTTGTAAAACCTGACCTCCACCGAGCTGAGGTGAATTATAATCTTTTTAAAGCTACACTCAATTTGAATATTCATGTATTTCACTACAGAATATTAATGTATCAAATTAATCTATCAAATGAAGATTTTCTACTGATAATTCAGCCTCCAGCCCCCAAACTCAAGTGGTAGGGAGCTCCTCTAGCCTTCTCTCTTTCTCTGTCTCTCTCTGCCTCTCTCTCTGTCTTCTCTTTTTTTTTTTTTTGTAATTTTTCCTTTTAAAAAAATTTATAAGGTAAAGTATTCTCTTGGCTTTCAGTTCCTCCTTTATCTTGCTAATAATCCCCTTTCTTCTCCACTCCAGGAGAGGCAAGGGGCAGGCCATCAGAAGAAGACTCCACCAGTGCTGCTGAGAGAACTGGTGATTTCACACAGCATGCACTGTACCACATGGGTTTTTGTTTTTTGCTTTTGCTTTTTTTTAAAAAAAATATTTTTAGTCATTTTCTCTTTTTTCTTTTCTTTTTCTCTCTCTTTCTTTGCCTTTTTTTCCCTCTCCCTCTGTTTCTTCTCTTTTTCTTTTATCTCATTACTCTGCTCCTCAATCTCCATTCACTGTGTTTTTAGATGGATCTAAGGTAACCATAGTGAAACATCCAAATACTACTAGGGTTAACATATTCCTCAATACCCACTGAATCTGCTGCACAAAGGGATAAAAACTGTACAGCAAAGAGATTCCAGATTACCTCTTTCTGTACACTCCTGAATGCTCAGATTGAACTTCACAAATTAAGAAGAAACACACTATCCATCAGATGACTAGAAATCACTACAGGGTCACAAGAAATATGGAAAAGGAAGAAAATACCTCTCCTCCAAGGGAAAAGAATAACTCCTCTTAAACCACAGACAGTTCAGTGGAAATCATGGAAATATCTGATAAAGAATTTAGAATATTTATAATGGCAAAGCTAACAGAGATGGAAGAGAAGAAAGACAATGAACTGTAGAAGAGGCACGAGAAAGGAGCTGATGAATTCCAGGAGGTGAGAAAATTCTTGCAATATCTAAAAGAGAAAATACACACTATAAAAAAGACTCAAATGGACCTGTTAGAGAGGAGGCTATAAAACAAGAAGTCAAAACCTCCTTTGAAAGTATTAAAAACAGACTAGATCATACAGAAAATTGAATCTCAAACATAGAAGAGAAAATTGCTGGCCTAGAAAAATCCACCACAAAGACTGAGAATATTGTCCCCCAAAATAAGAATGCTATAGAAGAAATACTAGATACCATCAAACATCCAAACATTTGTATAATTGGTATCCCAGAAGGCAAAGAGATTTATAAGGGCATTGATAATCTATTCCATGAAATCCTTCAAGAAAACTTTTCAAACCTAGAGAGGCACGCAAAGATCCAGTCCCAAGAAATAAAAAGAACTCCCAATAGAATCAACCCAAGATCTTCTCCAAGACACATGATAGCCAGTTTGACCAAAACCGCAGACAAAGACAAGATACTATAAAGTATATACCATCAGGCTAACAGCAGACCTCTCATCAGAAACAATGTGAGCAAGGAAAGAATGGGAAAATATATTCAAATGTTAAGGGAAAAGCAATTTCCACCAAGAATACTGTACTTGGCAAGATTATCCTTCATATGGGAAGAAAAGACAAGAACATTCTCAGATAAACAAAATCTGAAAGAATTTACCAACACCAGACCAGATCTCCAAGAAGTTCAGCAGGGAGTGATATACCAGGAAAATTAAATACAGACACACAGAAATAAGAGTTCAAGAACTAAGAAAATGGCCAACTGAATTGTAGGGACAAGTCTGGAGTTGAATATTAAATCTCAGAATTTAATTGGGAAGATCGAACCACAACAGAAGATAAAGTACATGAGACTGAACTGGTGAAATATCATTTTATGACTTTTGAGTTAAACATGATGATTTTCTTCTAGGCTTTGTTTCCCAGTTTTAAAGATTTTTGTCCTGTTTTGACCTGCCGATAGATTCATGTACCTACTATTTGAACAGAATCCTAACCTGTTTCCTGGCTTTAAGTTTTAAGCAAAATTCCTTAGTATTTCTTTGATTTATTAAAGTTAAAACTGCTTTTCTTGAAATTACCACCTAAACTTGTTATTGAAAGTAGTTAGATTATTTAAGAAATTTTGTGATCAATAAAATGTGGGGGGAAAAGGAATGGAAAACAACTGTAGACACCAGAGGAGGGTGGAAAATGGCAGAGGGTCAGAAATAGGGGTAAAATATAAATATATATATATATATATATATATATATATATATATATATATATACACACACACACATACATACATATAGAGAGAAATGGGATATTATTGATGATAACATGCATGATTAAGCCACTATGTAGTGTATTCTGGATGGGAAATCATATTTTGTATGCTGTGACGATGCTGAGGGAAGGAATGTAAATTAATTAATTTAAAAAAAGTTTCAGCAAAAAAAGCTCATGGAAATACATGTAATGGAAAAAACTATGTATGAATTTTAAAAGGTTTTTGTACCAAAATAAATTCATAGTAATTATACTTACATATGGGTATAGTATAGTATTTTCATACATAGAAAACATGTAATGATCAAATCAGAGTAATTAGTACATCCATTACCTCAAACATTTATCATTTCTTTGTGTCAGAAAAACTCATAATTTTTTCTTCTAACCATTTTGAAATATACAATAATTATCATTAACTATAGTCACCCTATTACCTATGTGCATTTTATATGTGCCTATTGCACAGATTAGAAGACCTTAGTAAGGTGCATAAGATCACATACTATTAGAACCAGATTTTAAAGCTTGGTATTTATAACTCCAGAGCTCTGGACTCTTAAGCTAATAATACATTACTTCTCTTATATTATTATTATTATTATTGATTATTATTAATTATTTTAAAACTAAAAAGTAGTTATATGTTCTTAACTCATACATAATGCACAACAACTCTAAAAGATGATATTTCTGTTACACAGATGGGGAAACTGAACCTCAGTAAAGTCAGGGAACTAGCCCAAGGGCTACATGGCCAGTGATTGAGGCAGATTTTGAAACCAGGCAGTCTGAATTCTTGCTCTTAACTACTGATGAAATGTGAACCTGTCAGAATTGCTTCTGTAGTGACCTTTGACGTGCTCACTTCTTAGTTCACAGGCGGCATTTTTCTATATGTTTCTACAGTATGTTACATCTTTGGTTTTACCCACACCTTGGTACAGACAAATCTTTGGACTTTTATCTCTATATATAATTTCTGAGAGTAAAAATGCATTGAGTCAAGCTCTGGTATACTATGAGACTTTATGTATGATAGCAAATTCTAGTCCCATGTCTTAAATCCATATGCACATTCTTTTAGAGGTTTTGCTACAGGGCATGTGCACTTGCCAGAGAGACAGAGAGAGACAGAGAGACAGAAAGCGAGAAATCACCCCCTCCCCCACAGGGGGAATGGCCATGCCACAATCCCTTCTCCTCCATTCTCTTCTTGGGATCTTGGGCATGCACGCACACACGCCCGGCATGTTTTAAGCCACTGGGTCCAAGATTCAACGGTGTTGGACTACACGGGAGTTCAGTGACATAGCCATTACGCTAACTGCTGGTCTCTATATGCAAAAATTTTTAAAGTGAGAATTTAAAACTAATCATTTCTATTGAATCATATAGCATGAAAATTCAATCTTAAGTTTTATTCTTCCAGAATCTTTTTTTCAATGTCATTTTATTGTATTTTGTACAATCAGTATACATCTCTTAGCTTGTAAAGTGAATTTAGCCAACATGAATACACTTAATGCCAGTCCGGTTCTGGATACTACTATTCATGTTATCAACAGATAGTAATCTATTTCTGTGTCTCATAAATGTTTTGCCTCTGTATTTTTCTCCTTAGTTTCTTTCCTAATTTTTTACATATATAAAGAAATATATGCATTCCCCATCTCCATATACTTCAGTCTTAATCCAGAAAGTTAGCATATTATCAATGTATTTTATACCTTCTTTTTTCAATCTTGATATATTTTGCATATGGATACATATCATGAAAGGTTGTCTCATTTAAAATATAATGCATAATTTCAAAAACATATAAAAGTAAACAAAGTAGAAATGTTATTATAAACTCATCACCCAGATTCAGTAATTAAATATTTATAGTTAATCTTTTTATATACTGTCACTTGATTTCTTATATTATTTTGATGTATATCCCAGAGCTTATTTTTGAAAAATTAATAATAAATGGTCTATTTGAAATTTATCACGTGTAATGCTACCCTCTATTTTTTCCCCAAAGTCCTGTAATATCCTGTTACTTGTTTTTTTTGTTTCTTTCTTTATTTTTTTGCCACAGACTGTGTGTGCTTGCCAGAGAGAGACAGAAAGAGGGAAAGTGAGAAATCATCCCCCAGAGGGGATGACCATGCCACAATCACTTCTCCTCCAATCTTTTGTAGGGATTTTTGGCACACATACACACAAATGTGGCATGATTTTCAAGCTGCTGGGTCCTAGACTCAAACTGTGATGGGTCAGTGAGAGTCCACACCACCTGTTGGCCCCCTGTCACTTATTAAAATGCCATGTAACAAGAGAACCAATAAATGCTAATATTGGCAGGTAGGCTACCTACTACAATAAAAGTTTTCTCAACATATGATCATTTTTTAATTTGCCAGAGTATGTGTGTACTCACTAGGGAAAGACAGAGAGTTGATGCAGAAAGAGAAAAAGTGAGAGAGTAATGGTCACATCACAATCCTAAGTGCTTGGAGTGTTTTTCAAGCCTCTGAGTCCAGGACTCAAACTATAAATTCAGCTATGTGGGATCTGGCTGCCTTAACCCCACACATGGGCAGCCCAACACATGATATTCTTTTTTTCAAAAATTATTAATTTTATTTTATTTATCATCATTGTTATTTTCAATTTGACCAGAGCGAGACACACACACACACACACACACACACACACACATACACAGAAACACAGAGAGAGAGAGAGAGAGAGAGAGAGAAAGAGAGAGAAAGAGAGAGAAAGTGAGAAATCAGGCTGCCAGCACCCCTGACCACCATGCCACCTGCCAGCCCCCTACAATCATTTTTAAAGCCAACTTTCTAATTTTATTATTACTAATTGTGAGTAGGTCAGAGCAGGTGCCTGCTACACTACTGGTCTGGAAACCAGTGTTTATGACTCTCACCCTCCCCCACCTCCCACCCTCCTCCTACACTGTCTCAAGTACCCACAACCATTCTCCATGCTTCTATATCCTCCAATCTTTCAGCTTCTGCCATAGAGTGCGGACATTTGGTATATATTAATTAGGGACATACAATGTCTCTCTTTCATAGACTGGCTTGCCTCACTTAGCAGTAAATTGTCCATATTTTTCCACTTTCTATCAAGTACCAGAGTCTTTTTTTTAATGGCTGAGTAATATTCCAGAGTGTATATGTGCCGCACTTTTTCAATCCATTCATGTGTTCGTGGACATTTGAGTTGGTTTCATGTCTTAGCATTTGTGAATAATGCTGTAATATACATGGATATGCAAGCACTTTTCCAACTGAGAATTTTCCTATTCTTTGGGTAGATACCCAGAAGTGGAATTACAGGATCTTACGGTAGTTCTATTTGGAGGTTTTTGAAGACCTTCCATATTTTTATCCACAGTGTCTGTACTAATATATACACTCCCACCAACAGTGTAGTTTCCTTTAAATTATTTTATTAGATCAAATTGAGATACAGTGTACATATAGAAATGCATTCACTTAAAAAATACTTATATGAGACTACCACAATATTCAAATTATAGAACAATTCCATCATTCCTAAAATTTTTCTTATGTCCCTGTAGTAGGATCCCCCACCTCATCTTCAGGCCAGGCAAACATAGATTTGCTTCTATACCTATAGGTTAGATTTCTCTTTAATTTTGTGTCTGGTTGATTTTGTGCAGTTTATCATTGCATATATAGTGATTTTACCATTGCATATATCATGACTTTGTTCCTCTTTAATACATTTCATGTGTATAGACACTTGCAATTCTTCTGGACAATACCACTTTTACTCATTGACTTTTTTTTTATATTTAATCAGTATACATCTTTACATTGTACAACATGGTTTTTCCCAGCATGAATACAGTGGATATTAGTCAAGTCAAAGACATTACCATATACATTATTATCAACAGGTAACTCTTCATTAACTTTTGTTTTTTATTGGGTCAGAATAGTCATGACACATTTTTCTAGTTTTCTATGCAAAAATGCATGAAGACTTTTCTGACAACCCAATATTTCATTCCTTGTGTGTGTGTGTGTTTTTTTTTTTTTTTGGCTTGTTTTATTATTTCTGAGGTCTTAATTGAGGAATTCAATTTATTTTATTCATTTTTTTCTTTTCTCTTTTTTTTCAAGAAATTTTGCTATAGGGTATGTGTACCTGCTGGAAAGAAAGAAAGGGAGAAACAGAGAGACAGAAAGCAAGGGGGGATGGCCATGCCGCAATACTTTCTCCTCCATTCTCCTCTTGGGATTTGGGCATGCATGCACATGCATTGGGCATGCGTTCATTTTTTTTTTTTTTTTTGAAGGGTTTTTGCTATATGGTGCGTGCACTCGCCAGAAAGACAGAGAGAAACAGAGAGATAGAAAGTGAGAAATCACCCCCCCAGGGGGGATGGCCACGCCTCAATCCCTTCTTCTCCATTCTCCTCTCGGGATCTTGGGCACGCACGCACACGTGCCCGGCAAGAGTTTAAGCCACCAGGTCCAGGACTTGAACCATGGTCAGCTACATGGGAGTTCAGTGACATAGCCATTAGGCTAACTGTTGGCCCCTATTGGGCATGAGTTCTAAGCTGTCTGGTCTGGGACTCGAACCACAGTTGAGTATGTGGGAGTCCAGCCACTTAACCATTATGCCATCTGCTGGTCCCTATTTTGTTCATTTTTCTATATCAATAGCTATGAAGTTTCAGTTTATGAACTTCATCTGATTACTGTTGCAATATAGCCCAATGATTATTACTATTTTTGAGAAATATTGTATCTTTGGCTTGTATTTTGCATTTCATGCAAGAGTTATTTAACATAAACTTCTTTTTTTCATTTCTATATAAGAGGATCTTTTAATAACTGTTACTGATTTTTAGTTTTGTTTTAATTAAAGAGTATTGTTTGCAATATATTTTATGGTCTTCGTTGATGTTTCCTTCATGAGAGCATATATAATACAATGTTAGGAACATTCCCTATAACTTGTATTCAAAGTAGTATGTTAAGTATTCTATTACTAGTGTATGCCTACTTGCATTTTCTATAGTTTTAACTTTTTCGTGGTGGTTACTGTGTTATTTGGTACATACTCACAGCTGGTGCAAAGTTTCAACTTTATGATGGGTTATGGATTTTAGCATTATAAGTTCTTCTCCTTCATTATGTTTATTTTGTTGTACTTTGATAAGAAGACTTTAGCCTTTCCTTTAAAAAAAATTGTACTTTAGCCTTTCCTTTAAAAATAACATTGTACTTAGTATTGTCAACTGAATTGGTGAGAAATTTATATGGTGGAATATTCACTTTGCAAGCTAAGTGACATATGTGATTGACTGTATAAAAGAAATTGAAATAAAAACTAAGGAACTTAAAGCCAGGAAACAGGTTAGGATTCTGTTCAAATGGTAGGTACATGAACCTATCCATATCTCAAGCCGGGACACAAATCCTTACAACCAGATAACAAAGTCTACAAGAAAATCAGCAAAGTTTTAGTTAAAAGTCATAAAATTATACTTCACCAATTCAGTCTCATGTACTTTATCTTCTGTTGTGGTTCAATTCTTGATTAAATTCTGGGATATAATATTTACCTCCAGACTTGTCCCTATGATTAAGTTTGCCATTTTCTTAGTTTTTGAACTCTTATTTCTGTGTGTCTTTATTTAATTTTCCTGATACAGTACTCCCTTGAGAACTTCTTGGAGATCTGGTCTGGTGCTGGTAAATTCTTTTAGGTTTTGTTTATCTGAGAATGTTCTTGTCTTCTCTTCCCACATGAAAGATAATCTTGCTGGGTACAGTATTCTTGGCTGAAATTGCTTTTCTCTTAACACTTTGAATATATTTTCCCATTCTTTCCTCGCTTGCATTGTTTCCAATGAGAGGTCTGCTGTTAGCCTGATGGGATGTCCTTTGTAGGTAACTTGATATTTCTTTCTTGCCAATCTTAGTATCTTATCTTTGCCTGTGGTTTTGATCTACCTGGCTATAATGTGTCTTGGAGAAGATCTTCTTGGGTTGATTCTATGTGGGATCCTTTGTATTTCTTGGGACTGGATCTTTGAGTGCTTCTCTAGGTTTGGAAAGTTTTCTTGCAGGATTTCATGGAATAAATTATCAATGCCCTTGATTTAAGTTAAAACTGGTTTTCTTAATATTACCAAATGAATTTGCTATTGAAAGTAGTTAGATTATTTAAGAAATTGTGTGATCAATACAATGTGTGTGTGGGGGGGAATGGAAGACAACTGTAGACACCAGAGATAGTGTGAGAAGAGGGTGAGAAAGGACAGAAAGTCAGAAATAGGGATAAAAGAAATAGTAGAAACTAGAAATGGAAAATTTTGATAATAACATGCATGATTAAGCCACTATGCAGTATATTCTGGATGGTAAATCACATTTTGTATGTTGTGATGATGCTTAGGGAATGAATGTAAATTAAGTTAAAAAAAAAAAGAAAAGTTTCAGGAAAAAAAACGCTAAAATTGTTTTTTGTGAAATTTAAAAAAATGCATTAAAAATACCTATTCAATGACTGCAGTAAGATATATAGCCCCAGCTAGGTGCTACTTTATGGCATGTTCATTCTACTCACTGAGGTTTATGTCTGAAGTTGGACTTGTGTTCACGGAAATGTATATATCAGCTGTGTTTGCTATGAAAATATTTAGATTAATTAAGATCTTTAGTGACTCAGTAAAATGTGGGAAAAACAGTATAGAAAGCAAACATAGATACCAGAGGCAGTGTGGGAGGAGAGTAGGAGATGGCAGAGGGTAAGAGATAGGGAATCAAGGACAGGAAAAAAAAGCAAAACATACAGGGAACAAGAAATGGAAAATTATTTGTTGACGATAACATGTATGTTGATGTGCTTAATTGAGCCAATATACAGTGTACTCAGGATGGAAAATCTCATTTTGTATGCTGTAATGATGTGCAGTGAATGAATGTAAATAAATAAATTTAAATTAAAAAAATCTGTTTATAATCTAAATATATATATATATATATATATATATATATATATATATATATATAAATAAATATAAATATATAAATATATATATATATATATATATATAAAGAAGGAGAGAAAGAGAAAGTTTGTATTCAGGACCAGCAGATGCCATAATGGTTATACTGCTAGACTCCCATATGGCTGACTGCGGTTGGAGTCTTGAATGTGGAGGCTTGAAACTCATATCAGATGCAGGATCCCAAAATGAATATGGAGGAGAAGGGATTGTGGTGTGGCCATCACCCAATCAGGTGATTTCTCACTTTCTGTCTCTTGGTGTCTGTGGTGACTACATGCACCCTATAGCAAAAATTTCTCTGGGAAAAAAAAAAAAGGAATGAAAGTTCATATATTTTTCCCTAGAACAGTTACCTATACATTTTGTATGTGTAATTATGACCTATTCCACTGTTTTTTTTTAAACTAACTTTAATGCCTTTGTATGGGTTAATTTTTAATAATATATTTTGGCTGTCACTTATTATGTATGTAACAATCAATTAACTTACTTAACTTTCTGTTTTATATCTCTCTTTTTTTCAATTATTTTAGTTGCATTATTTGTGCTCTCTTCAGAACATATACTTTTTGTATACTATTCTGCCTCTATTATCTCCACACTTAAAAATATTACAGTAGATTATGTTTAAGGCAAGTTTAGGTTCATAGCAAAATTGAAGTGGAATATACAGAAGAAAATACAGAGTTCTTATATATCCTCTGTCTCCACATATACATAGCCTCCCCTGCTATCAATATCACACATGAGATTGGTATGTTGCACTCCATGAGCCTACATTACCATAAATTATCACCCACAGTCCATACTTTAAATTAGGGTTCTCTCTTAGCACTCTATATTTCATAGATCTTTGAAGAAAAGCATATGTAATGAGATTTATATATATATATATATAGTTTGCATTTATATTTCATTGTCCTAAAATTGCTTTGCATTCTGCTCATTTATTCCTCCTTTATTATATCCCCTGGGGGGAAAAAAAAAACCTGCTTCAATAACTGTTTATATTGTTTCACTTTTTTTACAAGGTCATATATTTGGAATCATAGGATATATAGCCTTTTCACATTGGCTTCTTTCACGTAGTAATGTGCATTTAAGGTTCCTCCATGACTTCTCATGGCTTGACAGCATTTCATTTTAATTTTTAAATTATATCTCATTATCTGGATATTTTGTAAATTATTGATCCATTCATCTACTAAAAGAAACTTGGTTGCTTTCAAATTTTATCAATTATAAATAAAGGTGCTATAAACAGGTTTTGTGTTGACATGTTTCAATTGCTGGATTATATGGTAAAAGTAGGTTTAGTTTTTTTTTGTTGTTTGTTTGTTTTTTAGAGGTTTTTGTTATAGGGCGCTCACCAGAAAGACAGAGAAAGACAGACAGAAAGCGAGAAATCACCCCCCAGGCGGAATGGCCACACCACAAACCCTTCTCCTCCATTTTCCTCTCGAGATTTTGGGTGGGCATGCACACACACACACCTGGCGTGAGTTTAAGCCACCAGGTCCGGGACTCGGACTGTGGTCGACTACATGGGAATCCAGTGACATAGCCATTATGCTAAGGGCTGGTCTCAAAGTAGGTTTAGTTTTATAAGGAAATGCCAAACTATCTTCCAGAGTGGCTGTACTATTTTGCATTCTTGCCAGTAATGAATGAGAGTTCCTCTTGCTCCACATGCTTATCAACATTTGATGTTGTCAGTATCTTGAATTTTGAGCATTTTGAGTACAGTGGTATTTCCTTGTTGTTTTTGCTTGCAGTACTGTGATAACAAATGATACTAAGCACCTCTTTGACATGCTTATTTACCATTTGTATCCTTTTTGTTGAGTTGTCTGTTCAAACTTTTTCATACAGTTAAGAAATTGAATTATTCCTTGTTGTTGTGATTTAAACATTTTTTTGTGTATATATATATTTTTTTTCTGGAGAGGTTTTTGCTATAGGGCGTGTGCGCTCGCCAGACAGACAGAGAGAGACATAGAGACAGAAAACGAGAAATCACCCCCCAGGGGGGATGGCCACGCCGCAATCCCTTCTCCTCCATTCTCCTCTGGGATCTTGGGCACGCACGCACACACGCCCGGCGTGAGACTTAAGCCACCGGGTCCAGGACGCGAACCGCGGTTGACTACGTGGGAGTCCGGTGACATAGCCATTACGCTAACTGCTGGTTCCCTGTATATTTTTGATAACTGTTCCTAATTATATATGTCATTTACAAATTTGTTCTCTCAGTCTGTCACTTTGTCTTCTCTTTCTCTTGACACTTTCGCAGAACACAAATTTTAAATGTTAATGAAGTCCAGTTTATCAATAATTTCTTTCATGAATCATATCTTTCATGTTATATGGAGTCATGATCACTCAGGTTTTCTCTTACATTACCTTCTAGGAGTTTTATGCTTTTGCATTTTGCATTTGGTGTATTATCTATCTTTAGTTTATTTTTAGTTAATATTTATGAATGGTAAGGTTTATGTCTAGATTTATTTATTTATTTATTTATTTATTTATTTATGTAGATGTCCAGTTGTTCCAACAACATTTGTTGAAAAAAACTATGTTTTCTGTATTGTATTGCCTTTGTTCCTTTGTCAAAGATCAGTTGATTATACTCCTGTAGGTGTATCTCTGGGCTCTCTATTCTATTGCATTGATATATTTGTCTGTTCTTTCACCAATACCAGACTGTCTTGATTACAGTAGTTTTATAGTAAGTCTTGAAGTTGGGTCTTAGAAGTTTTCTTAACTTTGTTCTTCTCCCTATTATGCTGGCTTTTCTGAGTCTTTTGTCTCTCCATACAATCTGTATCCTGACCAAAAAACACAGAATTCCTTTGTAACACTGCAGTCTGGCCAGCTGGACATTTTCCAACTTAACTTTGAACCTAAGTTTGAAGTTGGAATATTCACAGGCACTAATAAACTTGTTTAGGTTGTTGTCCTAAACACTGAGTGATCAAATAGGTTTCTAAACCATCATAAATCAGATTCAAAATTCCTCTATCTTCATATATATGTAAACTTAATAACACAACCCCTTATAACTAAGTAAAACATCTCTTGTCATGTTGTTCATCATGAGGAAGTAAATACCTCCTCTGTATATAAGTTCCCCTAATAAACGTTTTGAATTTATCACCCTGGCATTTAGTGCTTCTTTCTTTAGAGTCACAGTCAGCCCCATTTCAAGATGGACTGGGGAAGTCCCTTGTGAGAACTTCTCTGCTGTTATTTTGGGATGAATCCAGCCATGGGTTCAATTCAATAGAACACTCACCATTAAATATGATATTAGTTGTAGGTATTTTGTAGATTTTATTGATTCAGTTGAGAAAGCTTTTTTCTATTCCTAGTTTGCTGAGAATTTCTATTATGAATGAATGTTGGATTTAGTCAGATAAGTTTTCTATGTCTATTAATATAAACATATGATTTTTTCTTTAGCCTATTGATGTGATGAATTTACATCAATTCTTTTTGAATGTTGAGCCAGTTTTGCACATCTGGGAAAAGTCTTACATGGTCATGATAAATAATTCTTTTTATTCCGTTTGCTAATATCTAGGAGGATTTTTGTTTCTATGTTTAAGTGAACTTTTGGACTCTAGTTTTCTAGTAATGTCTTTGACTAGTTTTTGGTGTGAGAATAATTCTGGTCTCATAGAATGAGTTAGGAAATATTTCCTCTGCTTCTATCATCTATCTGGAAGAGACTATGGAGAATTGGTATAGACTCTGGGACATGACCTTGGGGCCTTCCCATGTAGTTCTAGTTACATTACCACTGTGCTATCTTCTGGCCCTCTTTGAAAATTTCTGAGTCCCATCTCTATACTCAATGGTCTGATGTAGTAGGATTCTGTTTTTGCTTTGTTTTTTTTTGGTATATCGTTTCTTCTTAGTTTGGTGTTTGCTACTTGTGAAATATATTTTAATTTCCTCTTCTCTTTTTTGCAGTCTTTCCAAATCCCACTAAGATTCTGCAAAAGGTTGTGGTAGGAGCTCAAGAAATACTTCGTAGGAAAACTGTTTTTTTATTTATTTTTACTTCCAGATATTCTAAAGTTTGTTGGGAGGTCTAAATTTTGTTAAAGTTTGTTAGGTCCATGTATTTTAATGTTGCTCAAAAGATGGAACTTTATTTGTCATTTTTGTTGATCTGTACAATTTTTTGAGGAAGTATGGAAAGATTTGAATTAGGTAGCCACTATCATCTTGGCTATCTGGAAGATTTTTATTATGTATTTCATTAGGTATGATTATGAGGATACTATTGCCAATTTAATTCAGATTGATTTATTATTGGTTGTTTTTATTTTTTATTTTTTTATTTTATATTTTATTTATTTGTTTATTTATTTTACATTTTTTAATGCATTCAATCACATTATTTAGCATACAAGGTGATCATTTCAATATGTGAGCATTTCTCCCCGGTCCAGTTGATCAAAATTTAACAATACTACCTCCCTGTCTCAACAATGCTGTCTCTGTAAGAAATAGTATTTGTTGAACACATCTTAATTGTCAAGCTCTGTGTTATATTTAGTATTAGAAGTGGTGACATGATTAGTGTTCTCAAGAACTTGTATTTTAGGAATAAGATAAAAAGTAAGTCTCACTTAATGTGGTAATTATCCTTGCCTTCTTATACTCTATTTAAAGGATCAAAGCATATATATGTCTCATCTCCATTTTTTTAAAGAGATTTTTTACTGTAGGCTATGTGAGCTCACTGGAGGGACAGAGAGACACAAAATAAGAAATCATCCCCCTGGGGGGATGGCCATGCCTCAGTCCCTTCTCTTCCATTCTCCTTTCATGATTTTGGGCATGCACACACACACACTTGGCATGTGTTTTAAGCTGCCAGGTCTGGGACTTGAACCAAGTTTGAATATGTGGGAGTCCAGTGATGCAATCATTATGCCATTTGCCGGTCACGCATCTTCATATTCTTAACATATATCTTCTGTCAGCAAATCAGAATCTGAAAAGCTATTGTGTCCAACTCAATAGACAAAATATTATATTGCAAAAGTGTTGAATGGCAGCTTTAGCCATAGAATTTATAACTAAAATCAAAGTGTACAAAGGGTGGTTTACAATTATATCTCTAAGTACACAGTCTTTTGCATTTCAATTAATTTATAAATGTTTTTTGAGTATTTACTCTGAGTAGGGTCTTATGATGTGTTGGCCCTCTATCAATAAATAATAAAGAAAATTAGACCAAATCTTTTTTTCTTGTACCTAGTCTAAGTCACTGGGGACAAACACATATACAAATTATTTAAAAACAGGCAAGACTTGTGATAAATGCTATAATGTTATATTTGAGGCATAGTTAAAGAAATATGAGCAAAAATTTACATTAAAAAGTTAGATTTTAAGTGTTTCAAAGTAGGAAGGCATTTCAGAAGTCTTATGAAATGTAATTGGGGATATATTGATTCCTTTGTATATTGAAGCTTTGATTATATAAGCTTTGATTTAAATACAGTTAACAGACATGGCAACCTTCCTAGGAGAGTAGACTTTTCATTTTTAGAAACAATAAATAACAGACAGTTGCAGGCAGAGTGCAAGAACGGACAATAGAGCTGACTTCACTAGTCAAGACTCTGAGTGTTTCCAAAGCAGAAGCTGATTGAACTTTCAGTTGGATTGCATCCTATAATTGCTGCACTTGTGAAATAATTAAATGATGTGTTCTTTGTCTAAAAAGAAGGCGGGTACATAGAAACCTAGAAGCTATAACTTTTAGGTATGTCAAATCAAGATTTATCTGTAGTGAAAAAATAGCTGGTTTGGCAACAAGAGTTTTAACTGTTGAATCTGTTTTGATCCTTGATTTAATTAGTTGTTTATTGCTTATTTAAAACAGATTGATGATGTTGGTTTGAAACAGTTTGTGATCATGACTAAATTGCTTATGTGGGATGTTTCCTTTTTTATTTTTCTTATAATACATTCTGCCTGTCAGAGCACTGCGTGCTTGCCTAATTTACATAAGCCCATCCCAGTCCTGTTGCATGTATAAGATAACATTGCTCAATTCCTTTGCATAGTTTGACACCAAGAATTGGATTTTTTTCTATATTGGTTTTCATAAAATAAATTATGGTTCTCAGTTTTATATCTGAACATCTGAGGTTTGCGCTTGCTGGAGAGACAGAGAGAGACAGAAAGTGAGAAACCACCTTCCGGGGGATGGCCATACTGTAATCCCTTCTCCTCCATTTTCCTCTCAGAATCATGGGCATGCATGCACACACACTTGGTGTGAGTTTTAAGCCGCTGGGTCTAGAATTCAAACTGAAGTTGGCCATATGGGAGTCCGGTGATGTAACCATTACTCTATCTGTTGGCCCTGAACAACTGAGGTTTGCTCTCTGTTTCTCTTTTTCTTTTTTTTTTTTTTTGAGAAGTTTTTGCTATATGACACTTGCACTCGCCAGAAAGACAGAGACAGAGTCAGAAAGCGAGAAATCACCCCCCAGGGGAGATGGCCATGCTGCAATCCCCCTCCTCCATTCATTCTCTCGGGATCTTGGGCATACACACACATGTACCCGGCATGAATTTACGCCACTGGGTCTGGGACTCAAACCGCAGTCGACTACATGGAACTCCAGCAACATAGCCATTACACCAACTGCTGGCCCCTGCTTCCATTTCTTAAGGGAGACTGTTTAATCTTAAATTAAATTTGTGTATCATGTAGACCAAAAATTGCAAGATGGGAAGCCCAAGATCAAGGCACCAGCAGATCTGAAGTCAAGTGACTGCACTCTTCGTCATTTGCAGACAGCCATTTGTTCATTAGACAGCTGGCTGTCCTGTCTCTTCTTATTAGGTCACTGATCCCATTCATGAGGTGCTATCTTCATGACTTAATTACCTACAAAATGCCTCACCTCCTACGACCATCACATTGGGGGTCAGAATTTCAACATATACATTTTGGAGAGGACACAACTATTCAGTTCATTACAGTTCATATCTGGAAAATACTAGTCCTGCAATGAAGAAATGAGACAAAAAAAAATGCATCTAACTCTATTTGCTGTCCTGAAAAATCTGAGGTGGCTCTCTACATGATGAATATTTCTTATTTTATTATATAAGTGTTCAGTAGTATGTATGTGTGTGTGTGCATGCGTGTGTTTATTTGTAGTTTGCTATAGGACGTGTGCTTGCTGGAGAAAGAGACAAAGACAAAGAAAATGAGACATTACCTCCTAAAGGGATGGCCATGCTGCAGTCTCATCTCCTCCATTCCCTTCTTGGGATTTTGGGCACACATGCACACATGATTTTCAAGCCACCAGGTCTGACACTTGAACTGCCAGTTGGCCATGTGGGATTCAGCTACCTTAATTTCCACACTACCTGCTGTCCTAGTTTATATATATATAAAATGTTTATATATAATTCTCTAGAGAATTATTGAATGGTTATGATTCTTTTTTTTATTATTTAAATCAGACTTTTGTTCACTTGAAATAGAAGTCTTCCACCTGTACAAATGAAGTAAAATTTTAGTTAGTTGTCCAACTATTTCATTTCTAGTAATATCATGATCAATTAGCCATAGGTCTCTGTGAATTAGATATTTTGCTTTGACACTGCTGTCAATTAGGCTAACCATTCTGCTTTTGTCTTTAGTAATTAAGTGCCAGCCCTTGGCCACTGCCACGTCAGGTTCTAATGATTCCCCATTGCATTTAGGTTTCCTATTAAGTGGCAATAGTTTCCCCTGTAATTTATGACCTATAGAAAAAAAAAAAAAAAGAAAAAAAGAAAAGCAAGCACAGAGCTCTTTAAGAATTGTGTGGATCCACTCACAATTTTTTTTTTTCTCACAGTCATGTTGGTTACATGATTAAAGATGCATCTTTGGTATCCTTTAGGGCTGGGTAAACCAGTCTTAAGTGATAGATCCACTCTAACACTCCAATTTCTCTGAGCTTTTGGATTCCTTCCTCTATAGTATATTAAGGAAGTTTTGACATTTCAACTTAATTTAGTATAGGCCACTTTTTGGTCCATGTGACAGCCAACCAATAACCAAACTGTTAGAGCCCTTTCTCATTCACCAACCTGCAACGTTAAATTCAGAATTTCTGCTAGGTAGTCTATACCAATAAACTTGACCTGATCCAATTGTCTGTTCCTTCCAATATTATCTGATATCCTTAATATATATTTGGGCAAAAATTTTTGTGTTTCTGACTGTAGAAATTGGAAAAATTATATAGTTCTTTTGGAGTGTAATACCTTTCTTATGTGTCATACTTTGCATATAATCTTTTAAGCCTGCTCAGACTTGAATCTAGCTGACAGTCTAGAAGCAAAACAATGGTGGTAGGGTGAGTTGTAAAGACAAGGCATGTCTTACAAAGCAGCTACTTCAGGAGAGCCCATTATATTTCCTCAGACAGATGAGGGTTAATCTCAGTTGTGGATGGAACAGCTACCTCTAGTGGCAAAGAATCCTCAACAGGACTTAGGGCCCCAATATTTCCAACTTCATCAGATTCTTCTCATATGTCCCCATTCCAATTTTCAGTATCCCATTTCCTTCCAATTAATGCCATGTATACATCCTGTGAAGTTGGGACCTCAATTTATATTATAGTAAGTCATTCAGAGAATGAAGTCTTGGGCTTTATTTTCAGCAATCTCTGTTCTGCAGAGACAAGCAATAAGGGTTTCATTCAGGACATCCATACAAACTTTTAGATAATTTATATAGAACTTTGAGTCGGGAATTTGAATCCTTGAACTCATCCCTCCCCACACACACACACACACTGTGTCCAAAGACATTAGGAACAACCAACCAATCTCTCTACATTCACTAGTTTGGCAAAAATGTTCTAAGATATTAAAAATATGATCACCTTGAACTTTGCTTCTTGCAAGTATTTTATTAAGACTATCCCATGGTTATGTTTTGCATATGTCTACTGCCATATCATATTATAGATGATCAGTGCTCTCTTCACTACCGTGAATAAAGTCATTAGTGCCTTTAAATCTAATCAGATTAAAGAATGTATTTCAGAAATCCTAGAATCAATTTTATAAACTAATTTTTAAGATGCTGTTTCTCTAGAACTACTATCAGTACCCAGCTCTTCATTAGTCAGAGTTTTTCAGGAAAACGTATCTTTATTGCACTCTCTGGAGAAATTTTAAGGAATCAGCTCATAAAATTATGGGGCTAGTGTCTTAATCCTTTGGTGCTATTAAAACAAATGACTACAAACTGGGTAATTTGTAATCAATATAAATTTATATCCCACAACTCTTGAGGCTGGAGTCAAAGATCAAAGTGCCAGCAAGTTTGGTGTTTGCCGAGGACTCTAGTCTCTGCTTCTAACATGGCACCTTGAGTGCTTTGTCCTCACATGGTAGAAGTGATGAAAAGGCCAAAAAAAGGCCTACCTAGTTCTTGCTGGCTCTTTTATAAAGCAGTAATTCATTCATGAGGGCAGGGTTCTTATGACAAAATAAGTTTCCCAAAAGGACCCAGGTCTTTATAACACCACAGTGTTTATTAAGTTCCAATTTAAGTTTTAGAGAGGATACTATTATTCATACCAGAGCAGTTGGTAAGTCCAAACTTCACAGATCAGGCTGGAAGTTTTGACAAGAGTTACTTCAGTTTTCTTTTTCTTTCTTTCTTTTTTATTTTTTAAGAGGTTTTTGCTATAGGGCGTGTGCACTCGCCAGACAGACAGAGACAGAGAGACAGAAAGCGAGAAATCACCCCCCAGGGGGAATGGCCACGCCGCAATACCTTCTCCTCTGTTCTCCTCTTGGGATCTTGGGCATGCACGCACACACGCCTGGTTTGAGTTTTTAAGCCACCGGGTCCGGGACGCGAATCGCGGTCAACTACGTGGGAGTCCAGCGACATAGCCATTACGCTAACTGCTGGTCCCGAGAGTTACTTCAGTTTTAAGTGCAAAGGTAGTTAGGGGCCACTTTCTTCCTCTCAGATGGACCTCAGACTTTTCTCTCACCACCTCAACCGATTGAATGAGGCTTACCCACATTATTAAGAGTAATTTGCTTTCAAAGTCTGCTGATTTAAATGTTAATAACATTTAAAATAATAGCTTAGTAGCAACATGTATATTGGTATTTGATCAAATAACTGAACACCAGACCTTAGCCAAATTGACACATACATTTAACCATTACAGCATTGTTGAGAAGCAAATATGAACATGACATAATCTATGCAAAAGCTTAGTTTGGTCCATAGTAAATGTTCATCGAAAGTTAACTATTAATAATAATTATTTATTTAGTACATGCTAAGTGCTGTGTTAGAAGGTTCTTTGCATACTTTTTATTTTTTAATTCTGCCCACTTACCAAGAAATATGTATTACTATGGGTATTTTATTTTTAAGAGGTTTTTGTCTTAGGTGGATGTACTCACTGGCAAAAGAGAGAGTGAGACAGAGAGTGAGAAGGAAGTGAGAACTCACTCCTCAGGGGAGACGGCCACATCACAATGCCTTCTCCTCCATTCTCCTCCCGGGATCTTGGGCATGCACGCAAATGTACCTGGTGTGATTTTTCAAGCCACCGGGTCCAGAACTTGAACCACAGTCAGCCACATGGGAGTCCAGTGATGTAACTGCTGCACCATCTGCTGGCCCTACTACGACTATTTTAAAGATAAGTACTGACACTAGCACAGGAAGTTATAACCATCACACAAAATTGCCAGAGTTGCCTAAGGTAGTGTAGTCAGTATGTTATATTTTTGTCCCCAAATTTCTCTTTCCTCTGGTAATTGAAGGATGATTTCTCATTCTCACTATTTTTTTTGAGAATTATTTTATTTAACTTTATTTATTTTATTAAATTTTGACCAGAGAGGGAGAAAGAGAGAGAGAGAATGTGAGAAAACAAGTAAGCCACCAGGTCCAGGATTTGAACTGCAGTCGGCCATGTGGGAGTCCAGAGCCCTTAACTACCATGCCACCTGCCAGCCCCTTTCATTGTCACTCTTATGGCTGAACTGCCATGGTTAATTGACTCTTAGCTCTAAGAGTGGGCATACTCATTAGACTTATCCAATCATCGGAATTTCTTGGCATATGACCCACTTGGAGTCAGAGTGACAGGGAGAAAAAATATATCCTTTCTTCCGAGCTTGTTTAGAGGATATGAGGATGGCTAAGGGTTATTGGCAAATAACTTTGTACTTGGATAGTTCATCCTGCCAGAGAATGAATGCTACGGGGAAAGAAACATAACCAAGATACAGAGCCCAAGAAGGTCCTGACAATATCTCTTAGGTTTTCAGGATAGCATAGTTCTCAGGAACCCCATGTCTTTAGTCAATCAACTAATAACATTTTTCATTCTTAGCTAGTGCTGTGTATGTCCTAAATAATACTGGCATTAAAATCTCCCTTCACTATGCTGCCAGGATCCTTGCTGTCTGGTGCAGTATACTAAGGCAAGGTTTAGCAGAAGGCTTCCCTGAGAACATTGTCTGCAGCAAATATAAAACAATAGTAATGCAGACTACAGCTCAGCCTGCTTTCTATTATCACCATGGGCTGGCAACCCTGGATGATGTCAGTGATAATATACTCCTTTCTGGGCCAGTAGGTGGTTAAGGCAGCTCTATCCCACATGGCCAACTGGGCAGTTTGTATCCTGGGCCTGGTGGCTTGAAAAACATACTGGGTGTATGTGTGTGCACGAGAGCTCAAAATCCCAAGAGAAGAATGGAGAAGGGATTGCAGTATGGTCATTGCCTGCAGGGGGAATTTTTTCTTACTTTCCCTTTCTCTCTTCCTCTCTTTCTCTCTGTCTCTCTCTGGCCCTATAACAAATGAAAAGAAATGACTCCTTTCTACAAAAACAAAAACACTTTTTGTTGGTCTAAGTTTGAATCAATTGGTCTAGTTCTGTTTTGATCTATGATAGAGCATGTACCCACATGTGCACGTGTGTGTGTGTGTGTGTGTGTGTGTGTGAGAGAAGAGAGAGAGAGAGATTGGAGCTCCCATCCTCTACAGGGTCTGGTCACAGTGCAATCCCATTCCTCTAATCGTCTAGCCTTTCAGTTCCTGGGCACTTGCATGCATGCTTGGTGTATTTCAGGCTGACTGGGTCAGGAATGTAAACCACAGTTGCCATGTGCGATCCAGCTACTCTTGAACACTGCATTACAGTTGAGTCAGGCTACCACCTCTGGTTATTTTTGACTTTTAATGATATATATGTAACCATAATTGGCCCAAGACATGCAGACTCAGGCACATATGTTTATTTCAAGAATTAGCTAAAATGAATCTAGGTCCAGTCTAGATTCAAATCAACTGGGTTTGACTTTTAAATGTACACTCTAGCTACTCTATCCTACTAATTTAAATAGGAAATACAGGTTCAAATTATAGAATGACAGATTGGAAGTAAGCCAAGTTCTTTTTTTCTTCTTCTTTTTAAAATCCTTATAATCACTATGCTTTCATAGTTTATTTGAAATTTATTGCTCACGTGAAATAAAGCATAATTCCATGTGAAGTGAAGACCAAAACTGTGCTTGATGCAAACTTCAGTGTTTCTGTCCCATTGCAAATATACCAGGAGGTCTCTGAATTAACTCTCATGAAAATATGATCTTATTAAAGGATTTATTACTTTCAAACAGCTGACACTTATTACTGAATTTTGTCATATAGAAGAGGGGTGTGTTGAAAATTGATCTGCCTAAAGTGCCAACTATTCTAGGTCTAGCCATCCTGTATGGATTATCCTAAGAGCTTTACGAATTAAAGATAAAACTTAAGTCATCAGTTGAGTAACTTGGTCATAGAAATCTGGGGTGAACAGGTGGGTTTGGACAGCCAGTCCATACCATTGGGAACATGCTTAATTGTCCTTTTGGAAAGGAGGATCCTAGCCTATATCCAGTTAGCTCTTCTTGGATGAAAGATGGATTCCAAATCTAAGCTGAGATTATCATATTCTCTTTCTAAAAAGTGACATATTCTTTTATGTTTTTGAAGATTTAGTTATTATTTTAATTTGCTATAGGGCATGCATGCTCATCAGAGAAAGAGAGAGAGAGAGAGAGAGAGAGAGAGAGAGAGAGAGAGAGAGAGAGAGAGAGAGAGAGAGAAAGTGAAAGAGCAAGCCACCAAGTCTGGGCTCCAACTGCAGTCAGCCATGCAGGGATCCAGTGCCCTAACCAATGCTGCCTCCAAGTGACATATTATTGAGGGAAATAGAGGCTAAATCTGATTTTGTTAAACTTGGAGACACAGGAGCTTGGTGAGTTGGGGATTCAACATCAGCAACGGTACCATAACAGTTCATAATTATTCATAAGGCAATGTTTGGAGGAGCCTGTTAAGAGACTACTGGCAGCAGAATGGATCAGTTATACCACAGGGAAGAAGAGAGAGAAGGAGGGTAAGGAAGCACATCTCAGTTCTTGTGACACCTGCTCCATACTTCTGGTGCTTGGCGTTGGTGTGATTGTCCTGATCCCCTATAATAAATTCCCTTTGCTTAATTTCAGAGAGAAGGGTTCCTGCTCCTTACTCAGATCACTCCCTTGCCTTCTCCATGAATTCTTTGTGTAGATTTTATTTATTTTAAAAGAGAAGAATATACGTTTTGAAGAGTTTGATCTTGCCTCAAGTTCTTTGAGAACACTATAGTACTCTGCACTTAGAATACTTTACCGAAGGCTTTCAGAATGAACACTAAAATATTTACTTATACTTTTACTTTTCTTATGATTTTTTAGCAATTTTTTTCTTCATGTGACTGTGCTGTGATTCTTAAATGTTATTAGGTAAAGATTTTCTTTGAAACTTTAGTAAAATCTATGACCACAATTTTTATACTATGACCACAATTTTTACACACACACACACACATACACACAGTATGTTAAATATCATCTTATGTTAAATGGCAATTCTAAAATAAAAAGTAGACTGAGCTTTAGTCCATGTTTAGAGCTCAGGAACTTGTAACAAATCCTACTAACCCAGGTTAGCAGTGTCAATTTAAAGCATAATTAAATAACTTTCTTATCTTATTTTTGCCAGAGAATGCATCAACTCACCTGAGAGAGACATAGAGAGGGAGAAGGAGAGAGAGAAATCACCCTCCATGTGGCATGGTCATGCTATAATCTCATCTCCTCCTTTTCTCCACCCTTTTGGGATTTGGAACGCACACACATGGGCCTGGCATGTTTCTTGTCACTGGGTCTAGGACTCAACAGGTAGGACATGTAGAATCCAGCTACCTGAACCATTAAGCCACAGGCTGGCCTGAACATAACTACGTTTCCATAAATATGTTGATATCATTCATTAACAAGGGGAATTATTTAGTGGAATCTATGGTGATTTGATTTGTAGATTTGAAAAGCCTCTCTGAAACATATATCTTAAAATTTTATCTCCCATAATTTAGAATTTTAAAGTATTTGATTTTTTTGATACTTATATGATAGAAAAATAAGCATGTGTCAAATTCAAATTGCTTATACGTTCTTAGTTATGAAACTTTCTCACCATATGTCTAGTCCTGAGAATGTGACTACATCAACCTTTTATATGAGAAAAAAAATCCACTTATAGAGAAGGGTTTTTAAATTTAATATTAAATAATTAAAATCCATCTTCACATAGACATCTCAAATTAAGATTGTTTACATGCTCTTTAATTAGATGTAATTAAGATGCTCTCTCAAAGCATTTAGGCCCAGAGGGCACTTGACTGTAGTGATAGAATGATTCTTAACACACTGGAAGTTGTTTTGGTATTTGTGGAGGAGTTTCCCTTTGGAAGACACTAGGTACACTTCCCTTTTTGCCACATGAGGAAACAGATGCTGGGAATTTTCATTACAGAAAGATGTTGTAAAGATTTTTGTGGAGGGGGCAGGGTGGATCATGACATGATGATAAAATGCAACACTTCATGAGGCTGACCTAAATGGGAAGAGTCCAGGTTTTTGTCCAGTGAGCTGCCTGAGTACATATGCTCACAGTCCGGGGCTGGCTGAGGCTGGGGGTTAATTGCAGCATCAGAATGCTCCCGGTGGTGCTGTCTAGCTCTCTTGCTTGTGGAAGAAATAAATAAACTGGGGGCAGGGAGTTTCTTCTGACGGTTTCAGACAGCATGACGCCTTCTCTACTTTGCTTTGTCCTTCTAAATTCCTTTCACATTGGCAGCCATGATGATATGTAAGTCAGATGACGTTGTTCCTTTGCTCCAGCCTTGGCAAGGTCATCCCACCTCACTGAGAATAAATTCAAGCCTAGCCATGGTGTCATGGGGGGATTATCATGCCTCTCCAGCACAGTCTCCACAGGTCTCTTTCTCTTGCCTCATCTCTATCCTTTAATCTTCTTATTCTGGCTCACTTGGCTTCAGATACAGATCTGTCCTCTCAGCCTGGAATGTTCCTTGGATATGCTCATGGCTTCATCCCTTATCTCCCTTAAGGATTTGCTCACTTGCCTCCTCTACAAAGGGACGTTTCTTAACTCCTCTATCACCTTCCTCAATTTGACCCTGCATTTCCTACCTACTCCACTGAGTGAGTAATTATTGCCATAGTATTGATTACCATTTGACATCCTACATACTTTGTTAGGTTATTCTGTCTTTTTCTGCTAGGATATAAATTCCAGTAGAGCACAGGTTTTATGACCACTCCCCCTCTTATTCATTCCCCAGCACCTTTGGGATAATCCAAAGCAGGTATTCAGTAAAGATTTCCTGCATGTATGAATTATTGAATTAATGAATGGAAGACATTTGAAGATGTATTTTTATCATTTTTTTATTGTGACTTATGGTTTGTTGAATTTTTATTTTTTAAGTGGTAGTTTTTATTTCTTGGGGCTTGATTTCATCTATGCTCTTTAACTGCAAAGGAAATGTACTTTTAGCATTAGCAGTAGCCAGTTTAACATTAGCTGATTTAAAGGTAGCAAAAACTACTTAGGCTAAAGAGACCTTCACAAAATTTGGTAACAAGAGTTTTTGTAAACTGGCAGATAAGATAATTTACTCTGTCCCTGAAGAGTCAATCCACCCGAAGAAGTGATTAGGAATTTTTATCTTAATTAATTTTATTTTATTTTATACATTCAATTGCTGTATATCATTACAGTTTGTAAAGCAAATTGTCCCAACCTTAATATACTTCATATTAGTCCAGATAAAGATATTATCATATATATTATCATCAACAGATAATTTTCCATTTTTGTGTCCCTTAAATGTTTTGCTTCTTTCTTTTTCCCTTTGATTTTCTTTTCACCCTCCCCCAATTCTTACCCTCCTCCCAGTGTCTATAGTATACAGAGTTGTTCTCTAGGTTTTTATATCTTCCAACTGTCCCCACGTGATTAGGAATCTTAAAATCAAATGTAGAGTTTGAAATTGTCTTGGCGAAGAACATAGACCATAGGTCAGTCTTCATTTTTTTTTTTTTAAATCTGACTAGTAAGCATTAAAAGCTCAACCTGAAAGTGGATCATCTAGAAAGTAAAATAAGTAAATAATTCATTTTGTGTCTAGCATGATTCTCAAGAGACTTGAATAAAAAAGGACTGCAATAAGTTCTGATTTCTGGTGATGGGTTCTTCAATCAAGAGTCGAAAGGCTCTGCTTTGTTGCCAGGAATTGTTTTGTGTTGGAACAGCATGAGAGGCAAAAGATGAACGAGTTTTCAGAAACAGGCACTTTTTGCTATAAAATTACTCTTGGCTAATCCTTTCCCTTAACTACAGCATGCAGCTAGTGATGGGAGACAGTCCAAAGGAATCAGAGTGCTAGCTGAAAGATTGCATGTTCTATATAAAATATATACATCTTTTTCTAAGAGTCCCAAATGCAAGACTCCTAAAATTGGATTGTATTCCTAGACATTCTTTTGGTTATAACAATTCTGTTTTTATAACCCCAACTTTAAAACATGAGGTCTGGCAAGAATATCAGAGAGATGACTGTGTGCTGTTATGAACATGAAGAAAGCCTCTCCTCCAAGTAGAAGCTGTCAATGGGCTGTGTGTCCTCCACCATGGGACTGTCAGCTCGGGTCATTCTGCTCTTTTGTGAAGGGAATATTTTAACACTATATCAATTGGATGTTCCAAGAATGGTAAAATAAATTGTGGGAAAAAGGCATGAAGTTTGGTAGTCACTACTAAGATAACCCTGGCAACCTCAGGATAAGTCGAACGACCTTGTGAAATTCAATGTAAGATCAAGTGAGAAGGGAGATTTGCTTAGTTTGATTTGGGCTATTGTGATTTATTTAATTTCTCTGTTCTGTTTTACACTCTGAGGATTTGTGAAGCTACACCGCAGTCATAATCTGTAGGTATTATTCATATAAATGAGTTTATAGATCCTGCAAGGACAAGTCTTTTGTTTGTTTTCTATGAGCAAATATTATCAAAATCACTGGCATATCAAAGAATCTAGATCAGTGGTTAAACTGGTGAGATGTAAAATTAAATTCTCTTTTCATTTTGTAAAATACCAATGACAGATTATTAGGTCATTTAAATAAAACGAATATACTGATTTGTCAATATTTCACTACTCAGCATACTTAACAATAAATACGTGATGTCCCAAATTTTAAATCAATGTGGAAGAGAAATAAATCTTTCACCAATGAAAGTTTTTTTATTGTGTGTGGAATATTTTGCCTATATGAGAAGTAGAAAGCTGCAGTTAGCGCAATTTAAAACAGCTGTCCTTGAAACTTTCTCTTTGAAACTTATCTTTGAAGATACTGCTTTTTATTATTATTTTTACAGTCCTAATGTATTATATATGGTATGATTCTGTGATCAAAGTTCACATGACTCTCTCATGTAACCTCAGTTCCACCTTTTCTGGGATGCTGGCTTTTATTTCTAAAGAATATTTTTCCAAGGCCTCACAGAGAAAATGTTGAGACTGCTTGGTAGCCAGTATTTTTAGTTACATATTGTACCCTAAATCTGTATAAATATATTTGTTCATTTTCCACATAGTATAGTAACAGTCTAATAGAAATTTAACTTTTTGTAAAATTCACAAGGTTAAAAAAATAATAAAGTTACCATGAGCAAAGACTCCTGAATGAATGTGAATAAACTGGCTTGTAGGATATGCAAATGTCATAATGCACAAAAACTTAGTTGTCATTTTGTCACTGGAAAATGTGTTGTTTCATTAAGCATCTAATAAAGATTTGGTATTTACTATTCATACCAAGAATTATTACTTTACTCAAAATTTATTATATATCTAAACCTTGTATTATTGCACATATATGCTGGGAACTCTGCAATTTATACTTTTATGAAATTATTTCTTTACTAGTAAATCCATAAGTACTCAGTATTTTCAAGTGGCCAGTGTGGAGGTTAGAACATGGAGATAGCTCAGGCCATTAACAGAAGGAGATTCTGAAAAAAAGAGAAAAATACGTTCACTTGCTCAGTCCTAGAAAGATGGGGTTTACCAACAGTAATTACAGGCACGATTTTGTAGCAATGAAGGATAAATGCCAGCCTTCAGAACTTATTTTCTTTCCTAAAGGAAACATCAGATGGTATTTTTATTGGAAGGTTGGCTTTATAAGTAAACAACTTTAAAGTTACCCAAGTTTGTTCCAAGGAAAGACCTAAGAGTCAAACTACAGCAACCCAAAACCATCTAACAAACCTAACTCCTTTGGGAACTGTATTTGCTGGTGCTTTTTTTCAGTACCTCTCCTTAATCAAATGAAGCCAGGACTCAGAAAGCTTATTATTAGAGATAGTTTCTCAAATACTAACCATGGACTTGGTCTAAGGATGACATTCTGACTGACACCGGTGGAATGTGCAGCCTTCAGAGATGTGAAAAATATCTCTCAACCGCTATAAAATTATCCAATCATTAGGATTCTTATATATCACAAGTTGTATACTAACACTGCAATGACTTAACCCATTGCGTAGATTATAAAGCATCCCCTGTGTGGTAATCTTCATGTAACCCAGGGCAATTCCCCTAAATTCCATTTTCCTCTGTATTCTTTTTTTTTTTTTTTTTTTGGAGAGATTTTTGCTATAGGGCGCATGCGCTCGCCAGACAGACAGAGAGAGACATAGAGACAGAAAGTGAGAAATCACCCCCCCAGTGGGGATGGCCATGCCGCAATCCCTTCTCCTCCTTTCTCCTCTCGGGATCTTGGGCACGCTTGCACACACGCCCGGCATGAGTTTTAAACGACTGGGTCCGGGACGCGAACCACTGTCGACTACGTGGGAGTCCAGCGACATAGCCATTACGCTAACTGCTGGTCCCACATTTTCCTCGGTATTCTTTTTTTTTGGGAGAGGTTTTCACTATAGGGTACGTGCGCTCGCCAGACAGACAGAGAGAGACAGAGAGATAGAAAGCGAGAAATCACCCCCCAGGGGGGATGGTCACGCCGCAATCCCTTCTCCTCCATTCTCCTCTCGGGATCTTGGGCACGCACTCACACGCGCCCGGCGTGAGTTGTAAGCCACCAGGTACGAGACGCGAACCACGGTCGACTACGTGGGAGTCCAGCGACATAGCCATTACGTTAACTGCTGGTTCCCTTTCCTCAGTATTCTTAAAACAAACATTTATTACTACATATTAGATTGTGATCAGAACCAAAAGCAAAGAGCGAATTAGGAAAATAGGCATATATTATATCACATTGTGATGAGGACTCTCCTAAAGTTAAGTTTGTGAAGAGTATTTGATCCTCACTGTGTTTATTGGGGGAGGATGGGCTCAGGGAAAGCTTCTTAGGCAAGGTCTTTGTGAAAATATTTTGGAAGGATAAGATTGATCTCCCAGATGAATTGAGCAAGGGAATAGTAAAAGCACAGGAGAATGAGAGATGTGACATAATAGGGAAACTGAAAATAATTTTGATGTGCTTTTTTGTGAATAAAAAACTATGCAATCAATATTTAAAAGAAATACCTAACCCCCTAAGGACTCATAGGATCTTAAAAAAAGAAATCATGAATAATTTGAAGATTAAATGCAATGCTAAGTTGTGTTTTCACCCCTTAGTGTAGAAAAATGAAACTCATTGGGGTTTTCATATTATTAAGCTGGAAAATGAAACAAGTTATTGTCATAATAAGTATGGCTTATCCCTTTCAAATAAGCAAAATGTGGAGCAGTGATGTGGAGTCATCCTAAAGTGGAAGAGGGCAGAACATGGGGAAAGGATCATTCATCTCTAATTGGAGAGTGGTTGGTCCTGCCTTCTTTCCTCAATGGCCCAAGTGGGAGGTAAAAGGTTTCCTATGAGGAGTGCAATCAAGCTGAGACAGCCACAGGAATTAATCTTTTTTTTTTTTTTTTTTTTTAAGTGGCCTTTGCTTCTTACTAACAGAGCAATGTTAGTAACACTGTGGTTTATTAATATTTCTCAGTTTATTTTTACAAATGTCAATGTATATTTTGGATGTGCATCTTAAGCACATTTAAAAGATATGACATCTGCAATTGTTTCTTGCTGCAGTGAAAAGAGCTAGCAGCTGGATGTTTCCAGTAGAGACTCAGCTGCCTTTTCTTCTCTGCAAGTGTAGAACCAAAGATAGGGATTACTTTTATAAATATGTAATTAGGAATTTTTTTCAGACTCTGATTAATAATTCATCCCTAACTCCTATAACATTATGTTGTGAATGTTAAACAAGTGGATGAGTCAAAATTTGATATTTAAGGAGATTAAGCAGAATATTACGCATGAATTTGTGCTTCCATAGCTGCCACATAGACAACTGGTGCAGTACAATTTGAAATAAATTTGTTTCTTTTACTGAAGCCACAAATCCACATGTTTCACTCCAGAAAGGTTATTGTTACTTGTGGTTTATATTATCATATGGACTATATGATGCAGTTGGAATTAAAGTAGCAGTGCTGACTTGTAGCTGAAAGTAAAACCAGGGATTCCTCTCTCTCTCCCTCTTTTGAACACAGGATCTGAAGTCTACTTTTAAATATTTCTGTGTGTAGCATAGTAGTTAAAAGTAGATTTCCTTGGGTCAAATCTTAGTTCAGTCTCTTGAAAGGTGGACAACATGGATAAATTACTTAATCTTTTTCTGCCTCACTTGCAAATACAAACATTAAAAATCTTTTCCCCACAGAGTTAGTATGAAAATTAAATGAAATAATGTATATAAAGTGATAAGTACAGTGCCTAGTACTTAATAGGAATAAGCCTTTTGAGTCTTCTTAGCTTTTTGTGCTATTATTCAAGAAAGGATAACAATAGAGTAAAAGCATACATGTGTGCATGTGTTGCAGTAGAAAAATTATTCTGACGTCACTTTGAATGGTAAGACAGATGGAGATTTATAGCCAATGAGCAAGGATCAGTGGACAGAAAATTACTAAAAGGCAACATCAGGGTAAGAAATTTTTTTAAAGAATTATTTTATTTATTATTATTATTATATTTCAATTTGACCAGAGATAGAAAAGCAAGCCACCAGATCTGAGACTTGAACCATGGCTGGCCATGTGGGATTCCAGCACCTTAACTGCCATGCCATCTGCTGGCCCCATGAGTAAGGAAATCATTACAAAATTGGTCTAAGACAATTGTTGCTAAAACAAGTCAAAGACTTAGACATCAAAAATAGGGGACGAAGAATTTGATCCAAGAATGGGATCAAGTAACAATGAGGTTGAGAGATTCTTCCTAAACTGATGTGGCAGAATTATTTTACTAAGACTGGGTCAGACAGGCCAATTACAAGATAAGAACTAAGGTTAAGGCCTAGTTGATAAGTGGACTCAGAGCAGCCTGGCCAAAGTTAAACCAGCGTGAATGTCTTTGTCTGTCTGTGTATATCAGCTTATGTGTGTAGTGGTGATGAGTAGGAACAGGATTGGTTGTATAATTTTTTGGGTCCAAGGTAAATGAAAATACTAATTTTCTTATTCATAAAGAAATCAGACAGCCACAAAGAGCATTAAACCAGATCAGGACCCTGTCAAGCCCGCGTGACGGGACAGGTTAGGTACCTATGAAGCTGGCAAAGGTAGGCATAGAAAGCATGAGAGCTTGTTTTCATGACTGAATGAATTTTAGTTCATTTTAATTTGCCATACTATGTATGTGCTCTCTAGAGAGGGACAGAGACAGAGCAGGAGAGAGAGAAAGTATTCCTCAATGGGGCTTGGTCACACTGCAATCCCTTCTCCTTCTCTCCCTCCTTTCAAGATTCTAGGCATGCACGCTCATGTGCCCTGTGTGTTTTTTTAAGCTGCCAGGTCCAAGACTTGAGCTGTGTACTCGGCCAAATGGGATCCAGCTTCCTAACCACTAGGCCATGGGTTGGCGCCTATTTCAAATGAAAATCGAGAACAATATATAATTATTTGAGTGAAGTCTTAACAATAAATTATACCTGAAGTTTGCTTTAGCTGCTGATCCAGATCAATTATTGCCTTATATAATTATGAGGAAAAAAGTGAAAGAAGAAAATTAGGAAAATTTCCATGGTACATAAGAAAGATGTGTAGATAGTGAAAGATATACAATGAGAACTATAATCATTTTGTGTGAATATTATCACCTATTATATTATATTCACTTATATATTAGGGCCCAGTTTTCAGTCAGAATATGTTCATTGAGCCTGAAATGTTTTACAGAATATATGAAAAAAAATGAGGAAAAATGTGTATATAATTCACTTGCATTTTTATCCTCCTGTGATTGTCCCATATTGAATGCAGAGTAGAATCCAAACTTCTTATCATGATTTACAAAGGTATACTGGTTAGGTTAGTGCCAGTTGCTTTAACAGACAAGTTTCCCAGTGATTAATACAGAATTTTAGGATAATCCTAAACTTTTAGAAAGTACAGCTGAAAACATCAGTTTCTGCTAAATTTATCAACCCAAGATTCTAGAAATCCTTCCAAGAATTTGCACGTGTGTCTCAACCAATCAAAATTTTGATATTCATTTATTTTAGTAATTCTGCTCTCCTCTTTGTTCAGACCATCCCTCAGCTTAGTGAATAAGTAAAATAGAGTATGAGATTTATTTGCCCCCTCAAGTATGGTTTAAGCCCCAGAAATGGCTTCAGCAGCTCCAAATGACACATCTTTACATATAATACCCCATTCCAGAAAAAGAGCTTTTTCAGGTAGTTCTCTCAAACAATCAAGATGCTAGCTTAGTCTGTTTTTAATGTTGCTAAGAGAAATGAGACTGGATAATTTATAAAGAAGTAGGGGTTTATTAACTCACAGTTCTGCTGGCTACAAAGTCCTCAGGCATAGGCCTGGCATCAGCCCAGCCTATAGCATGGCTGGCAGCAGCAGAGAGGATGGCTGGCACGTGCAGAGAGACAACTGCAGGTAGCTCACTCTCTTTTTATAGCAACCAGCTCTCACAAAAACCCCCCCTGGGGGGTGATTTCTCGCTTTCTATCTCTCTGTCTCTCTCTGTCTGTCTGGCGAGCGCACGCGCCCTATAGCGAAAAACCTCTCAAAAAAAAAAAAAAAAAAAAAAAACTCCTTTTCACGAGAATCAGAACTCACTGATTTTCATCAGATATCATTAGTCTATTCATGAGAAGGTTGCCTCCATGTTGTAATCACCATAATCCAATCACTACCCATTAGGCCTTACCACCTCCCAAAACCAAATTCCCAAACATGAAACTTCGAGGCACAAACCATTATCCAAACTGTAAGAGATGTTTTTCCATAAACATCTCCTCATGTTTACTGAGCCACATGGACCACAGTTCCATCTCTGAACCAATCACTCTGGCCAGAGGTGTGCAGTTTGCCTTAATCAATCAATCAAACTATCAATCTTGTCTCCTGCTTCCCGCCCCAGGAAGCTTTCTCTGAAGCACGTAGGTTATCTGGAGATGTTCGTGCCCCAGAAGTTAACATCATGGTGGGAGTGAAAGAAAAGGAGTCAAATGTGACTTGTGTTTGTGGGAACAACACCATCATTGAGGTGCTGATCAAGGACCAATTAATGGAGTGGGTTTATTAAGACATTCTCTGGGTTCCGTTTGGACTTTTTATTTCTATGACCTGGATTATGTCTGCTTTATTTTATTTCTATAAAATGTTTCTAAACAATGATTCCATAAAAGCCTTCCTCTAAATTAATATATTGCTGGTATAAAAACCATAGATTTCGGGACAAGCAGATGTCATAATGGTTATGTTACTGGACTCCCATGTAGTCGACCATGGTTCAAGTCCCGGATCTGGTGGCTTATCACTCACAACAGGTGCGTGTGCGTGCGTGCCCTAGATCCCTAGAAGAGAATGAAGGAGAAGGGATTGCGGCATGGCCATCCCTTCTGGGGGTGGTTTCTTGCTTTATGTCTCTCTGGTGAGTGCACACACCCTACAGCAAAAATCTCTCTTAAAAACAAACAAACAAAAAAACCCAAAAAACAAAAAAAACATAGACTTCATTAAATATTGATCTGGAAAAGGAAGTATGATTTTGTTCCCTTTTATTCATTCCTGGGACCAGTAGTTGGCATAATGGCTACATCGCTGGACTCCCATGTAGTCAACCGTGGTATGAGTACTGGACCTGGTGGCTTAAACTCACTCTGGGCACGTGTGCGTGCATGCCCAAGATCCCAAGAGAAGAATGGAGGAGAAGGGATTGCAGCATGGCCATCCCCCCTGTGGAGTGCTTTCTCACTTTCTGTCTCTGTCTCTCTCTGTCTTTCTGGCGAGCGCATACGCCCTATAGCAAAAATCCTCTCTAAATTATATATATATATATATATATATATATATATATATATATATATTCATTCTCTTCTCCTCTTTTTTAATGTCTTAGGAAGGGCCACTTCAAAATTTCCCTATTCTCTTCTATAGAAAACTTACCTGCAACAAACTTTCAGTGGATATTAACTGCACCTTGTTGCCGGACTTCCCTGTACTTCTCTGAGCTGAGGAGTTGATTGTTGAGAGGCAGACTGAAGGAAGCTGGAGGCAGCTGCCTTTCCTGAGTCATGCCAGATGCCTTTGAATGCTGCATACTGGGAATTGTCTACCTCTAGCTCCTACAAGATTTATTTACCTGCAAGACTGGAAAATACCAATATTCTAAAGGTTAATAGACTGACGTGACTTATGAAAACTGCCCTTGCACCTTTCAACATCTGTGCATGAAGGAGGAGCACCGAACAGAACATGCTGTGTAGCAGGGACCTCAGACCTTGCTTTCAGACCAGCAGGGCAAAGGGACTCAATGGGACTGAGAGATAAGAAAGACTGACAAGGTTGGGATTTGCCACAGGACCACTCATGACTGTCACATTCCCTATTACTGAATAGCATCTTGCTGTTTGCCTTGGGGCTTTGTTTAATGATATGTAAATGACAGTAATGGTCGTATTCCCTCCTTGGTCTTGCGAATCTTGTTCATTAAAGGTCCCATTCTAGTGGCAGTGAAACACTTACAGAAAATGACTGGGTAGGCCTTGCCTTCTCCTATGGGAAGTCCCAGAATACTTTGCTCCAGTTAGGACTGATCATTAGGCAAATTCTCTAACCAGATTCCCTGAAAGCAGGTGGTACTCCTGATAGTGCTAGAGTTTCATCAGGACTCCAGGCTGAATTCCACTGGCTACTCTTGACAGAAACTCTGAGCCACCTTGATGATGATTATCTGATGACAATTTTACAGGCTGTCAGTGACCTTTGTGCCTGAGTGGCCCTTCCAAAGGGTAATGGGATTTAATTGCTCTTTGGAGGGCAAGTTGGGGGTGAAGGGTGGGAAGGTATTATGAAGAAGAATTGTATAGACATAGGGAGGAATCAAAATCTATATTCATTTATAGAGTGCAGTGGCAGTGCTAAAATAACAGCTTGAAGTCCTCCAAAGCACTTTAAACCTAAACTTTAAAAAAAATTATAATTGTTTTCCACATTTTTTTTTTTTTTTTTTTTTTTTTTTTTTTTTTTTGCTTTTTATCTGGTGGTGTTTGTTGAGCATTTCTCCCTACTAAGAGCTGAGAAAGATTCCTCCTGCTTCAGCTGTTCCCTTCTGCTTCAGCTAAGAAAGAGCAAGTGACCCAGGAACTACTTTATGCACCTCCCACCCTACCAATGTCAGTATTTTGATGAGTTTCAGCACATGAATGAATTGAGTATGACGGTCCCATTTCTGTCCCTAGTGAATTTCTGTCTCTGTCAGAGAACAAATCATGTCTACCAAAGCACAAAATGCATTTAGCATGTGATGTTGTCAGCAGTCTATACAGTACTGAATTAGAGAACAGAGAGAGACTGCATGGAAGTCTTTCCTATCGGAGTTCTTGCATGAATGTGTGGTTTCCCTCACTCCAAGAACTATCTCAGTCTCCATGTTGGATATATGAAGGCAAAGGGAATGTTTCCAAACCATGTGCTTCAGCATTGCCCTGTCGACGGGACAAGGCCATGTTAACTTTTTCTCTTTGTTCTTTTTCCTCACTTCTCTGACTGGCAAGACAAGCTCTGGCAAGTCCAATTTGTTTACTCATGTTTCATTCTTAACCGTGTATTTGAAACCTTAACTAGTAGTAAGGAAAATGAAATATACTTGCTGAACACCAGTTCCCTTGAGAATAAACTTTAGCCTAAGGCACTGAGGGTTGTGAAATTTAGATGGAAACCCAGGCTGCACTTTCTAACATCTAAAATTGTTCGTAAGCACCTAACATTGGCAAGTGACTAAATATCAAGCAAAATGACAACTTGGTTCAAAATTTAGAAATACCAATTTAACAAAATGAGAAGTACATTTATTATTTGTTTTATGTCTCTGAACAATTGCACATATTCATTAGACTACTAAATTCACAAACTATCTGCTGAGCAATTAAATAAGTCTGATATTTATCTAATCAAGTTTTAAACACATATTCTGCATCTTATTTTTTTTGAAGAGATTTTTTTGCCATGGGACATATGAGCTTGCTGGAGAGACAAAGAGAGAGAGAAATCACCCTACAGTGAGACTGGCCATGCCACAATCCCTTCTCCTCCATTCTTCTCTTGGGATTTTGGGCATACACACACACACACATGTGCTCAGCATGAATTTCAAGTCACTGGGTCCAGGACTCGTATTATGGTCTACAGTGTGGGAGTCCAGCAACATAAGCACTATTGCCATCTATGCTGGTTCCATACTCTGCATCTTTTAATTCCAACAAAGTTCTTCATTTTTTGAACTAGTTTTAACATAATGATTTTCTTATTTGTCCAAAGATAGTTACTTAATTAAAAAAAAAAGTTCTGGAGGAAGCAATGAAAATGAGATGAATAATGGGGTGTCTGCTTTAAGACATAAAATGATACATGGGGGACATCAGGCATTTTCTCCACTCTGATCAATTTAAGACTCTCTGGCTGTGAATTCGCCTGATGATGTAAAGATTAAGTTGAATGCGCTGGGGGCCAGCAAGTAGTGTGGTGGTTTTGGTGCTGGATTCCCATGTGGCCAGTCATGGTTTGAGTCCCAGATCTGGTGGCTTGTTTTCTCACTTTCTCTCCCTCTCTCAATCTGGTCAAATAAAAAAATTAATAATAATAACAATAAATAAAATTATATAAAATAATTTTTAAAAGTTGGCGTGTGCTGTTTTGGGACACAATTAAAATATTATCTAAAGACTGTTGTCATGAAGTCAGCAGGTGGCATGGTGGTTAAGGGTGGTGGACTTCTGCATGGCCAACTGTGGTTCAAGTCCTGAACCTGGCAACTTGCTTTCTCACTTTCTCTCTTTCCTCTCTCTGTCCCACTCTGGTCAAATTAAAATAAATAAATAGTTAAATAAAATAATTCCCTTTTTTTTAAAGACTTGTCATACTACTACATATGTTTCTTTAAATTTAAGGGTTTGGGCTTATGAGTAAAGAGAAATTATATCAGAGTAATTTCAGGCCTTTTCAAATACAATGTTTATGATCTGGTCTCATGAAATTATACTGTATGTCTTTATCATCTTCATCATTTTCATTTTGAGAGTAACCTAAGAATTTTGCATCAACCTCTTTGAGTCCATTTTCGAATAAGTTGCTATAACGTGAGAGACATGAAAGTTGTATATGTTATGTGTTATGTTTATTGGGGCAGTTCATTTGAAAATCTGTGGGGTTGGCCAAGGTTCAGATTTATCTTTTTTTTTTTTTTGAGAGCTTTTTGCCTTAGAGTGTGTATGCTCACTGGATATAGAGAAATACAGACAGAAATAGTGAGAGGGAAAGTGAGAAATCAAACCCCAGGGAGATGGTCATGCCATAGTCCATTCTTCTCCTGGGATCTTAGGTATGCAGATGACTGGTGTGATTTTCAAGCCACCTGGTCCAGGACTCAAACTGTGGTTGGCCATGTGAAAGCCCAGTGACAAGTGACATAACCACCATGCCATCTGCTGGTCCTCAGATTTATCTTGAAACTGGATCATAAGAACTTTGGCTAACTCGATTTTAAGGAAGTGTTAAAATGAATGGATTCATACAAGAAGACCTATGTGTGTGTGTGTTTATATGTTCATATATATATATATATATATATATATATATAGCCTTATAATTGTAATGAATAACATTCCATGTCTCCTATAATTATTTTTTAAAAATACTTGTCTTCCAATAGTATTTAATTTCTTTTCATTGTGTAGCATTTATAACTTGTGATTGAATGTATGCTATATATTGTTACTTATGAACTCTGACAAAATACATCTTTATGATCTCAGTCTAAGAACTATAATTTCTTCCACTCTCACCTAATCTTAATAATCTCAGAAGAAGGAAATGTCAACACCACCTTTTACTTCATAACATTTGTCAAAATTTGTCATTACAGGTATTTAATGTTTGTATCTCCCCCTAGAAGGTAGGCTCCATGAGAGTAGAGTTCGCATCTGTTTTGCTCACTACTCTGTTCATTTACATTGTACCTGATATGCAGTAGATTTTTCAAAAATTCTTGAAAAGGTATTGATAGTCTCATAACAAAGCTCTGAAAGTTATGATGATATAGAGTAAATTATTAGCAAATGCTTGGGTATAGTGAATGGAAAATAGATGCCAAGTTCACTCTACTTTTTGAGGCTGAATGCCTGGTTTAATGGTCATTTTTTTTAAGTTTATTTATTCCATAAGTTAGAGAGACAGAGAGAGAAAGAGATAAGAGACACACTTCTGACAGTATCTCAACATTGCAACCCTCCCTATGCTCAGCTCAATCATAGGCACACATGATTAGCGTATTCAGGGAGGTCTCTTGCCTTGAATCAGAAACCTTCTCATGTGGTTCTTCCTAGAAGAACGTCACATTGCACTACTGAGCCACCATTCAACGCCCCCCAAATAGTCATTTTTAATCACAAAATATGAACAATAAAAGATCAATCTGTAAGTTTATTCAATGTAAGAACATAATAAGCTTTTCCTATATGTTCAAAGAGAAAATATATAGGTATGTACACATATGTGTAAAAATGCACACATCTATGCAAATGAATATGTGTGCATGCATGCACACAAATGTATCTACGCGTGAGTGTGTGTGTGTGTGTGTAGGTGGGAGAGAAACAGTATGCTCAATATCTTTGTGAAGAGAAAAAGGAACCATTAAAAATAAGTAAAAGTCTGTAGCATGGTGATTAGGGGGCTGGATCCCACATGGCCAACTTTGAGTCCCAGATCCAGCAGCTTGAAATACACACCAGGTGTGAGTGTGTGCATGCCACAAATCCTGACAACTTGGGGAGAAAGATTGCCATGTGACTATTCTCCGCAGCGAGTACTTTCCCACTTTCTCTCTATCTCTTTCTGTGAGCACACCTTCCTTCCGGCCACGAATTTAAGAACAACCACCAAAAAAAAAAAAAAAAAAAAAGAGAGAGAGAGAGAGAGAGAGAGAGAGAGAGAGAGAGAGAGAGAGAGAGAGAACAGTAAAGGAGGAATCATCAAAGAGGTGGGAGGAGAAACAAGAATAATCAACATGCCTAACTTTCCTCCCAAATTTAAGAACCAGATTAGGCGTATCACTTTCTCAAGATTAGATTGATTAATGGGACAATTGTAAGTCCAGGGTTATGTAAACTGAGCTTTCTTCATAGGAAGATGTCAGAATTTGGGAAAAAATGTTTCTCACGTACAAGTACTAATACTATTAGACAAAATAAAGATATCATCTTTATAAAACCTAGGAACGGGCTATCATATTTGAAGGGTGTAACTGGTAACCTTGAGAACGTTTTAGGACAGTGGCAATAGTTGAGAAAAAGGCCAGATTCAATATGTTAAGGAATAAAACACTTGTGAAAAGCAGCTATTAATAAACTGCTTGTTACAATGAAAGAAAAGGGAGAAAACTATTATAATAATATACTGGTAGAAATGAGTTTTTCCCCTTTATGATGAAAAGAATGTTTTTAAGCCTGAAACTGTAGGGGAAATTGGTATTAGAGAATTGAAGATTGAGGTTGCCAGAGAGATGGAATAAGTGAAATAGAAAGCACTAATAATAATAATAATGGGAAAGCATTAAGGTCATGGATAGTTGCCCATCAATTTCCTGTTTAATCTAAAGCACATTCAAGATTTCACACAAGCAAAACCTGTCATTGGCCCAGTGGCTCTGGACAAATCCCAACGTGTTTTCTGCTATAGGATATGAATATCCTACCAGAGAGACAGCTTCTGAAAATAACAACACATTGACCTTTAACTAGTTTACATGTATTTTTCCCATGGAAAACTGTTGTTTTTGTTTTAAAGAAGCTTATCATATATATTGTAATTTTACATGAAAAAAAGTTTCCTTCTTTTAAAAGTATTATTAGCACGAACAACTTCTACGTGGGTGGAAGCTCTAAGTTGATCTTCTAGTGAGACAACTATGTGAATTTTTCTGTGCTTTCACTTTTGTTTCCAGTCTAGTTACTTTAGGCTGGTAAGTGTTGCTGGCACCTAATAAATCTAGTTGGCAAATAGAGGAAGTCATTTAACATGGTCATGGTCATTTAAGTATTTTGAATCAAGGTTTCAACTAGCTAAGATACTGTAGTTACTGCTTGTTAAAATTAAAAAGGAAAAACAGAAAACAAAAAACAAAAAACCTCTTTGCCAACATCTTTTATTGGTTAGGTCTGAGCTGTGTCCTATGAAATCTCCTACATTTCCTACTTCAAGACTGACTATTCAGTTTTGCTTTAAACATATGAGGGAACTGAAAAGAAATGCTATGAATGGGTATGGATTTGTAGTCAGAACCATGCACAGTCTTTTCTAAACGGTCTGAGAGCCCTTTAAATGAATAGACACGTAGGTTTCTTCCAAATGCTATGGAAAAAGCATTTTGGTAGGGCTGTCTCTATTGTATCTAAATTCCATTCTTGCTAACAAAAGTCATGTCTATTAGTTTTTTGAATAAGCTTTCTTATTTTACAAAGAAATGTGTTCTCTGGTGTTGGTCATAAAAGATTTTTTTTTGGTGTGTCATGAAAGATACATTTACCAAGGTGTTTTATTACTCCACGGTTGGAATTAATCTGTTCCTGCTTTATGCTTCCTTCGCACGTTGTAAGAGCCTCTATTACAGCACTTATCACCATCTGCCACCATTCAGAGTTGTTAATGTATGTTTTTAGATTATGAGCTCTTAAGGGTAAGCACCATGCCTTCCTCATTTTACATATCCCCTAAGGCTGTATGCAGTGACTTGCATTTAGTTGGTGCTAAATAAATGTTTATTAAATTGACTGAGTTGGTGACATATACTTAGAAATAGACTGCTGTTCTTTGAAAGGCATGTTTTATTTTTTTACTCTTGATTGCCAGAAAAAGTTGAAAAAAAAATCAAGTGGGCGGCAATACTGTGGGGTACTTTTATAGAGCAAATGAACTCGTTTGGCCAGCTTTCTTTGGTGTCACATTTAAATACACATTGACATATATTATTCACGTGTATTATGGCATAAAGATTTAGACTTTGAAGTCAAGCAACCCTGAAATCTAATCCTTTTCAGTCCCTTCCTAGATACTTGATCCCATGTGATTTACCTAATGGAATGTGAGCAAAAATTTCCTAACTATAAAGTGGGAACAATTGTATCAGTGTCATAGAATTCCAGTGAGGCTCAAATAGAATATGTATGAGAAGAGACTAACACATTCTAGGAGCCAAATAGAGTCACTTTCCATTTCCTTTTCTCTTCCCTTTTTCCTTTAATCTAAAATTTGTAGATGGGCCACCGCTGTGGTGCAGCAGTTAAGCATTACACAAAAGAAGCCAGACCTCATACGGCCAACCAGGGTTCAGGTCCTGGTGCACTGCACATGTACCTCAGATCTTGACAGGATGAAGAGTTGGAGGATGAAGAACTGTGGAGGACCAGGTCCTATTTGGGGGTTTTCTCTCTCTTTCTCTCTCTCTCTCTCACACACTCAATCTGGCATAAAAAATATAAAATTTATTGATCATTTATAATCTTTATATGTAAGAAAATTTCATTCAATAATGATTTATTGAACTCTGTGTCAGAGATAAGGACACATCTTGCAACACTCACAGTCGGAATAGTAAGCTGGAAAAATAGGGCAGTGCAATGCTGTGTTATCATAGATATGTATTTTTTAATTTTTAATTTATTCATTCATTTATTTTTTAATTTGACAGAGAGAGACACAGAGAGAGAGAGAGAGAGAAAGAGGGGAAGTGAAAAAGCAAGCCACCTCCAGGACTTGAACTGTGGTCAGCCATGCGGGAGTGTCCAGCACCTTAACTACCACGCCACCTGCTGGTCCCATAGGTATGTATTTTTGAGTCATACAAGAATGAAGATAAAAAATTTACTCCATTGGGACCGGCAGTTAGCGTAATGGCTATGTCGCTGGACTCCCACGTAGTCGACCATGGTTCAAGTCTCGGACCCGGTGGCTTAAACTCACACCGGGCGTGTGTGCATGCGTGCCCAAGATCCCGAGAGGAGAATGGAGGAGAAGGGATTGTGGCGTGGCCATCCCCCCTGGGGGGTGATTTCTCGCTTTCTATCTCTCTGTCTCTCTCTGTCTGTCTGGCGAGACCACGCGCCCTATAGCAAAAACCTCTCAAAAAAAAAAAAAATTACTCCATTGTGGGATCTGAGAAATGTCGTACTAGAGATATTGATGTCTGCGAATGCATATGACATGCCAATGAAGTTAGTCCAGGCAAAGGAAATAGCATGAACCAATTCAGAAACTGTGTAAGCTAGCAACATATATGTTGTGAACTACTAGAAAGTAAGGCAGATAAGGGAGGACAGCAGAAGGGTGTGCAGAGTTAAAGAGGGGAGAGAGAGTACATGGGAGTGTGGACTAACCATATCAAGGAGCTAAGGCTCTCTGACACTGTCTTGTAGGCCAGTGATTTTTATCCTTTTTTTTCCCAGAGGGTGCATGAACTTGCTAGTGATAGAGGCAGAGAGAAAGAGAAAGAGACAAAGAGAGAGAGCAAGTACTCCTCACCTGGGCATGGTCACATGTAATCCCATTTCCTCCATCATTCCTTCCCATCAGAATTATGGGCATGCACACAAATGTTCCTGGCATGTATTTCAAGCCACCAGGGTCAGAATTTGAATTGCAGAGGACCATGGTAAATTCAGCTCCATGAATTCTGAAATATAGGGTTGACCCATCAACTTGTTTTTATATAAATATAAATATAGATAGATAGATAGATAGATAGATAGATATATTTTCTAAGCACAAGCTTACAAAGGAATTTCAGAGTAGAGAGTAAGATAGCACATTCAATTCTCTCATGCTGGGTTTGCCATCTCCTCCCTCTTCCCTACAGAGACCATTGAAAGAATTTCAAGGAAACCTTGAGATTTTAGAAACCCAGTTTGAAAACCACTGTTGCATGGGAAGATTTTAAGCAAGTGGTAGAATAAAATGGAAGTAGAAAAAGCTGTCCTTTGTGCATTGAACTCAAGCCATCCTTGAGTTTCAAACTCTGCAAATATCTCTATTTGCTATTAGAGGTCCCATCTCAATTGATGTGGGGTCTTTTGAGTTTGTTCCATATATCTGAGTAGCACATGATTGATTAGCTGGAGTTGTTTCTTTTATGACTACTATTTTAGTATCATTCTGAAATTCTGTGCCAGGTTTTGAAAGTATGAATAGAAGCATCACACCTACCTTCAGAATCTCACAATCTAGTGAAGGTGGAGGGAGAAAAAATAGTAATTATGGAATGTTATAGTCATGGCATGTTATGACATGATATAATAATGCCAAGGGAAAATAAGAAATGGCTAAAACAAGAAATACATAGCAGGGAAATTCTGTTAACATAGGTAATAATGGAATGGACCCTGAGGTTGAAGGAGAATATTCAGGGAAACGTGAGGATAAATGGACAAGCATGTGCAAATAAGTAGCAGGTCAAGGAGACAGCATGGACACAAGCTCTTCAGAACAGAGCATGTTCAGAGGACCGTAATTATATCAGCATGATACATCAACTTTGTGCAATAGACATTGTCAGGTTTGGTCAAGTAGTATTATGAAATAAGGATGTTGTCTTAAGAATGAGACCTTAGGCTATTATAACTGAGTTGGGCAAGAAAAGATGCAAGAAAGAGAGTTGAAGGATCAGAAAAATGTCAGCCTTGGTACAGAGCTGGTGAGAAAACCTAGAAAAATGGCAAAAGCTTCTGAAGCAGAGCTGCCAAGGAAAGTTGGTATAAGAGCCTGTACACATTTGGTAGTTTGTGTGACTATAATAATAGAATAATGTCAAAAAAAAAAAACACTTTGAGGAAGTCAAATATGATATGCAGTTCCTCTAGCTCTCTTGTGGTACAGGATGGAGGAGAGTACCAAAGTGCTTCACAAACCTTTATTTGAAAGAGTCTGAAGCTACACAAGAATCACATTTTCTACTGCCCACAGTCGAGCATGTGCTTTTGACCTGATTCTTTGCTGTGCCTGAGTATTAACGGTATGTTTACCTGAATGGAAATGAGCAAGAAACCAAGTATTTTCTCACTTAGATATAGGGTATGAATTATTTACCATCGTATAGTTACAGTTCAAAATCTGTTTTATGTGCTAACAATGTCCAACCCATTTACCGTTCTGCATAAAGTCACGAATTTGAATAGAAGTATTTCCTGCTGATGATCCCACAGGCACATGTGCAGAAAAAAATAAATAAATAAAAACTCTTTCATGAAGCATGGCTTTTATTTCTGCTAAGCCTGATAAAGGTTAGTGCAATCTCTACCTGTGGCACATCAAATTAGATATTTATCATCTTTATTGTTAAGTATAGCTTCTATGTAAATAATTACTCATAAATCTTATGAGGCCAGCTTCTTTCCTTGTACATATTATCTATGGGAGAACTGCTCAAATACCGTTACAGCCAATTCCATGGGGACTCTTTGTCATATTGAAACTATATTTAAATTTTTCCTTGAAATAAATGAACCCTTGGCTGGAGTTTAGACATGAAGATATTTCAGCTGAATTAGTATTTGCTGGAATAGGATTTGACTTGGTATTATGTCAACAGATTTTAGTTCATGTAATTATATTGGAGGTTAACCTAGAAACCTAGAGATGGAGAAAATCTGAAAAGAATATATTTTAAGAGTCACTTCTAATAAGTTAGTTTTTCCTCAATGACCTAACCAGGCGTTCTTAACATTTTTCAAACTGTACAGCAAACAAGCTTGCTCTGTAGAAATGTACTTCCCTTTACCTGAATCCCCAATATAATGTTTATGTTTGGCCAGATGTTGGTTAATTGAAACTAATTACATTTCCAGAGTAATCCTAGCATCTGGAACCAGCCAGGCTGAAAAGTAAAGCTGAACCGAAGTATAGTGTTGTTTCTGCCTTTTTCCAGTTGCTGCTAGAAAAGGAAGAATAGTGGAATAAACACTTCTAAGTGAAACAATCCAACTCAGTTCTTTTAAAATTGTATTTTATTTCTTTTGGTAAATAGCCAGTAACATCCTGCTTGATTATTGTGAAACAGGGTCACCATATTTAGCCTCAAAAAAAAGAAGATTCTTAGAGACATATGGATGCAAAGCAGAATAGAGATGGTTACTTTTCAAGTCAAATGCTTGTGGATGCCCTGCTTGCATTCATCTGGTGTCTGGGATGTGGTCTCACGTGGTTGTAGTGCTAAGCCATAATCACTACAATCTGCATTTCCAAAAAAAAAGTTTATGATTTTTAGTCATGAATTCTGATTAACAGTGTTTAATTAAAGAGACTCAGGGAAGATTTTTTTTAAATTACTCTCTTTTTGAGAGAGAGAGATTTTTGCTATAGGGCCCTTGGGCTCACCAGAGAGACAGAGAGAGAAAGAAAGTGAGAAATCACCCACTGAGGGGAGGGGCCAAGGCTCAATCCCTTCTCCATTCTCCTTTTGGGATTTTGGGCATGCAAATACACCTGCCTGGCTTGAGTTTCAAGCCCTCTGATCCAGGACTTGAGCCATGGTCAGCCACGTGGGAGTCCAGCACTTTAGCCATTATTCTACCTGCTGGCCCCCATATTACCCTGTTTTTAAATTATCACAGATTTTTTTCATTATCTTCCCAAAGGCCAGAGAGTATTTTTGGTGACTCTTAACCAGATAAGCCCCTTGTGCAGTAAAAGAGCCCTGTCAGAGACACAGAATGGTTTTTGGCATCTTGGTTGCAGTCTGACAAATGATAGAAAATAGTCTCACGATGGTAATGTGCTCATTCTGCCACTGGCTGATCCAGTTTTGGACTTCAGAATGCTCTAAACACCTAAAGCACAAGTTGACCACTTACCTAATGGCAAGTTGCTGAATGAAATGAATGAATGAATAATGAGATAATTATTAGGCCATCCTGTGCTATGTCCAAATAGAATGCTGACAAAATTTTGTGATTCTGAAAATAGAGTGGCTCATAGGAAGTGTTCTCCCCCATGCATATGAATTGCTAGTAATTTACAGAGAGGGAGGAAAGAAGCACTGGTAAGGCGCCAAGAGCTGGCAAGATAGTCTGAGTCTGGGAAAGAAAATTGGTTTTGAGGTTTGTTCCAACAGAGCTGCAGCTTAGATAAAAGAGAAAATGAAGAGATGTTATCTAGGATAGGCCCATTGAACCTAATGCTAGTGGGAAGTATACGGTGATCATATTATTATGAATAAGCATTAATGCTGTGGTTTGATCAGATGACTTGAGAAATAACAATTTCTTGAGGAGGCACTGAAGAAAGATTTTTAACCAGTAGAGTGCCATTTGAATTGATGAATATATACACAGAGCATCCAACTCTTTAATAATGCTTATTTGGTTTTCCAATTATGAAATATGTGCTGCCAGTTTGAATATTATCATTCTGCAACTTAGGGAAGAAGCAGCTATCCTTAGAAGGCTTGATCTTGACCTGTGTAAATCAGGAAGGAAGAAAACGAAATATGCATGTGGTATTTTTAGTAGGCTCTGCTTGTGTGGAAATGAGTTGCAGGACCTACTTGGAATAATAAATAAAAATGATGGTGGGCACATATGCATGCATGTCTAAAATCCCTGAAATGTGGGAGAACTGGAGAAGGAATTGTGTCACAACCATTTCCAATGGAGGGGTGCTTTCTCCTTCTCCCTCTCTCTCTCTAGCAAGTGCTGACAAATTTTAAAAATAAATAACTTTTTAAAAAGATGCTTAATTGGGACCAGCAGATGGCATAATGTTACATTGCTGGACTCCTGTGTAGTCAACCGTAGTTCAAGTCCTGGGCCAGGCAGCCTAAAATTCACGTTGGGTAGGTGTGCATGCATGCCCAAAATCCCAAGAGGAGAATGGAGGAGAAGGAATTGCGGTGTGGCATCCCACCTGGGAATGGATTTCTTGCTTTCCATCTCTCTGTTTCTTTCTGTCTCTCCAGGAGAGTGCACATATCCTATGACAAAATCTCCCCCTCGCAAAAAAAAGATACTTAATGAAACTTTTCCAGGCCAAATCTGAAAGGTTTCTAAGGACACATTTTTTAGTTTCTTCCACTGCTTCTTTACCTATCGTTTCCCTAAAACAAGAAACTTTTCAGATCTCTCTTTCTTTCTTTTTCTTTTTCTTTCTTTTTCTCTCTTTCTCTCTTTCTCTCTCTCTCTCTCTCTTTCTTTCTTTCTTTCTTTCTTTCTTTCTTTCTTTCTTTCTTCCTTCCTTCCTTCCTTCCTTCCTTCCTTCCTTCCTTCCTTCCTTCCTTTCTTTTTTTTTTCCTTTCTTTCTTCTTTCTTCTTCCTCTTCCTCTTCCTCTTCTTCTTCTTCTTTTTAATTAATACTATAATCCATCTATTTACCCCTTCAGGCTTTCTGGAGAATTCATAAATAAGCGGAATTGTTTCATATCCTAGTTGTACTATTCAAAGTCAAAATGCTTAACTTCCATCTTAGCTTCCAGCTAACAGACTTAGCCAAAACTTTATACGAACAAAAAACACTGTTTCCAAACTAACACTTAATCCCTTCTTTTATAAATTATTTTACCTTTATTATTTGATTCGACCTATTAACTTGCTCTGTCATATTTGAGAATTCTATATTCTGTTGGTGAAATAACTAAGCAAGAATCTTTTTTTCCTCTTTTTATTTTCAAATATTTAGAACAGCATCAGTTTACTACCACTGGCAAAAAAAGAAAAACCATTTTCTTTCTTTTTTATTTTCATATTTTTAGAACAGTATTACTTTACTAAGTAAGTAAATATCTTTGAATTATATATAATATATGTACACTCAGGAACCATTACAATAGTGAAGTACGTATTTCACATAGTTACAGTGACTAGGCTTTAAGATGTTAAAAAACTTTTTCTTATATTTTACAGTTTGAAGTTGGTGATTCATAAGTGTATTCTGTGTATATGTATTGTCTCTATAAATCCAACAACTGCATATTTAGAATAACTTAAGTACAGTATATTATTAATGGCAATGGGACACTCTGCTTTGCTAACACCATCAGGATATATTGAGGTAGTGAACAAGATCTGAAGAAATGACAAATTCTCTTCATTTACATGGTATAAAATTTAATGCATATTAAAGATATACAAAAGTACTTTGTGTTTGTGGAAAGACTCAAATTATGATCACTCATTCTACATCAATATTTATCAGAACATTATCAATTAGTACAGAGCATACAATAATCTCTCTCTTTTTTATAAAGAGATTTTTACTGCAGGGTGTGTGTGCTCACTGGAGAGACAGAGAAAGACGGAGAGACAAAAAGTGAGAAATCATCCCCTGGGGGAATGGCCACAGCAATCTCTTCTCCTCCATTCTCCTCTTGGGATTTTGGGCACATGTGTGCACACGCACAGTGTGAATTTTAAGTCACCGGATCTGGGACTTGAACTGCAGTTGATTGCATAGAAGTCCAGCTTCAAAACCATTGTGCCATCTGCTGGTCCCCAAATAATCTTTTATTAATCTTTATTGTTGCACAGATTGAAGACCATTTAGAATCCTTGCCCAATAAGGCCAGCAGAACTCCACAATTATTGCAATAACAAAAAGATATCTCTACCAATTTCCAAAACACCCTCATGTGATATGGTACACACTGGAACTGCTACTTTCCGTGTTAGGTCTCATTCTGCTCTTGGCATTCTATGGATCAACTGTTCTGACAGAATGCTTCTCACCGTTTGTCACCGCTGATTTTTCAATGAGAGCTTCAGAAAGCCTTGTCTCAGTAGTCCGTCATAGTAGCTCTCTGAGGTTCTTCCCTAGACCTTTTCCACCACCTTCTCTGGAGGACACTCAGAATCTTCTCACCACAGCACAGTCCCTCATCCACACTACTCAAATGCAAGTTTGTGGAGAGCAACTTTCCTAGGAATTATCTCTGCGTTGTTTGTGATGTTTATGGAAACCAATCTACAGAAAATTACATTCCTATAGAATGTCACATTCCTGAATTTTTAGGACTTCCTTTGTTGAGCTCTGAAGCAGGGCAGGAGTCCATTAATATTCCTTTAATGTCAAGTGACTTTCATTTTCTCAGTATTGCCAGAGAGGCCCCTTGTGTGGTTCTGAGAGCATCTAAACTCAATTCTGTAGATATTTCATTAATCTGTATTTTCTTTAAAAGTTTTCTTCCAATAAAGCTAAACTCAGGTTCATAAACCCTGAAACTTATAAAATTCTGGGGTCTTCATTAAGAAAAATAAATGTTATAGTATTTTTAAAAATAAAACATTTATGTAGAATGAAAAAAAATAACAAACTGCAAATTTTGAAAAGGTAGCAAATACTACAACAATCACAAACTCTAGAAACATAGCTCATTATTAAAAAGCAAATTGATAGGGTATGTGCATTCACCATAAAAAGACAGAGAGAAAGGGAGGAGAAGGTACCCCCAATGGGGCATGGTAAGGCTTCAATCCCTTCTCCATTTCTCTGCTCTAGGTATTGGGGGCATGCACACATACACACCTGCATAGTTTTCTTTTCTTTTTCTTTTTCTCTTTTTTTTTTGAGAGGTTTTTGCCATAGGGCGCGTGCGCTTGCCAGAAAAGCAGAGAGAGACAGAGAGACAGTGAGAAATCACACCCCCCAGGGGGGATGGCCACACCGCAATCCCCTCTCCTCCATTCTCCTCTCAGGATCTTGGGCACGCATGCATACGCGCCCGACATGAGTTTAAGCCGCAGGGTCCGGGACTTGAACTGCGGTCGACTACGTGGGAGTCCAGCGACATAGCCATTAGGCTAACTGCTGGTCCCGATTATAATCACTTTCAACAGAGAGAAGAGAAAATTATTAAGTCTTTACCAGGGTTGATTTTAAAACTATATTTGATGATTGATAATTTAGAAAAGTTTCTTTCACTTTCAGAACTCATTATTTGTATTAATCTATAAAACTTTTGAACTGTCAAATTTAAGAAAAAAAATTATTTTTCCTTTTGCCATAGGGTATGTGTACTTGCTGGAAAAAGACAGAGAGAGGGAAAGTGAGAAATCTAGAAATCATCCCCAGGGGACATGGCCATGCCATAATCTCTTCTCTTCTGTTCTCCACTCAGAGTTTTGGGCAAACAAACACGTACGTCTGATTTGATTTTCAAGCTGCCTAATCCTCGACTTGAATTATGGTATGCCATGTGGGGCCACCTGTGGGCCCAAACAATAGTTATTTAACTCTAGGGTTTCAGGATGTTAGCTACTCCCATGTATCATGAATATTCTTAAATACCATTTGATTTGACCTACCTGTGGTGGCACAGGTGGTTGCATACCGATCTTGCATTCTGGAAGCCATGAGACTGACCACGGGAATGATCTCATGTTGATCTAAAACACACATGGGGGAAGGAGATCCTGGTGTGACCCTATTGAGAGTGCTCATATCTCTCCCATAATCTCTCTCTCTCATGAAAAATAAAATTAATAAACTAAAACAATACTATTTTATTTGACAACTTTCATTAAATGATTGTCACTGTTGCCTTCATAACATTGGCATATTATAAATTATATAATTTGCTTTAGGGTGTGTATACTCCTTGGAGAGAGAGATGGAAAGTGGGAAACTACCTCCCAGAGGGCATGACCATGCCACAATCCCTTCTCCTCCATTTTCCTCTCGGATTTTGGGCACTCACACATGTGACACCCAGTGTATTTTTCAAGCCCCTCATGTCCAGACCTCAAACTGCAAAGCTGGTCATGCAGGATCCAGCTCCTTTGATCACCATGCCACCATTTTATATTTGTCAATGTCCCTCACGTTACCATAGTAAGAACTTAATTCAAACTTGTAGAAATGTTATTAGATCAGACCATTTCAGGCTAAGTAAATTAAAAGTGCAAAACGATATAAATAGCCTATAAGGAAATATAGCATATTTATGGTGTATACAAGAGGAGGCAGTTAATAATAAGTCCAGACAAGTATGCTGGGGCCTGGTAAAGAAATAGGAACTGGCGTCAAATATTGTCAAGTGGCCGAGACTCTTCTCCCTTGCTTTAAATCAAGGAATCAAATGCCCATTGACGGATCACCGAGCATGTGAAGGGCAATATAGTGCAGTGCTGAACTCATTGACATTAGAGTCAGTTTGAGTTCATCTTTTAGAATTACTAACTGGGAAATCATGTTAGTAATTATGTAACTATACAGGGAAGTGACTGTAAACTGCACACATACATCCCACTAAATCAAAATTAATGTATCTCCAATTTAATCCACCATTAGCTGCCTCTGTGAAGTGCCAAGGGTAATTCTGATGCCATTTAGACACAAGAGAAATGTAATAGAAGAGTAGCTAGAACAGATAAATATAGCAGTTTTATAAATTTTACAAAATATTTGTCTGTGTGTAGCTATCAGCCAGTGCTTCTTGGAATGGCCTCATGTCAATGAGGGGTCCTAAAGCTTAAGCTTCTTTAACTTGAGATTGAATCTACCTCCCTCAAAGGACACAGGAATACATCTGCAAATTGAAGCCCAGGGACAGCTCAGGTATCTCAGAACTCCCCAGACTATGCAAGGAACTCTAATTACAACCCTAGGCTATCTATAAATACTGACTATCTTCTCACACAGTGCCAGGCTGACCTAGAAAGCCACAAATAGACTATTTTTGATGGGTGTGCCAACTAGATGTCAAGGATGATTAGTGAGAAAGAAGAAAAGCCCTCCTCCCCCACTGACTCCAGGGGCATGCAGAGCAGAGTGTGACAGAGGTCTCGAAAGCAGCTGCCTCATGGTCTGGAGGGTGTGCATCCCTACAGAATTACAATTACCTCTTTTACTTTGAAGGCTTGTCCACCTGTGCATTATATACTTCTCTATCTTTTGCACAGTTTTCCTATTTTTATTACACATAGATTTGTCCCACTGAAGGTTTGTTTCTAAGACAATAAGGCTTATTTTTCAGTCATTCGTTTTACTCAAGCATTGTGTAGTTACTGCTATTACAAAGCAATCCAGGGTAGCACATATGAGATATATTCTGGCCCTTAGTGTTTCTCTTTAACTTCCTAAGTACACAACTCTATGGATTTAAAGTGGTAGATGGAAAACAAATTCTTTTTTCTTTAAGGTTTTTGCCATAAGGTGTGTGCACTTGCCAGAGAGAGACAGTGAGAGGGAGTGGGAATAATCACCTTCTGGGGGGATGGCCATACCACAATCATTTTTCCTTCATTTTTCCCTAGTATTCTGGGCACGCATATACATGCACATGCACTTGCTGTGATTTTTCAAGCTGTCAAATCCAGGACTCAAGCCATGGTCAGCCATGTGGGAGTCCAGTGCCTTAACCAAAATACCACCTGTTGGCCCCAGAAAAAAATTTCTAAGATGGAAAACGAATTTCCAAGAAGTATAGAAAGGGTCAAACTTTTATTAGTTGTGCGTACTTTGAACAGGCCAGTCTCTCTTATCCTCAGTTTTTCTTTCAAATATTGTAAAAGTAAGATCTTTCTTCAAAACAGTTAGGAAGATTACAAAAGGTCGTGTATGTGTAAGTGCTTAAAAAAGAATAATGCTGATGTGTGTAAGCGGGATTATTCTACCTTCTCGTTAGCACCTTCCCGTTCTGTCACTCAGTGGTAGTGAGCATGCAAAGTAACAATATCTTAACAGGAGTTTAATAAATGTTGAAGTGCGTCTACTACCTTAATGATATTCTCTTATTTTTTTAAAGGCTTTAATAAGGAAAACATAATTTTGAAAATAAGGTATCAAGTCAGGTAACAAGGAATGAAAGCAGGCAGAGATTCACATGAAGCCATAAAGCATCTCAGATGATGGTGTGTTTAAAGAAGGTAATGGGATGTTACTAAACACAGTAAGCATTTATCTAGCATTTACTACATACCAACCATTGTGCTTGGAACAAATTGTTGAACAAAATGACTAAAGGTCTGTGTCATTGTGGAAATTATATTCTTTTTTTTTTGAAAGGTTTTCGCTATAGGGCACGTGCGATTGCCAGAAAAACAGAGAGAGACAGAAAGACAGGAAGACAGAAATCACCCCCGAGGGGAGATGGCCACACCACAATCCCTTCTCCTTCATTCTCCTCTTGGGATCTTGGGCACGCATGCATACATGTCCAGAGTGAGTTTAAGCCACAGGTCTGGGACTTGCTCTGCAGTTGACTACGTGAAGTCCAGTGATGTAACCATTATGCCATCTGCTGGTCCCTTTTGTGGAAATGATATTCTAATGATTCAGAATGATTGAGAAAAGTAATGCCGTGACTGGTTTATACCGAATTTGAATATTTTAACAAAAATATATGACAGAAAAAATGACTATTTGGCTTGATGATTCAGTTTAATTTTAGAATTTCATTATAAGACAAGTTTGGGATTGGGATATAGTTTTTTGGGGGGATGAGCTAAAAGAGCTACCTTGAAATAAGATTTTCACAGAAAAGAAGGAAGCTGTTTTAATTTAGCATGTATTTATTTTAAATTACTTTGGGGGAGAAGTGATGAAGCTATGGATTCCAAAGTTTCTCTCTCTCCTAAACAACATTTTGTTTTCACTACTGAACTAATTAATTCAGACCAAAATGAGGTTGTTGAACCACCGATTGACAGATAGGTTTCATTCATTTGCTCATTTGTTTTTTATTCAAAAACAGACAAGCATCTGCAGTATACCAGTCAATCATGCTAGGTAGTAGCGACACAACATAAAGTGGGAAAAAAGGGGACAAAATTTCTGCTTTTATAGAACTTACAGATAACAGTTACACTTTTGGGTTCTATATGACTCCTGTCACAATATGAAGGTCATTAGTAAGAGAAAGCATTCTGTCTCACTGAGAAATAAGTAAAATATAAATCGTTTTAGATGTTAGTAACAAGAACTATTTCTCTGTGGAAGTGACTCACTTCTACTTGAAATGTTTATACTGGGCCTTCTATACTGCCTGGGGAATTGAATCAGACGTGGAGGGTATATTCAGACATTAAAATGTATAGACCACTTCACCTATCATAAGATAAATGTTTAAAACAGTCTCAGCATGTCAGCATAAGCCACCCATGTATGACTAAGATCTCTACAGACAGAAGGTGATAGAGAAAATGAAAAGAATGAATAAGCAAGAGTAATGGTGTACTGAAAGTCTCAAAAAATGTAGGCTGTGATAGAGGATCAGTAAATTAAGAGGAAGAAGAAAGAAGCAGAACATTTAAGAGACCCCAAAATGGAAAATTATCTGTTGATGATAACATCTATGATATTATCTTTAACTGGGCTAATAAGTAGTGTATTTGTTCTGGGAAAATTCATCCTGCATGCTGTAATAATATATAGTGATTAAATGTATAAAAAATATAAAATAAATAAAAATAAAAATAAATAAATAAAAAGAAAATAGAAAATTCAATGATCCAGTTGTCCTACAAAAGAAGAATGAGGAGGAAACACCACAGTGCTAATTAGAGAGATGCATTAATATGTACTTTATAGAAGAATGCTGGCATCATATGAAGGCTGATCATTTTTGTGTACGAGGAATAAATTTCTGTATTTCCAGATCTCTTCTTTGCAATGCAAATTTTTTAGCTAAAACATTTCCTTTTTTTCCCCCTATCTTTTTTGATGCTTATCAAGTTTGTATTTTTCTTCTTGGAGGTGCTTCTCATCTCTTTTGAAGAGGGATCTCATTTAAATATCAATACTTTAACAAAAAATAAGTCAATGTGTTAATTAATTTTACTATATCTTTGGAAAATACATCTAGGTGCAAGAGTTGTTTATTCATTTTACTAACGATGTCTCTCTTGCATTTGTATTTGAAGACCCTTGAGTGCATACCGCAGAGATCCTAAAGAATTCACAACTCCTAAGTCAGGTTATAGATCTGTGGTTCCCACTGAAAGATTCTGTCCCGTCCCTGTTCAGGTGCCACGTGTCCCGACCCGGGGGGACAGCTGAACAGCTGAACAGGTTTCCTGAGAGAAGGAGTGAGAGCCGGAACAAGCGGCACAGTGTCACAACACGGAGACGACACAGTGTCTTCAGTGTCGTCTGTTTATTGTGGGCAGCACGGTACAGCACGGAGACGACACAGTGTTACAACTCTTCAGGGTCGCGTTGTCTATTGTGAGCAGCACGGAGACGATGCAGTGTCACAACTCTTCAGGGTTGTCCGGAGACGATGTAGTGTTACAACTCTTCAGGCTCTCCAGGGTCATCTGGAGACTGTGCGGTATTTCAGCTCTTCAGGCTCTCCAGGGTTGTCATCTGGCTATTGTGGGCCAGGCATCCTGGTTATATACACGCTGGTAGGCCGTGATTGGTTGTAAATGGTGGGCCGTGATTGGTTGTAAAAGGTGGGTTATGATTGGTTGCTTTTGGACCAATCATGAGGTGCCAGATATGCAAATCTGAGGGATTCTAGTGACCAATCAGAGCAAGGTTTCAAAGGTCAGGTTTTTTGAAGGGAACCAATCATGGCAATTGTTTTGCTCTCTGAGAAACCTCGGCAGACTCACTGTTGCTCAGCCTCCCACAGATTCTAGAAAAATAGCCATTTAGTCCACAAATGACTATAAGAAAATGATTATTGTTATTTTGTGTTCTGATGTGCACAGCAATGTTTCTTTTATTTCTTTAATGATCCATGTAGACCAGTGGGCCAGATGTTCACATTCTGGCCTCTGGAGATTCCTAGACCTCAGAGCTCCAGAAGGTTCTGTGATTTCAGGACTAGGATTAAAAGGAGAGCTATGGATTGTCTCCACTACAAATCACATAGCTATGCCACTATCATGAATCAACAAAGAAAATCCTGAGACTTTCTTGAACACAGTTTATAAACTACTTTCTGACCTCCAAGAACTTCTGGCTTAATATATAATTTGAGAATCTTAAATGATACCACATATTCAAGGAAATAAAGTTGTAATTGTTTAGGAGAGCAGGAAGAAGATACAGATCAGAAAACTGTTATTGTAAACCACTTCACAAAATTAATGATCATATCAGACTCCTATTTGTTCTGTGACATATCATGAGAATTAATAAATCAGTGAGCCCCTTAGAAAACTCACAGATAGCTAAGGTCCAAATGTGACTTAGAGAGAGGCAGTGGTATAATCTACAAATGTAAAAGTGTTTTCCAACTCAAAATGCTAAGCTACTGACTCCACATAGGGACAATTTGCTCTAAACTAGACTCTGGGTGTCCTCTGCCCTTAGCCAAGTGTCATTTAATTAGAGGGATTTTGTTTTGTTACTCTACTGTTCAAAATCCTTTCTGTCTTACTGGTCATGAAATTGCTCAGCTGAGCTAAAAGGCAAAGTGACAATAATTGGAAACAAAATGTCTTTGTTCCCTTTCCCTCTGAGCAACAGACTGCTCCTTACAAGCACCATATTGGTGAAGGCAGCCTCTTTATTGAGCCTGCTGACAGAGGCATTCCAGCATATTTATAACAGCTGAGGATAGCATGCCCTGAAGAGTGAACTTAATTCTTAGAGTGCCAGGTAGTCTTCTGTGAATGACAGTGATTTGTCCCTTGCGATTCTTATTCTCCCTTACTGACTATTCATAAAACAGTATTTGACAGCCTAATTTTATATAGCTAATAATGCTAAGAAGCCATGTGATTTTAGAATGTCCATTAGGTCTTACCATATTAAACTATTTTAATAAACAGTTCTTTGCTATCTCTTCTTTCTATGGCTCACCAAGACTTGATAACAATTTTTATGCTTCTTATTAAATAATCTTTCAGAAGGTCAAGGCAAAGATCATGTAAACTATCATTGATTCTGTTTGGCATTAAGTAATACTTGTACTTGGGTATGTAATAGGAAAATCATTATGTAATCCTGTGGTTATATTAAAGGAATAACTGATTCCATATTTATTAAAAATAGTTTAGTTCCTACTGTGTGCCAGATACTTCTTATTAGGGATTGGGGATATAAAAATGAAGATATTAAACATACTCTGTGCCCTGGAAACACTCACAGTTAAAAAAGAAGGAAAAAAGTTTTCTTTACTCATCCTATGGCAGAGATACTTATATAATTCCCATTTTAAAGATGAGATAGCTGAGGTTGACCGAAATTAAATGACTCACCAAAAGCCATATTGTTAATATGTGATTGAGCTAAGATTCAGTCCTAGACAACCTGGCTTAGTGCCCTAGGCTCTTCATTACAATAGTATATATCCTCTCATAGTTTTTTCCCAGGAACATATTATATTTACATCCATCTTTACTACATTTTAAAATATAATTTAATAATATTCCAATTAATTATGCCTATCTGGTATCTCTGTTACTGCCCATGGGTGATATTTACACTCAGAGTTATTAAGAACAGAAATAAGAGAGAAATAGTTTGCTGTTCTTTTTATCCCAAGCTAATAAAATGTTTCCTTAGATTGAAGCTATGTCCAGGGGCCACAGGTCATGTTTTCATCATTTCAAACTCTCGGCGATATTTTACTTTTATGTCCTGTTGGACTCCCATAGGCACCCTTTAAGGAATTTGATTCCATTATAGGACATGGTCTCTGAAAACTTTGCCACTCAAAGGCTAAGCTTCCATGCTTGATAAACAACTTCACTTTGTCATCCTGATTTCTTTCAGCTTTTCATTTTTGTTTTCATGGATTTGTTTTTAGAATAAAATCCTCCCTTCAATCCATTTAACCAAAGCCAATGTAATGAAGGGAAAGTGTTATCCTCAGTACTGAAACTCCCTTTCCAAGCCTGGGTTTATCCCGAGATGGGCAGTTGCATTACAGAAGGCTAGGCAGCAGAATCATGATAGAGAATCTAGTGGCTGACTTCAGAGTGCTGGAGCACTAATGTCACTTTTTCAAGGAGAGTTATTCTCCAGAACATGTAGAGAAATAGAATTGCCTTTTCTTCCTTGGAGTTTTCATCTCAGAAGAAAAACATTTTCTGAGCTGAGAGGGCTGATTCATTCCACAGCAGGGCATACCTTTAAGAAGCAGCATCACCACGTCAGCAGGGCTGCCTGTCATGTATTATGAATATCCATTGTTCCAAATCAAGCCACCTTATCACTCAACCACAGAGCTCAAGGATGTTTTCACTCCACAATCTCTATAACATACATAGGGAAATTGCTTTTGTTCTTTCATAGGTTTTAGGCATAGATCTTGGACAGATCTGGCCTGACTCTCATTCTCTTTGGCGTCCAACATACATCTTTCACCCATGAGACTACCAGTGGAGTCACACTGGTTGGAATCTACTCTGAGAGAAGGTTTTGTTAGCATCACCTTTTGCACTTTTTAACTATAGGATCCTCAAACACTTATAAAAGAGAATGTCAACAATTATTTTCCACCTTGACGTCACTTTCGTACAAGATAAAAAAGTGATAATAATAATGATACCAATGACAATAAAGAGAAATATAGTTAACATGATTTTAGTATTCATTATGTAGCAGGCACTATGCTAGGCATTTTGCATGCATTATATTATGAATTATGAAGAAAGGATTCTAAGGTGCCCGTGCGCTCGCCAGACAGACAGAGAGAGACAGAGAGACAGAAAGCGAGAAATCACCCCCCAGGGGGGATTCATCCCTTCTCCTCCATTCTCCTCTCGGGATCTTGGGCAGGACATTTGTAAGGGGTCAGACGCGAACCGCGGTCACTAGAGAACATAGCCATTACGCTATAACTTCCCTGATGAGGACATTGGGGCATAGAGAATTAATAACTTCCCTGAGGTCATAGATACTCTGATTTGAAAACTTAAACTCACATCCTCTATACACTTCAGTGTTTGAACAATCTCTTTCTTCCCATACCATTTTTCTAAACATTCTATTGCCACTCAATTTCTCCAGTAAAAATGATTTTTAAATTGTGCTCACAGACCTGTTTTCTTCTTTTATACAGTATTTATAGCAGCTGACTTCAATAGCTGAGAAGAGTACCATATAAATAATGATATAAGACCTCAGGCAAATCACTTAACCCCTCTGAACTTCAGTTTCCTCATTTGTACGATGATGAAATAATAATACTTGCCTCACAGGGTTGTTCAAAGATCAAATGCAATAATGCAGCAAAGTGCTCTCAATGAATAGATGTTAGCTCAATTTCCTTCTTTTTCCAGTTCCTTACAAGTGCCAGCATAAAAAACATAGGCAAGACTTGTGAAAAATTTGAATACTATCAGGATTCCTTATAGATTAATTAATTAATTTCTTATCCAGTGCCCAAAATGATTTGAAGTAGCTTAATGAACATAAAAGTACTATAAGCATGTGCTATGATTTTTTTAAATTTCATTCTATTTAATTATGCAATTCTGTCCACTTATTTCATTCATTCATTATGATAGTCATTCATTCATCTGTTCCTTCAAGAAATATTGATTGCATACTTACTGTTTGGCAGACATTATTTTGTATTCTAGACCACTTGACTTATAAATCCTCTTCCATTGTCCAATAATTCTTTTTTCTTCCTGCCCCTTCTGGTATTAGTCTAGTCACCTTTTGCTTTTAACCTTCCATTCACTCATCAACCATCACTTGACTTCTGACTTTTTTTATTTGGTTCCTAAATAGCATCTTAAATGCTAACCCCAACAAAACGATTTTACTTTGTTTATTTTCTTGGATCTCTTTGTTGCATTTCACAGCATTGATGACATTTTCATTCTTAAAACTTTCTGGCAGTTTCTTTCTTTATTTAATTTTTGCTATAGAATATGTGTGCTCATGAGAGAGAAATAGAAGAGAAAGTGAGAAATCAGAAACCACTCCCTGGGGACGTAGCCATGCTATAATCCCTTCTGCATTCTCCACTGGGAGTTCTGGGCACACACGCACATGCACCCAGCTGTTTTTGTTTTTATTTTTATTTTCTTATATTTAATTTTAGAGATTTTGTTATATGGTATGTACACTCGCTGGAAAGACAGAGAGAGAGAGAAAGTGAGAAATTACCCCCTCCCAGGGGGAATGGCCATGCTGCAATCTCTTCTCCATTCTCCTCTTGGGATTTTGGACACTCATGCACACGTGCTTGGCATGAGTTTCAAGCCACTAGGTTTTGGACTCAAACTGCAGTCGACTTTGTTGGAGTCCAGAACTTTAACCACTATGCCACTTACTGGCCCCTGCACCCAGCTGTTTTTTAAACCACTGGGTCCAGTACTCAAACCGTGCAATTGCCTATGAGGGATCCAGCTATTTTAACCACCACCACCTGATTGGCCCACTGGCAGTTTCTTTGATAGGACATCGTCCTGTTCTCACTTCTAATAGTATACCTTCTGTGACTCTAACATGTATCTCTGTTCATTGCCCATATATATTTTTTTTTAGAGGTTTGTGCTATAGGGTGTGTGCTTGCCAGCCAGACAGAGAGAGACAGAGAGACAGAAAGCGAAAAATCACCCCCCCAGGGGGGATGGCCACGCTGCCATCCCTTCTCCTCCATTCTCCTCTCGGGATCTTGGGCACGCACACACACGTGCCCAGCGTGAGTTTTAAGCCACTGGGTCCGGGCCGTGAACCGTGGTCGACTACGTGGGAGTCCAGCGACATAGTCATTATGCTAACTGCTGGTCCCCCCCATCTTTTAAATCCTGATGAACCGTAGATTTCAAGTGTAAATAAATAATTTTTTTTTGCTTTGTTATAGTTTTAATAACTATCTGTATGTTAGTTGCCCCAAATACAAATCTCCAGATTAGAACTGTCTTTCAAGACTCAGAATCACACACACACACACACACACACACACACACACACATATATATATGTATATATATATATAACATTGTTAACTAAGTATACCAAGCATCTCAACCTGGAAATAACTAAAATTTAATTTATTTCCCCCAACAATTAAGCACTTATTCCTCTTCTATTCTCAATACCTCTCCCCAGATAATGGTTCTTGGAATTAACTAGGATATATTCTTGCACCTTCCTTATCTCTGTTAGAGTAAATTCAAATGGAGATCAGGTCAAAATAATTTCTGGGCAGACAAAACCAGTTATGCCTCATAAGTGGCATCAACCTTGGTTTCTTATGGGATAGACCAAATAAGGCAACTACATTACTGTACCTGTCTGATGTCTTCTTTGCTTTACTTCCGTGTCCATTCTATGGAAGCTTTCCCTTTCTGTTCCCTCCATGGATCTTTACTTTGGAGCTACCTGGTTCACTAACTACTGTTTGTTCAAATAAACTCTTTAATTATTGTATTGTGTCTCACCTTCTCTTTTAAATGTCAGCTTACCTTTTAAATATCCCTTAATTTCTCATTTCTGACTGTCTCAGTCTGTTTTTGCATTGCTAACAGAAATACTCGAGACTGGATGATTTATAAATTAATAGGGGTTTATTGACACAGTTCTGGCAGCTGGGAAGTCCAAAGGCATGGGCCTGGCATTAGGCTGACCTACAACATGGCCATTTAAAGCACAGAGGATGAAAGGCTTATGTAGATCTCTTTTTTTATATGAACCCGTTTTCATAAGAACTAACCGTCTGTCATATGAGCTAGAATTTATTGAGTCTTGCTAGACATCATTAACTTATTCATAAGACTGTTGTCTCCATGATATAGTCACGATCCAATTGCCCAGGCATCACCACCTCCCAACACCAGAATCTGAAGACTGAAAATCTGGGAGACAAACCATTATCCAAACCCTCACATTCCACCTCTGACACCCAAGGTTCATGTCCTTTTCACATATAAGATAACAATTATCACATTCTAATAGTCTGAAAATTCTTAGTTTGTTCCAACACCAACTCCAAAGTCATTGGTGATAAAGTTATTCTAGTGAGTCCCTGTGACACCAAAACATAATCCCCAAATGTAATTGAATAGCAGTCACAGGGTAGAAATTTCCATTCAACTGGAAGAAAAGAATAACAGGGCCCAAGCAAGTTCAGAACCCAATAGGGAAGACAATCTATCATGAAACACTATGTGCCATCTCTTGGATACACTAAGGGGGTTGACTGTCCAAAGCATCAGACAGTCTTGTCTCCTTGGCTCTATTAGGCTTAGTCCCTGATTCAGCTTTCTCTTGGAGTTTTCTGTGTGCAGTTCTTTCAGGCTGGCACAATATGGGCCAGCTCCATAGTTCTATGTTCCCACTCCTGCAGCTCTGTTAGCCATAGCCCTTCTGTGGGCACTGTCTGATACAGCCCCTCATTTCCATATGTTTTTGCTCTAGTGGAAGCTCTGTGCAGTGGTTCTGGCCCTGCCATAGGTCTCTGCTTAGGCTTCTAGACTGTCTGAGGCATTCTTAGAAATCTCAACCCAAGTCTCCACACTCTTGAGCTCTGAGAGCCTGAAGGATTACATCCATGTGCAAGCTGCCAGCATCTGCTACTTCTAAGCTCAAGAGCAGAGGGTGAGGTAGCAGCATTAATAGCAGATTTAACTCCATCTGGGCTACTGGAAACACAACCAGGGGTGAGGATCACTTTCCTGGGAGTTAGAAGCAGAGTCCCTAAGCCGCTGAGGAAAATGAACCCCCCTTGGATTGATCTCCTGAAACCATTCTTCCCTCTTAGGCTGTGTGCTTGTGATGTGAGGGGCAATGTTTTGGTACTTCTCTGCCATTTTCTTGAGAATTCTCACCTCAACCCATTCTAGTCTACTAATCTCTTTATCAAACAGTCTCTTTGGCACATTTTCCTCTGCCAAATATGCTTTTTCATTTTTGTCACATGACCACATTACAAATTTTCCAAATTTTTCTGTTCTGCTTCTCTTTTCATTATAAATTCTATTGGTAAAAATTTTCATTCCTCTCTCCTTTCATTAAATTCAGTTGTCAATGACCATGGAGTTCCTTCCACATTTCGCCTTCGAATTTCACTTGCCAGATGTTTATCATTCTTAAATTCAAGTTTCAACAGAGGGTTATGACATGGACATTTTGTGGCCCAGTTCTTAGGTATGGTATACGAGATGACTTTTCTCGAATTTTCAGTAAACTATTTCTCATTTTTTCTTTAAAACCTCCTCAGAATGGCCTTTACTGTCCATATTTCTTTCAATTTTCTGATCACTGCTATGCAACCGATCTCTAAAAAATGTTCAAGTTCAATACTTGAACTGTTCTTGTTCTGGCTTCCACCAGAATCTAGGCTTTTCCTAGTCCTCTCCTCCTTGTCTACTACACACGTCTAAATTTGCTTCCACATTTTCAGATATTTGTAGCAATGCAATCCTGCTAACTATGCCAATTTATGTCTTAGTCTGTTTTTGTGTTGCTAACAGCAGTGCCGGAGACTGAGTGATTTATAAAGAAATAGAGGTTTATTGATTCACAATTCCAATATCTATAAGTATAAAGGCATAGGCCTGGCATCAGAATGGATTATAATCTGGTCAACAGAAGCAAAAAGGATGGCAGGCACCTGCAGAGAGAGTAAACTACAGGCAGTGTTCTCTTTTATAGCAACCAATCTCACAAGCACTAATCCCTTATCACAAGGATTAGAACTCACTGGGTCTGTGGACACATCGTTAATCTATTTACCAGAGTGTTGTCTTCACAATGCCTTTACTGTGACCCAATCACTGCCCACTATGCCTCTGTCTCTCAATACCAGATTCTAAACATGAAACTTAGGTGGGGGCAAACCATTCTCCAAACACTGACCAATCATGAAGTCTTAAATCATCTTCCAAATAGATCTCCACTCCCTTTTGAATACTTCTGGAAAAACAGCTCAATTTTTTCTTTAAGCTCACATGTTCAAATCTCTCTTTTTTTTTCTTTTTCTTTTTAACCTCTCTTAGTATGGTATTTAGTATCTAATTTGTAATCTAGAGATGGTCTTCTTTTGCTCAAAGTTTTCAAAGACAGTCCATTCTTTATAAAAGTAGTGTTCCAAATGGTTTTTGAAAAGTCTTAAGATTCATTGGATGTGACTTGGGGTCCATGTGGTGATGACAAAGCTTCCAGGGGGAATTTCAGCAGTTCTTGCCTTCTCACTGTACTCTTACACTGACCTTCCCTAGTCAGGCAGAGTAGATCTACTTTGATCTTCTGTATATTGTAGCTCCACAGAGCATTTTATTTTGGGTAAAAGGATGCTGGAGGAAAGGAAGGGAGCTGAGTATATTTATAAAATCTGAAAGCTGCCAGCTTGCACAACTGAACCTCTGATCATCTCTCTCCAGTCACATCTCAAAACTATTGCCTTTTAATTTATGTTCCATCACATTTATTTAGCTACTTGCTTGATAAAAAAAAAAAAAAAAGATGAAGTTTTACTGTGCCATTGACCTCAGAAGAATATTCAATTTCAATTAGGCCAATTCTAAATTTATTTACTTTTGGACTTACAATTTAGCTTTTTACTGCACAGTTGTTTCATAGAATTGGGATGCTCAATTCAAATCTTTTCAGTTTTTCATGCTCCTTTCCAAGAGGTTGGCTTTTTTCCCTTGCTATTCAAAGTGATTCCATATTCCATCCTTTTCATCAATATGGCAGGTGGCCTTATAAAATGAGCATCTGTGAATCTTTCTAAGAGACCCTTTAGGGATGAGTTGAGAGCCATGTTTTGACCTGTTTATGCTTGGGGGATTTTTTTTTTTTCCAAATCATGTTTCCAGATTACTTTAAAAATGAAACATACAACTCTACCCACAACTAAGCAAGCACTTTCTAGTCAGAAAACTCAGCTGAATAGGACACTGAATCTAAAACAAAAGAAGCTTCCATTTGCCTAAGTGCCATTCTCAATGTAAAATGCTTTTTCAAAAATCATTCATTAATATGTATTTTAAAACTTAATTTAAAAACAGAGTCTGTCATTGATCACCACTCTGTTTACATTTCAGTACTCTGCCAAGAGCACACTGTTAGATTCTTTTATAAGTTGCTTAGTTGCTTTTTTTTTTTTTTTTTTTTTCTCCCTTCCTTCTTTATTAGCCTCAACACCTTCCTCTGGGATCTTTATTAAAAAGATCAAGAGTACGGGTTTTAGATTTCATAAATATTGAAGCAGTTCCATGCTCTTTGGAGAGTGGCTTCTTTAGATGGAAATGGCTTCCTATGGGGGCAAAGAGTGTTCGAAAGCCAACAAACCAGAAAGAGTAAAACAAAAAGCTCTCTTAAATAAACACACGTAGTGCATGAGCCAAATAAATGCCATTATGGAAGAGGTACTTAGTCCTTTCTAAATATTTCTGCAAAATTATAAAGCTGAATATACTAGAGTATCTGGCCTACTCAAGTTTTATGACTAAGATGTGTTATCAAAAAGCTATAGGGAGTTATATTAACCTTTTAAGAAATTTATCACCACCATTAGAAAAGTCTCTGGGAAGGAAATATTCCATTTTGCTAAAGTCTATATGTTTCGAGGAAGCTGACTAATGTGTGTGTGTGTGTGTGTGTGTGTGTGTGTGTGTTTTGTACACACAGACTCAGATATTTTGTGTATACTTTGGTATATGTGTTTGGGTGTCTGTTGGGAATGTGAGAGAGTTGGGAACAAGAAGTTGTGTAATAAATGGTTGAAAACACTATATTAGTACATGTAATCGGTATATAATTTGTTATTAGACCTATTCAGTTAAATGTATGTTACACATTTGGGAAATTAATTAAAATATAGGAGGTAGAAAGCTTGGTCAAACCATGTAGAGGTTTAGATAACAATTTTACAAGTTACTGAAATAAATTACTTAACTTCTCAGTGTTTAATATAATGGTTCAGTCTAGTGCTTAAAGTGTGGGGTAGGTGAGTGAGATGGCATACAGAGAGAAATTTGTATGGTCCTCTTTCTCATGTAGAATGCTTAATTTGCAGAACACGGTTTTTAGATAAAAAAAAAAAATGGAGAAAGATCAGAAGGATCTCAATGCAGTTTGTTCTTGCTCCCATGTTGAGAGAAGAGTAAGAGGTGGCAAAGACTCAGATGGTCCATTCTACTTCATCACATCCACTTCAAGCCCTGAGTAAAATGAACAGAATATTCTTGATATTATCACACCAAAAAGCAAGTCACGTATCATACTCATAACTGGCTTTCTAGAGGACAAGATGCTGGCACCTCAGTGCTTATGCAGTTGTTTTATAATTAGCATTCAAGGCACACTGATACCCAGACTCACTAATTAAATCTGAAATAAAGGGAGAGGGTTCAGCATCATTTACAAACTGCTCACGTGATTATAATGCACAGTCACAGTTAAGAACCACTGTCCTGACTCATATTTTATAAATGGCAAAGCCAAGTATTTTATTAGTCACTGCTTTTATCACTGACTCGTAATCTCTTCTGACTTTCTACTATTAGCCTTTATGTGAAATCTAAATTCTGTCCAGTTTTCAAACATGTTCTTTATCTCAAGATTACACAACTCACATTATCTGTTCCAAGGATAGAGATCTCACCAACAGCTTACAAGCATCCCAGCCCATCTTACCCTTACCTGGAACTTCTTTACTTGCATAACTAGCTTGTCTACTCTACCTTACGCAGTCCCATCCAACATTACTCACTACTCCTCTGTCCCTAAAACATTCTGAATGGTGAATTTTTCTTTTATTTTCTTTTTAAAGAATTTGTTTTAATTTAGTTAGTTTAAGTTGACCAGAGTAAGAGAGGGAGAGGGAAAGTGAGAAAGTAAGTCGTCAGATCTGGGATTCAAACCGTGGTCGGCCATATTGGAGTCTAGTGCCCTTAACTACCCATGCCACTTAAATTGCCTTATGAAATGTAGTGTTGATAGGTTTTTATTTTTCAGCGAAGATTTATCGTGTGTCCACAGTGATTCACTATAACAGACCATTTCTATTATTCAAGAAAGATTATATTTATGCTACAGTGACAAAAATTTTCAGTAGTTTAACAAATGAGAGGTTATTTCTTACACAAGAAGACTTTATTATGAGTCCTCTCTGCAGAGACTTTATGATTTAGGTGTTCCTATCTTACTGCTCTGTCATACCACAGGGCAAAGCCTCCATTTTCACCAAAGGGAATGGTAGCGGTGTCAGGTTCCACCTCTTAAATGACTTGGTCTGGACATGACTCATGACACTTTCGGTATACCATTGACAAGAAACAGTCATATGGCCCTGTCTAATTGCAATGGTTTCTGGGAATGTGAAGAGCATGTGATGTTTAGGGTGAAAGCAAATGTAAGTCTCTACAAAACCTATATAAGTAATTCCTGCCATTATATTTTGGTTCTAGGACACCTACTTTGTATGTTTATACATCCATCTATTTTCATTCTTCTTGAACTACAGAATTCTCATGGCTTAATGAACATATAGCAGGTGCCAGGCATTGTTATAGTACCTGGGATACCTGAAGTTCAATGAGTAAAACATAAAATTTCTAAATGTGTGGAGATTATATTCTAGTGGGGGGAAATATTGGACAGTAAATGGTAAGCATGATGAATTATAACAATATTTATATTAGAAAGTTGAGAATGTTATAAGGAAAAAAATACAAGGGCAGAGAAAGGAGAAATGAGGGTGCTCCAAGGGATGGTGATAAAGGGAGTAGATTTTAGTGTTAGATAAAATTGCCAGGAATATCCTCATGAGTAGGTTACATTTCAGCAAATTTATGAAAGATATAAGGGGGTTAACCATGAAAATATATGGGAAAGATAGTTTCAGAAGGAATGGCCAGCATTGGCATATTCTAGATACAGGGAAGAGACCAGTATGACTGGAGAGATTGGGGGAAGAAGGGACTAATAAAAGGTTATTAAGGTGGGCTGGCAATTGGCATGGTGGGTAAGGCACTGAGCTCCCATGTGGTGAAATGTAGTTTGAATCTCAGACCTGGTGGGTTGTTTCTCCCCTTCCCTTTCTCTCTCTCTATGTCTCTCTCTCTGGTCAAATTAAAAAACAATAATAAATAAAATTAAATAAATAATTCTTAAGAAAAGAAAGAAGATTGTTAAGTAAGCTGGACAATGAGGCAGACCATATATAGATAGACCGATGATAGATAGATAGATATAGATACGCTCTATGTGACTTTTTAAGCTATTTTCTCACCTATTTCTAAAGTAAGCCAGTAAATTACAAATATCTACAAAGTGATAACAGCAGTGAAACACTCAAGAAGAATAACACATCTCAAAATGTTAGTTCCTGAAGTAAATTACATTAGTTTTCATTATAAAGTAAAATAGTTTGGTCTTACAGAAAAAAAAAAAAAAATTAACATTAAAAGGCAAGTACTCTCCTGGCCATCAAATGTTACAATATTAGCTTTAGACAATCTCCATCCTGCTGCCTAGCACATCTCTTGAGAAAGGAACCTGCATAGTCCTTGTAATTACATTGTTCATATTAATAGTTACCCTTCACCTTAAAAAGACTTTTCTCAAACAGCTCTGCTGTATTTATTTATTTATTTTTTTAAATCTGCTGTGTTTTGAAATACATTTCTTCATAGTCAGTACTCAGTGGAAATGAGGAACAGCTGGTCAGCATCTTGCACCTCATAATCTATCATGTATGTACTAATTATTATTAATTTACTTGAAAAATGGCTTATTTTCCAGGATAAAATATGTTGTTCATTCAATCATTTCTCATAATAAGCCTTCTTTTATATCACTTTAATTTTGGGGGGATTACGATTGCTATCTACATTTAATATTTCTATCTGATTAGTACTTAATTATTTCTGATTTACATCAAATCAGATTAAAAATTCTCATAAAGAATGATTTGATAAATTATCTGCACAACTCATGTTAAAGTTACTAACTTCTGGGAAAAGAAAATTTTGAATGCCTTCTCAATATTGCAAACATGTTTCAGTGACTAGGTTTATTCCTGTATCTAATCTCATTTTTTAAGATAGTTGAAGATGCATAAAATGTGTTGGTTATTCATTATTCTGTTACCAACTAACAAACAAGAAAATCACAAATGTAACATAAATAAAAGAACTTCATTATTCTCAAGGTAACTATCAATTCATTATACGTTCATTTGTCTTTGGGGAAAAGATGATAGAAATTCAAGGAGCAAAAATTATTAGTCCTCCATAGGGTACCAGTACTTGGGGAAAAAGGCCTCAGAAGGTATAAATGTATCATGTTATCTATCATCATAGAAGAGAAATGGCTAATGTAGTTAGATAACAAGATGCAGCTCCTAGCTCATTCCTTGTTTCTGATGGCAGCTCCCAGTGAAGCAAGGAATCTACGATATCAGAGAAATCCAACAGTAAAGATTCACTACCTTAGTACTATTTGTGCTGGGGACGTGTCAACCCCCTTTTCAACCCCCCCCTTATCACTATAGAATAAATATATTGCCATGTCACAGTTACATTCATTCATATTTATTTCATTCTATATCATTGGGTATACTTGAGGTTTCAGTGAAGGTAGTCAGGTCATAGCCATAACCTGTGAAGTCATACTAGGGGAACGAAAAGTTTAGGTGTTGCTCCATAAAAGCTTGGGTTATGAACTCATGGTAACTAATAGTAACTAGAAGAATATCGCTATATTAAGCTGAAGAGTAACCCAATATTTAATCTTTCACCTCAAACTATGGCCAGTTATGCTGTTCAACCGTAATCACCATAGAGTTTATGTAACGAGGTTTACTGTATATGGTATTGTGTTTAAAAATGTAGATACTGGGGCCAGCAGGTGATGTAGTGGTTAAGGTACTGGAGCCACACATGTTTGAGTCCCAGATCTAGCAGTTTGAGTCCCACCGCAGTTTGAGTCCCAGATCTGGCAGCCTAAAACACACCAGGCACATGCATGTGTGTGTGTGTGTGTGTGTGTGTGTGTGTGCCCCAAATCCTAAGAAGAATAGAGGACAGGGGATTATGGCGATAAATTAACTCTGTCTCTCTCTTTTTCTCTGTCTCTCTAGTGCACATGCACTACAGCAAAAAAAAAAATCTTAAAAAAAACCCCCGAAAAGGTAGATACAAAAGATATCGCAAATATCTTTTCATTATTAATTTCTGGAAGGAAATTAAAGTCCATACCACAAAATTCTCTTTCTCTAATTGTCAAAAACATGTTCATGTCCAAAATAAAATCTCTTTACCCTTAAAGTAATTAAAATTCAGATATCGTTTTTTCTCTTATGTTCTTGTGCTCATTCTCAGCCAGAGGAATCCTGTGTAGGTTCGTGGTGGCCCTCTGCTTTCTTCCAGCAACTATGGCCTTAATCATTTCCCCAGGAAATGGCAGAGATACCTAAGAATCCTCAAAGTTATATTAACTTCCAACTTAGTAAATCCCAAATACCTTCCATTCCCATTTTTCAAATAAACTATGTCCATAGCAAAATATTAGGGCATGAACTCATGACTGAAGCATTCAGAAAATGCATATAATTTAATGGTAATCACAACACTGTGTAAGTCAAACAGTCATCCCCTTATGTAATGCAAAAAAAATGTCAAGAATTTATTTCACATAATTAAAATCTATAATCTCATTTTTAACCATAGGCTGAAATACGAACTGTATTGTTATCTAGGCAATGTGCGTAGATATGTTGGAGGTGTAGAAATGATTAGAGAAAATGGGCAAAGAGCCGCTTGGTCTCTGTTTCAGTTTATCTGTCAATTCACACCAGTTGTCCAGAATTCATCTGTGGGATCAAATTAAATTGGGAGAAGTTTTTGTTGAGAAGGTAATAGTAACATATGCTCCCTGTACCTCTAACTATATTTACACATGCGTATCTGTCTCTGAACACAATTTAGAAAATTTTGACTTCCCTCTGACTTTTAATTTCCTAGCCCTTGGTAAGTGGGATCAACCTAAGAGGCAACAGGACTATTTCATTCTATTCTTTCTTTTAAGCAGCAGCACATTTTCTTTTCTCTATTTTCTTTTTCTTTTTCTTTTTTTTTTTTTTTAGAGAGAGATTTTTGCTATAGGGTGTGTATGGTCACCAGAGAGACAGAGACAGAGAGACAGAAAGCGAGAAATCACCCCTCCCCAAGGGAAAATGGCCACACTGCAGTCCCTTCACTTCCATTCTCCTTAGAATTCTAGGTATGCACAAACACACTTCTGGCATGAGTTTCAAGCCTCCAGGTCTGGGACTCAAACTGTGGTTGGCCATGTAGGAGTCTAGCGACATAACCATTGTGCCATCTGCTGGGCCCCTCTTCTCTATTTTCAAGCTAACACCACTCAGATTTTGAAGGTTCAACTAGCTTCCTAATGTGTTTCGAATCTTTTTCATGTCATGTAGGGATAACTCTCTTTTCCAGGTAAAAAAAGGGAATGATTTCCTTTACTTTTCTCTTTACTTCATTTGTTTGTATTACACATGTCTCACACGCTCCCTTTTGATATCCCTGATGGTGTGAAAGATAATAATTCCTGGATAATATTTATTGAACTGTTAGTGCTAGATACTATGTCAATTGCCATTTTCTAATTACCTAGAAAACAGGCATCACTATTTCAATTTCACTAGTCAAGAAACATGGGGTAGACGTAGAAGGGCTTACTCTGTAATGTGTACATCTTGTTAAGCAGTGAGGCTGGGATTTAGCTTCTCATAGAAACAGCTTTTGGATTTATTGATCTTTTTCTAGTGTAGTTCCATTTTTCATTTCATTGAATTCTGCCCAAATGTTTCTTTTCTTCTGCTTGCTTTAGACTGAAATCGTTCTTTATTATTAATGTTTTAAATTTTGCCAGAGGGCACATGTGCTCACCAGAGAGAGAGAGAGGGAAAGCACTCTCTCTCCCCCCATAGAGAAGAGTCATGCCACCATTATTGCTCCTCCATTTCTCCCTCCGTTCGGTATTTTGGGCAAGCACACACATGGGCTGGCCTATTTCTCAAGCCACTGGGTCTGGGACTCAAACTGCACATTTGGCCAGGTGGGATTCAGATGCCTTAATCACCATGCCATCGGTTGTCCCAAAATTGCTCTTTCCTCTCTAGTTTTCTAAGACATAAATGTAGATTATTGATTTTTGATTCTTTTTTTTTTCTTTTTCAATATAGACATTTAATGCTGCAAATGTCCCTCTAAACTCTTTTGCTTCATCCTGCATTTTTGACAAGTTGTATTCTCATTTTCATTGGGTTAAAATACTTTTAAAATTTCTCTCGAGATTTATTCCTTAATCTACATGACAAGTTGATTGATAATGCTGTTCAGGTCAACTTTATCCTTACTAATTTTTTGAATGCTTGACTTGTCAGTTAGTTAAAAAAAGGGGTGTCAGATATCCCATTACAATATGGACTTGTCTGTTTCTCCCCTCTGTGCTAAAGGGTTTTTCCTCATGTATTTTGACACACGGTTGTTAAGTGCACGCGTGTTAACGATTGTTAATTCTTTCTGGAGAACTAATCTCTGTAATGGCCCTTAGATAATGGCTCATATTAGCCTCAATAATTTCTTTTGCTCTGAAGCTGGTTTTGTCTGAAATGAATGTAGCTCTCCAGCTTTCTTTTAAAAAAAATTTCTTATTTATTTATTCTATGACAGAGAGTAAGAGATAGAGAGAGGAGGGGAGAGACAACACTACCAGGATCTTTACCTAAAAATCTGCTCCCAGTCTTAGCCAGCCCGAACCTCCCTGAGTACCCTACATGTGACTGGCACACTCAGGGCAGTCTCTGGCCTGTAATCTGAAACCATCCGTTGTGGGACTGCCTAGCAGAGCAGCATGTTTCACCACTGCATGACTGTCAGTCCTGATCCAGCTTTCTTCACATTAGTGTTATCATGGTATACCCTTGTCCATCCTTTTACTTTATTTATTTTTTAAAAGAATTATGTATTTCATTTTATTTATTCATTTATTCATTTATTTTAATTTGACCAGAGAGTGAGACATACAGAGAGAGAAAGAAAATAAGCCACCAGGTCCAGGGCTTGAACAGTTGTCAGCCATGTGGGAGTGTCCAGCTCCTTAATCACCATGCCACCTGCTAGCCCTCCCCAACCCTTTATATTTTTAAAATTTTGTATCTAAAGTGGGTTTCCTATAGACAGTGTATTGTTAGGTGTAGACTTTCATTTTTCTTTTTTAAAGATATTTTTGCTATTGGGTGCATGCACTCACTGGAGAGTAAGTGAGAGACAGAGAGACAGAAAGCAAGAAATAATCCCCCCAGGGAGGATAGCCATGCCACAATCCCTTCTCCTCTTGAGGTCTTGGGCACACACGTGCATGGGGTGAGTTTTAAGCCACTGGGTCTGGGACTTGAATAGCAGTTGACTATCTGGGAGTCCAGTGATGTAACCATTATGCTGTTTGCTGGTTCTGGGTCTTGCCTTTTTTAATTTTAATCGACAGCATTCACATTTAAAGCTATTTTTGATATAGTTGGTTTAATATCTGCTATTAATCTGTTTTCTTTTAAAAAATTAATTTAATTATATTTATTCATTCATTTATTTTAATTTTATCAGAGAGAGACAGAGAGAGAGAAGGAGAGAAAGTGAGATAGCATGCTACCAGGTCCAGGATTGGAACCATGGCCGACCATATGGGATTGTCCAGAGCCTTAATCACTGCGCCACCTGCTGGTCCCCTGAATCTGTTTCCTATTCATTACATTTGTTCTTTGCTTCTTCTATTCCTTCTTTATCTTCCTTCTTTAGTTTTAATTGACTCTTTTATATTCTTCCATTTTATCCTCTAAGCATGACAACTATACTTCTTAAAAAATGTGATTATTTTAGAGTTTCAATATAGATTTTTTTTTTTTTTTTTGGAGAGGTTTTATTTGCTATAGGGCGCGTGCGCTCGCCAGACAGACAGAGAGAGACAGAGAGATAGAAAGCAGGAAATCACCCCCCAGGGGGGATGGCCACGCCGCAATCCCTTCTCCTCCATTCTCCTCCCGGGATCTTGGGCACGCACGCACACGCGCCCGGCGTGAGTTTAAGCCGCCGGGTCCGGGACTCGAACTGCGGTCGACTACGTGGGAGTCCAGCGACATAGCCATTACGCTAACTGCTGGTCCCTAGATTTTTTTTTTTGAGAGGTTTTTGCTATAGGGCGTGTGAGCTTGCCAGACAGACAGAGAGAGATAGAGAGACAGAAAGCGAGAAATCAGCCCCCAGGGGGGATGGCCACGCTGCAATCCCTTCTCTTCCATTCTCCTCTCAGGATCTTGGGCACGCATGCACACGTGCCCAGCGTGAGTTTAAGCCACCGGGTCCAGGACTCGAACCATGGTTGACCACATGGGAGTCCAGCGACATAGCCATTATGCTAACTGCTGGTCCTTTTTTTTTTTTTTTTCAATATAGATTTTTTAAATGATCTTTTTTTTAGACCACAGTTTATTTAATGTTAATGCCTATCATGCATTAATTCATAGGGAAGAGGTTCCAGAAGCTCAGGCTCTTTTCCATTGGTTCTCACAAAGGGCTTCTCTGGGTGGAACAGGATGGTGCTTCTGTTGAACCCAGATACCTTTCTCTTTGGCTTCCTTTGTTTTCTGGTCATTGTCCTTCACATGTTTTTTAAATTAAATTAAATTTTAATTTTATTTATTATGATTATTATTACTTCTTTTTTATTTGCTAGAGAGAGACAGAGAAAGAGAGGGAAAATTTGAAAGCAAGCCACCAAGTCTGCCACTTGAACCGTTGTTGGCCATGTGGGTGTCCAGAGCCCCAACCACCATGCCACCTGCTGGCCCCTTCATCCATACATTTTAAGAAGCTATCTTTGCTCTTAGAATGTTTAATATGTTGAATATGCACATTAATTCTGTTGGCAAGAATCTTGCCCTTACCTTGTTTGTTTGCAACAATGCCAACAGCATGCTGGCTAACATTGTAGGTTCCTCAGTTTTGCCATGGTAACATTCAGGCATTCCTTTTTGAACAGTACCCTTTCTCTTGATGTCTACAATACCATCTTTCTTGAAGATTCACATGTACGTTGCCAAAGGAACCACTCTATGTTTTCTAAAAGGCCTAGGAAATATATATTGATGCCTCTCCTCTTCCCCTTTGTGTTTATAATTTTGCCAAAAGGCAAATTTTACCTTTAAATAACATACCACTTCATGGGTAACATATGTACCTTATCTTAGAATATTTATGTCATTCTCCCATTCCTTATAATACTAATGTCATCTATTTTACTTATTTATGTGGTATAATAACCCAATATATTACTATTACTTTAAACAAAGTCTTCTTTTAGATCACTTAAGAATAAGAGTAATACAATGTTTTATTTTACTTTTATTTGTTCCTTCTCTGTCATATTTTCTTTTTTTTTTATGTGTTTCGATCTATATTATTTTCTTCTTCTTAAAGAACTCCATTTAGTACTTCTTGCAGAATAGGTCTGTGGGCAATACATCCTCTCAATACATCCTCTCAGTTTTTGTTAGGATGAGAACATTTTTATTTAGCCTTTACTTTTTTAAAAAAGAATTATTTATTTAATTTTATTTATTATAACTATTACTTTCATTATTATTTTGATTTACTACAGGGCACGTGCACTCATGAGAGAGAGGAGAGAGAAAGAATAATTTTACTAGAGCCAACAGGTGGCATAGTGGTTGCAGGTGCTGTACTCACATATGACCAGCCATGGTTCGAGTCCTGGTCCTGGTGGCTTTCTCTCTTGCAACCTCCCCCCACCATTCTGTCCCTCTCTGGTCAAATTAAATAATAAATTAATTAATATAATAAATAAATAATAAATCAAGATAAATAAAGTAATTCTTAAAAATAATTTTACTAGATAAGCTTCTAGGTCACTGTATTTATATTTTAAACACTTTAAATATTTAACTCCACTTCTTTCTTGCATGGTTTCTGAGGAGAAGGCTGTTGTAATTCTGATCTATTTTCCTTTACAACTAAGGTATTTTTTTGGTCTTTAGCCCTTTTCAGAATTTTCTCTTTAGTTTTTTGCAGCTTGAATTTAATGTGTCTAGATTTAATTTTTTGTTTTGTTTTTGTTATTCTGGTTGTAATTCTTGGAATTTCCTAAATTTGTGGTTTAGTGTCTATCATTCAACTTAGAACATTTTCAGCATCACTACTTCAAATAATTCTTCCTGTCAACCTAACCTGAGGCAAACAAGTAAAGCAAAAGAGTTTATTTTGATGAAGGTTGAGGACAATTGTCCAGGTATCATGATATTCATGTTACCCAAAATATGCATACCTAATTCTTATAGAATCCAGGATGATTTGAAAGGCTTAAGTGGGGAGTGGGTGAGATTATGTTTTAGAAGCAGTAACAGGGTGAACTGGCATCACCCTTTGCTATTGGCATTTGTTGGTATCTTCATTGTTATCAATTGGATTGGCAGTTTCTGGGCACAGATCTTCACAGCAGACCTTGTGACTATTCTTGTTATTGGATGTACTTGTGTAAGAAACGCCCCCTTCATAACCTTCCCTGGCTCAGTTTAATCAGGGTTTGACACAAATGAACACAAATGAGTCCATTTTGATTCTGTTAATTTTTGTATTCTGTTTAGCTCTCTTTTTATTTTCTTTCAGATAGCCAATTACACTGTTGTTATACCTTTTTTTTTTTTTAAGAGGTTTTTGCTATAAGACAGACAGAGAGAGACAGAGAGATAGAAAGCGAGAAATCACCCCCCAGGGGGGATGGCCATGCCACAATCCCTTCTCCTCCATTCTCCTCCTGGGATCTTGGGCACGCACGCACACGCGCCCGGCGTGAGTTTAAGCCACTGGGTCCAGGACTCGAACCGCAGTCGACTACGTGGGAGTCCAGCGACATAGCCATTACGCTAACTGCTGGTCCCGTTATACCTTTTGAAAAAGTTCCACAGAAGTTGTTGGATATTTCGGTCTCTCCCCCTTTTTTCAAAAATTCATTTCTAAATTAATTTAATTTCTTTTTGTATTTCAGTATTGGAAGTCTCTAGTGATAAATATTCAAGTCTATGGATTCTTTGCTCAGCTGAATCCAATCTAGTGATTAGCACATCAGATGCAATCTTCATTTATGTTACAGGATTTTTTTATTTTTATCATTTTCTTTTGCTTATTTCTTAGAGTTTCTATTTCCTGCTTACATTGCTCATCTATTCCTGCATTTTTCTACTTTTTCTCAATTAAAGTCCTTAGCTTATTACTCATAGTTATTTTCAAATTGCTGTCTGATAATTCCAGTACCTGTGGCATCTGGATCTATTTCTGATGTTTGCTTTATATTTTCAAACTGTGTTTTCTTCTTGTCTTTTTGGGAATCTTACAATATTTTGCTGTTGTTGAAAACCGGACATGTTGTATTGGGTAAGACCTGAGTAACTTCCTTTTCCTTGCAAGAACCACAAAGGAATTTTTCTTGGATCTTCAGTATAAAAGTTTTGTGAGATTACTGGTGGTAGAACCCCCGAAAGTATGGGATACTACTAAAGACTGTTGCGTGCAGTAGTTTCTTACTCTCTCTATCGTCCACAACTCAGCCCCTAGTAACTTCTCAAAATGATCATTTGCGTGTTCTACAGATTATGGTTCCAGCACCTTCTCCTTTAGATCTCGTCTGTCTCTACTGTTGTCAGGTTTGCCCTGTGAGCTTGGTTCTCTGAAGGATGTAAGGGAAGTAATTGATTGTTCAATTTACTTTTTTTCTTCTTTTTGTAAGGACAGGAGTAACTACTCACACGTTTCTTATGTGTGGGAGTGGAAACCAAAATTTTAGAGTTGGGATTTTGGGATTTAAACTTAGGTCATCTGAACATGGGAGTTTAACTTTTTTCTTTAGGAGATGCTTTGGGCCAGCTGGCAGCATAATGGTTAAGGTGGCTAGATCTCACATGGCTGACTGTGTGGTTGGAGTCCTGGACCCCCATGGTTTGAAACATGCATCCCAGATGGAGAAATGGAGAAGGGACTACAGAATGACCACCTTCACCTTTCACTTTCCTTCTCTCTCCAGTGAATATACTCACCCTCTAGCAAATAAGAATAAAAAAAGAAAAGAGGAAATGATTCATCTTAAAAAAATTAATAAGACTATTTTCCTCAGTTTAACATTTTTAAAATGTCTTTTTAAAAATATATTTCCAGGGACCAGCAGTTAGCGTAATGGCTATGTCGCTGGACTCCCATGTAGTCAACCACGGTTCGCGTCCCAGACCCGGTGGCTTAAAACTCACGCCGGGTGCTTGTGCGTGCCCAAGATCCCGAGAGGAGAATGGAGGAGAAGGGATTGCGGCGTGGCCATCCCCCCTGGGGGGTGATTTCTCGCTTTCCATCTCTCTGTCTCTCTCTGTCTGTCTGGCGAGCACACGTGCCCTATGGCAAAAACCTCTACCAAAAATAATATATATATGTATATATATTTATATATATATACATATATATATATATATATATATATATATATATATATATATTTTCCAGCTTTTTCTCTGAATTGACTCAGAGAACTACATGACAGTTTCATGGAACCCTCCATTTACATAAAATGAAATGGAGAATTAGGTATAGCTGGCTAAAATTAACAAATATTTGTAAACCTGAGATATTCTAGAATCTGTCTTGATTTCAAGTGGCTGTAATAAACACCTCTGACATAGGCAATAGCCAAGTACTTAAAAGGAAAGGGTGAATGGTATAAACAGAAAAAAAAAAATATTGAGAGCAAGCAGGACAAGGCTGGCCATTTAAGTAGGTCATTAAAGAAGACACAATTTGACTATATTACTCTCCGGAGAGCTTCTTGGTGTGGGTTTATGGACTCTGGGAGAAGGGCCAAGTTGGGTCTAATTATATTTAGATTAACTCTGCAATTTAAACACCTAACCTTTCTGGGCTCTTTTTTCTTTCCTTCTTTCTTCCTGTCTCTCACACATTCCGTCTCTTGTTTTGTTTCTTAAATATGGAATGAGTCGGTCTTTGTTCTCTGACCTTTGAATTAGATGTGTGCTTTAACCTGCTCTCACTTCTCCATCTTTGCTTAAGAATTAAATAAGTTTTATTTTACTTATATGCTGAAAGTCAAAAGATATTCATAATAAAAATTTAAATTAAAAACATGTTGCAATAAATGCACACCCCTATTATTTTCATTTGTTTGTTGCCTCTGGATTTTTCTTTCAATATAATCCAGAAAGATCTAAGAATAATATATTTTAAACTCTAGATACTGTTGAGGGAAGCATTCTCTATGACTATTTATTTCTGGAGTCTTGTTCTTCTTTCACTTTATCCTCTGATGAATTCGTGTTTTACCATTTTTTTTCCCTTTTTTTAAGAATGGCAAGTGAGAGGTTCTTTGCTTTTCAATGTTACTTTTTTTTTTTTTTTTTTTTTTTTTTTTTGCCAGAGGGCCTGTACACTTGCCAGAGCAATGACTCTCAGAGAGAGGGAAAGAGAGAAGTCACCCCCTCATACATCTCCCTAGGGAAGATGGCCATATTGAAATCCCTTCTCCTCCATTTTCCTTTTCAGATTTTTGGCACACATGCACACATGCCCGATGTGATTTTCTTTTCTTTTCTTTTCCTTCCTTCCTTCCTTCCTTCCTTCCTTCCTTCCTTCCTTCCTTCCTTCCTCCCTCCCTCCCTCCCTCCCTCCCTCCCTCCCTCCCTCTCTCTCTCTCTCTCTCTCTTTCTTTCTTTCTTTCTTTCTTTCTTCCTTTCTCTCTTGTTTCTTTCTTTCTTCTTTTGTTTTTTTCTTTGCTCAGCATGATTTTCAAGCACTGGGCCCGAACTGAAACTATAGTCAGCCATGTGGGAATCCAGCACCTTAACCACCATGCCACCTGCTGGCCCCTCAGTGTTGCCTTTTAAAATGGTACATACATGATTTTCTCATGTATAGCACTGAAATATGGTATCTCTGGACTTTTTATAGGCTAACAGATACTTCTGATAAAATAAAGCCAAGAAATTCTTTATTAAAAAATATATATATACGTAAAGTTCATGCATGCAGTAATTTCAAAAAGTTTACAGAGCCCTGGGAACCAGCAGCTAGCGTAATGGCTATGTTGCTGGACTCCCATGTAGTTGACTGTGGTTCGTGTCCCAGACCCGGTGGCTTAAAACTCACGCCGGGTGCGTGTGCGTGCGTGCCCAAGATCCCGAGAGGAGAATGGAGGAGAAGGGATTGCGGTGTGACCATCCCCCCTGGGGGGGTGATTTCTTGCTTTCTGTCTCTATGTCCCTCTCTGTCTGGCAAGCGCACGCGCCCTATAGCAAAAAACCTCTCCAAAAAAAAAAAAAAAAAAAAAAGTTTACAGAGCCCTTAAAGACATAATGAAAGTTTCTGATCATCAGGTAACACTTGACATACATTTATTTATCACAGCTGACTACTACCTCTTGAAAGAAGTGCTGTGGACCACGTTTGGCTTATTCTGTGACAGAAAAGTGAAGAAATTTTTTTGCCTGATTCAGTAGTCTGTTTACTTTAATGTGACAATTTCTTTACCTATGAACCTTATAGGGAAGACCAGGACTTACTGAGAATGACTAGACCCACTGTATGTAATGAGAACAGCACCAAGTTTACTGTGCATATTTATCTATATAATAGATTATAAAGGATACCAAGTAGTCTCCTGTTCCCCTTTCCTAAGTAACTAGTCATAACCTTTAATAGATATGGCTAAGGGAATGGCCTTGTAACAGTTAGGGTAGTTCATTCTCCTGTGTGATGTTATATACACTAGGAGGTCAGCTTTTTGTTTCAGTAACTTATTACTAGATCTTGGACTTTGCTTATGAATTTGCTCAAAATACAGGCTTTGACAAGTGGGAATTGATTTTTGCAGGAGGCTTTGCTTTCCTCTAATATGCTTTACGAAATTATGGCTATGGCAGGGTGAGAGTGTGGCTCCATATATTTTGAACTTGAGTTCATGGTATTGGTGTCTATGCTCTTCAAATAATCATTTAGGTCTAGGACAAGGCATTTAGACAAAGCATCACTGTCAGGGGCAGTAGGGAGAAGCAGAGCCTATAGCTGCCTGTGTAAAAATGGCCAGGAAGCAGTAGTTCCATTACAACAGACAAACACCACCTGGATCTTGTAGATCTTACTGACCTAAGAGTGAGCCTGCTGAGTTGTCATGGTTCAGTTCTCTGAATATGTGTACATGCATATATATTTTTAGTTTCTGTATATAAATGCAGTCAGTGTACCAGTTTGCTACTACACTTATGCAAATTAGGCTGTGATTTAAAAAATGGCCTGATAGGGCTGCTCTGTGACCCGATGGTTAGGAGAGCTGGATCCCCATGTGTGATGGTGGTTAAGAAGCTGATTCTCACATGGCTTACCATGGTTTAAGTCCTGGACCTTGTGGTTTAAAAATCACACCAAGGCATGTGTGTGCATGTCCAAAATCCTGAGAGGAAAATGCAATATGTGGCATGGCCATCTCTTCTGGGGGGTGATTTTTCACTTTTCCTCCTTTTTGTCTCTCTCTAGAGAGCACGTATGTCCTATGACAAAAAAGAGAGAGAGAGAGAGAGAGAGAGAGAGAGAGAGCGAGAGCGAGAGTTGGATTCCACATGACTGACAGTGCGATTTGAGTCAGCTCCCATGGCTTGAAAACCATTCCCATCCTGAGTGCATGTGTACCAAAATCTTGACAGGATGGAGAATTAGAGGAGAAGGGATTCCAACATGATCATATCCCATTGGGGGGGTGCATTCTCCCTCTCCCTCTCTTTCTGTCTCTCTGTCTTTCTCTGGAGAGTGCAAACACCTTCTGGCAAGTGAAAAAAAAAACTAGTTTGATAAAGTCATCCATAATTTGTAAGGGGAATGATAATATGCACGTGATTGACATGAACTAATTAAACTGTAATATCCCAGGCTATTATTTGCTGGGTAGTAATTTCACGGTATAAGAGAAATACCATCATGCTGCTTTACTGTCAGGTTTTCCTCAATGCAAAGAACGTTAAACCTCTCTGTATACCATCGTGCCCATTGTGTAACTCCTCTATATCCAAACAGGATATAATAGCAACTTGAATACAAGATTTTGGATTTGAAACCGAAAGCAAAAAGCTAGGAGTGGAGCCCTATCTATGTCTACACCAATTTTCTGTGAGATCTTTTTCACCTCAGGATATAATTCTGTAAGGAAGTATAACAAGACTCACTTCTTGGGTCCCTGAGAGTAAACTGTAAGAATGCATGTGCATGTGAAGTGCTTTAAAAAGTGCCGGGTCTCTAACACATGCTTAATAAAGATAAGCTATGATCACTACTGCTGCACTGCCTCCTAAGCTGAGACTTCTCACTCAGGACTGTGGACAGTGGTGTAACTCTTGGTTATAAGACACAATCTTTCCCTTGTTCTAAACCTACCTAGATACAAAGCAAACATCCTTATTTTTTTCTGTTTTTATGAACTAACTAAAAGCAGTTACTTCTGTTCTCTTTGGAATCTTATTTACTAGCGCACTCTCACTCATGTTCGGAATGGTTCCTGCTATTTTAGTAACTGCCTTCTTTGCTTAGTTTGTTAATTTAAGTAGTCTGCTTAGCATGACATGTTTTACCTGGAGCTTCAATTCCTTCTGCCATTTTCTCTGAAATGGATCCAATTTTCAGAGATCCTTGTCAGGATATGTTCTTGATGAATCATAAAATAACCAGATGATTCTGTGACTGTGTTCTTGATATACTTGTAGGCACAAATTGGAGCTTGTATATATTTTTCTCTTTCTTTTTTTAATGAACTGTTATCTGCATTACTCTGTGTGTTGATACATCTTGATAACTTCCTCAGTTATGTTGTAGTTTGGCTAAGTTTTCTAAGTAATTTTTGAATTTAGAAGAGTACCTAGATTAAGCCTATTTTTGAGACATAAATATTAACATGCTCTGTGGGATGCCTATGCAAAGTTATTGAAGTAGTCAATAAAGATCAGAACATTTCTGATTTCTATAACATCTATTTTTAAGGTCAGAAGATTTTCTTACTTATTCTAGTAGTTTCTTTATTGAGGGATAGGCTCCTTTGGCTCTATTTCCCCATATACTTTTTTTTGAAGAGGTTTTTGCTATAGGGCACATGTGCTCAGCAAAAAGACAGAGAGAGGGACCAGCAGTTAGCGTAATGGCTATGTCGCTGGACTCCCACGTAGTCGACCGCGGTTCGAGTCCCGGACCTGGCGGCTTAAACTCACGCCGGGCGCGTGTGCGTGCGTGCCCAAGATCCTGAGAGGAGAATGGAGGAGAAGGGATTGCGGCGTGGCCATCCCCCCTGGGAGGTGATTTCCTGCTTTCTATCTCTCTGTCTCTGTCTGTCTGGTGAGCGCACGCGCCCTATAGCAAAAACCTCTCCAAAAAAAGAAAAAAAAAAAAAAAAAGACAGAGACAGAGAGACATAAAGCGAGAAATCACTCCCCAGGAGGGGATGGCCACGCTGCGATCCCTTCTCCTCCATTCTCCTGTTGGGATATTGGGCATGCAGGCACATATGCCCGGTATGTTTAAGCCACTGAGTCTGAGACTTGAACCGTGGTTGATTACATGGGAGTCCAGCAACATAGCCATTTGGCCAACTGCTGGTCCCCCCGCCAATATACTTTTAAAAAAGTATTTATGCATTTATTTCTCCCACAACAGAGAGAGAGAAAAAAAAAAAAAAGAGAGAGAGAGAAATCTTCACATCAAGATCCACTCCATCTCAGCCAACCCAGATCACAATGTGCCCATGTACATCCAGCATGCTCAGGCAGATGCCAGGACTTGAACCCAGGGTCTTTTCCATGTGGGTCCAATTTCATTACCACTGTGCCACGCTGACAGTGTTTTAAGTGTGTATTGTCAATTTTTGCTCAAAAAATATCATTTTATTGACAATTCGATGATTTCCCAAATCCTAGTTACCTAATCTCACTCGATTCTCCCTTTCTTCATACCATTCTGTTTTTCTAATAACTTCAGTTCAGTTTATTGTCTTTAAAGGAAGTGAAACATTGTTTCAAGAAATATAATCATTGTTACTTACTAACTTGATACTTTTTTTATCATCCTGAGATTTTATTCAGCAGGTTACTTCTATTTTTCATGAGTCCTGCTTTCCTGCATATTAACTAACTAATTCCCCTAATAGTTCAAGAGAAGTGCTTCTTTTATTTTTTTAGGTGTGTGTATGTGTGTTTGTGTGTGTGTGTGTGTGTGTGTGTGTGTGTGTGTTTGTCTTCGTTTGCCAGAGAGTGTACTTGGTCTCCAGAAAGAGTGAGAGAAAGAGAAAGAATCCCCCAATAAGGCATGGGCATATTGCAGTCCTTTTTTGCTTAAATATTTCAGCCTGTGAGGATTTTGAGCATGCATACATACACATGTGCCAGTGCGTTTTTGTTTAATGCCAACAGGGCTGGGATTTGAACCTTGGTGGGCTATGTAGGATCTAGTTCTTACACACAGTGCTTAACTGCTGCTCCCTCTGGTCTTAAATGGGCTAAATATTTAGAGCAGAGAGTACAATTGAGGACTCCTATTTGAAATCCTTTGCTCTTTCCATGAGACAACACTAAACTTACAAAAATGGCATTTATGTCATTGGAACTAGTCTACAGAGTCTCAAAGGAAATGATTGACTTTGAACATGCACTTCCATTAAACTCTGCCTCTCCTCTGGCACTGATCCTAGGAGAATGCCTTTTATGTGTCCAGGCACATAACAATGTGGTTTCTAAATGATAGCAATGTTTAAAATAACATTTTTCAGCAGTGTCATTCCAGGAACTAATCTACGGTGTAGCAGCAATCTCTTCAGTTTGAAGCTTTCTCTACTGTGAAGAGAAAGTGCAGGCTTTAATATATCATGGTGTCTCTTTTATTCATTTCTTTCAGCTTTTTGCTTAATGCATATTAATTATAACATATTTTTGAGTGATAGCTCAGTCATCGAATTTGGAATCATGATCTAGGAGCCTGCTAAAAGAGCTCATGCAATTTTTTACATGCTGATGAGTTTTGGTTGTGGATAGCTTTACATTTGTATAAACCTTATAATCTGGTACTCTTATAACACTGGCACTTCAATATAGAGCATTATAATTCTTGCTTTGTGGGACATCCATGTTACCAAAGTTGTATTTTATATAGCTAGTAATTTTGACTGGCATAATCTTTTTAAAGAGATTTCTGTTATAAGGTGCATGCGTAGAGACAGAGACAGAGAGATAGAAAGAGAAATCACTCCCCAGGAGGGATGGTCATGTCACAATCCTTTCTCCTCCATTCTCCTCTCAGGATCTTCAGCACACATACACACAAGTGCCTGGAGTGAGTTTTAAACTGCCAGGTCTGGGACTCGAACCATGGTTGAGTCCATCAACATAACCATTATGCCATCTGCTTGTCCCTTGACTAGCATAATTTTTAGCCAGTAGGACTTTAAACCATATGATAACAAATTTAAAATAGCTGGTGTATTTATCATGGTTCTCCAGATAAACATAACCAACAGGATGTGTGCATATATCTATGCACTTAATCTATACAGGGAGAAAATGAGGAGATTGATTTTAAGGACTTGGTTCACTTGATTTTAGGGGCTGGCCAGTAGAACATCTGTAGTGCAAGCAGCCTGGCAAGTTGGAGATCTGGAAAAGTGTTGCAATAACCAGTCAGAGGACAGTCTGGGGGCAGGATCCCTTTATCCTCCAGGGAACTTCAGTCGTCTTCTCTTAAGGTCTTTGACTGATTAGTTGAGACTCGTTCATAATATGGAGAGTAGTGTCCAAGTTTACTGATTTAAATTTATCACATTTAAAATGTTTCTTGGGTCAGTTTGTGACCTAGTGGCAAAGGCAGCTGAATCCCACATGGCTCACCGCATAGTTCAAGTCCTGGACCAGGTGGTTTGAAAAACACACTGGGCACATGTGTATGCATGCCCAAAATCCCAAAAGGAGAATGGAGGACAAGGGCTCCACTCCCCTGTGGGGTGCTTTCTCGCTTTCTCTCTCTGTCTTTCTCTAGCAAATGCACATGCTCTATAGCAAAAAAAAAAAAAAAAAAAAAAAAAAAAAAAAAAAAAAAAAAAAAAAAAAAAATTTCCTCACAGCAATGTCTAGACTGGTGTTTGATCGAACATCTGAGTATCCTAGCCAAGTAAACACATACATTAGCCAACACTGGTAAGTTCTAACTGTTTATGTTGCTTTCTTCAAAAATTCATATAATTTAATTCCAAACATCTAGACCTATCAAATTTAAAGGCCTCTGTGATGCATACACAAGTTAATACAATTTAATACAAAATTAACCTTTTGGATTTTGCAATTAATCTTTTTTTTTTTTTACAGTGGGAAGTTCTTAGGTGTTAATGATCCTTATAACATAAGGAGACTTTAAAAGTTTTTACTAGTAATAGCCAGTTATATCAAGGTTCACAACTTGATTGGCACCCTTTCACAGTGCTAAAAAAGGTAGTTTTTGTTAAATAATACTTAAAATTTTATGGGTTTCTGGAAATCAAAATTAACCTGAGTTTATCTTTAAAATATCCTCATTTAGGCATCTGTTTTAATGAATCCATCATCATTTTCTTTCCATTTGAAACAACATTCATTATGTTTTTGAATGTTTATATTTTATTGTTTTTTGGCTAGAAGGCATTCAATAACTATCAATTTTCCACTTTTCTTATAGTATAAACTGAAATGCACTAAGCACAGTTATTAGTTAACCCGGGCTAGTTGAGACTCGGTTTATACACATATACCATGATCACTGAACCAGGAGAAGGGGCACTTATGAGTTAAATGTGCTGCTTCTTAAAGTTTCTACCCAAACATGACCTATACCATTTCTGCTTGCACTTTGTGAATGATGTAAGTTAAATGACTACGGGCCTAACTGCAAAATGGAAAAAGTGTAATTAGACTGTAAAACTGGGGAGAGGGGCTCTGAAATACTTGTGAATAGTTCCCGTACCAAGAACAGGCACTGTTTCAAGTGTGATTCTGAAACAGGACTGATTTCAGCTTTAATACTTGGATAAGAATGGCTCATAAAGATATTTTGTAATTTTTCATAATAAGGAGATAGGTGGGCTCCGGACTGAAGTAGCAGCTCAAGAATGCTATGAGAAGTCAGTTTATTTTCATATTTCTGTTCTACTTTCCCCAGAATCATGAATTTTTATCCTTAGCCTGGCCACCTTATTGTTTCAGGAAGACTTCTACAGCTATAAATATTACATCTTCACACATCTGTCCCTAAATCAGCAAGGAGGGAGCAGTCTTTCTTCTTTGACATCTCTCTCCCTCTATCTCTCTCTGAGAGAGATTTTTCTTTAGAAGAGATAAATCTGTTTTCTTAGCAGACATTCGTTGTTTGTTATTACTGAGAACCCTGTCATCTGGCAACCCTTAGTGATAAGAAAAGTTAGGAAAGTATCTGAAAAGGGATATTTCAAAAGGGGGCAATTGCTTTAGAAGATTATTATGGCTTTACTGTCATTTTCTCGTTGGAGCTGGGCACATTGCCTTAAACAAAATCATAGCTCTGACATTTAAAAAAAGAAGGGGAAATAGTGATGAGAATACAAGAGCACCTTTTACAGCAACAACAAAACCTTCCAAATTGATTAGGGAGACGACCATACGTTTGAGCTGAGTTTAAGCAAGAAAGATTGCCAGGTAACCTAAGAAAGTTAAAAAGCAGGCTATGGAAGGATGAGATTATTTCAACTAAGGGGTCAGGTCAACATCATTAAGGCAGTGACATATGAAGATATTCTTGAGACTGGATGAATTTTAATGAACAAAGAAAGGATATTCCAGTTGGAAATAACTAAGGTAAAGAGTCAGAAAATGAAAATACTATGGAATAGATAGAATTTAAAAACAGAGCTATGACTATTACACAAGAGCTTGGATTTTTTTTTTTTTTTTTTTTTATTGTTGTTGTTTTTTTTATTTTACTTTTTTGCTTGAGAGAGATTTTTGCTATAGGGAGGATACACTTGCCAGAGTGACAGAGAAACAGAAAGTGAAAAATCACCCCCTTCCCCCGCTGGGGGAGGATGGCCATGCTGCAATCCCTTCTCTAATCTCCTCTTGGAATCTTGGGCACACACTCACATGCACCTGGCATGAATTTCAAGACTCCAGGTCCAGGACTTGAACCACGGGCAGTCATGTGGAAGTTCAGTGACATAACCATTATGCCATCTGCTGATACCTGAGGTTGGATTCTTTGGGGAACCTAATAACTCAGGGGCATTGTGATCTGGTGGTTAGGAACAATTGCTCCAGACTTATGCAATCTCAATACCATTTCAGTTCTATTACTTACTCTCTGTAAAACAAGAAGCTAAAATTTTTATACTGGATTCATATAAAACAACTCAGCAAATTTATTGATTAATTCTGATAGTTTGTATATTCTGGAGGGTTAATTCTATATACAATTATGTCACTTGCATACCTATACATAATAAGAATTTTACTGCGTTGTGTTCTTTCTGATTCTGCATTCTGCTTTATCATAAAGGGTTTTTAAAACATTTTTATTAAAATTTTTTATTATTCTTTTTACCAGCAGGTGGTACAGTGGTTAAAGCACTGGACTCCCACATATTGACCATGATTTGTGTCCCAGCGGCTTGAAACACACAGGGAACATGTGCATGCATGTCCAAAATCCTGAGAGAATGGAGGAAAAGGGATTGAGGCATGGCCATCCCCCCTGGGGGGGGGTAATTTTTCCCTCTCTTTCTGTCTCTCTGGTGAGTGTACCTTATAGTAAAAATCTCTCAAAAACTTTTTTATTCATGATACAGTATGTATACATGCATGACAGAAAGAGAGAGAAGTGCTCTCTGCAGAGTATCATTATACCACAATATCTCCTTCTCCTGGACCTCCAGTTTATCAGGATCTTGGTCATGTGCTTGGGCATCTGATGTGTTCTAGGTCGACTGGGCCAGGAATCTGAACCTGTGGCTGACCGTGTGGCTTCCAGCACCTCAACTCAATTTGCTACCAAGTGTGTCACAGAGGCTGAGCTTGAGCTCATGTTTTCTTTCTTTCCATTTACTTATTTCACTGGCTAGACTTTATAGCCAAATATTAAATAGAAGATAAGGAAATCATTGTCACACTATTAATATTGAGAAAAAGTTGTATTTTATTAGATATGATGTTTGTTGCAGACATTTTATACCTGTCCTTTGTCACGTTAAGAAAATTTTTTTTCTACTTTATTATGAACTTTCTTTTTGTACTGAAAATGTGCATTAAATTTTATCAAATGCTTTTTCTGTATTTACTGAGTTAGTCATATGATTTTCCTTCATTATTCTGTTAGTGCTGCAATACTAATTAATTTTATATTGATAAGACAATCTTGAATGAGCGAAATATATTGGGACATTAACATTTTTGTGTACCATTGGATTTAGCTTGCTGAAATTTTGTTTATGAATGTTCTGTGTTCATGAAAGAAGTTAAGGTATAGTTTTCCTTCTTAGTAATATTGTTATGATTTTAAAGAAACATGTTATACTAAATTTATAAAATATTCTGTTTTTCTTTTCTCTCAGAGAGTTTGAGTAAGCTTTGTATTTGTACTATCTTTTCATTTTGCTTTGTTTTTGATTTTTGCTATAGGGCATATGCACTCTCCAGAGAGAGAGAAAGAGAGAGAGGGAAATCACCCTGGGGGGATGGTATGTCACAATCTCTTCTCCTCCATTCTCCTCTCAGGATTTTGGACACACGTGCACATGTGCCTAGTATGTTTTTTAAACCACTGGATCTGGGATTCAAACCACCCAGTTGTCTATACTGGCTCCAGCAAACCCATCCACTATGCCACCAGCTGGCCCATTTTGTGCTATCTTATCTTAGAGAGATTTTTTCATTTATATTTTCTTCTTTTGGAGAAAAATTTTAGTTTAGGATTTCTTTAACAGTTATTCATTTGGGCAATTTTCATAAGTTGTATTTTTCCAGTGTATGCTTCATTTATCTATTTCTACAATCTATTTTTTTTCACTTTCTTGATCTGATTGCTTTTTTTTTCAAACTTTGAAGTATAGTTAACAAAGTTATTGATTTTAAACCTCTTTTTCTAATGCTCAACTTACTTCAGAAAATATATTTATATAATGCTGTAAATTCCCCACTAAGCATTGCTTCAGTTTAAACTCAGAGATTTTTTTTTTTTTTTTTTTGAGAAGATTTTGCTATAGGGCGTGTGTGCTTGCCAGAAAGACAGAGAGAGACAGAGAGACAGAAAGCGAGAAATCACCCCCCCCCCCCCAAGGGGGATGGCCACGCTGCAATCCCTTCTCTTCTATTCTCCTCTCAGGATCTTGGGCACTCACGCACATGCACCCGGCATGAGTTTAAGCCACCAGGTCTGGGACACGAACCATGTTCGACTGCATGGGAGTCCAGTGACAAAGTCATTACGCTAACTGCTAGTCCCTCACAGATTTTTTTTTTTCTTGCAGAGGTTTTTGCCATAGGGCATGTGCACTTGCAGGTGATGGGGGGGTGGGGTGAGAAAGAGGTAGGCAGACACAGTAAGAAGGAAAGTGAGAGATCTCCCCCCAGGGAGAATGGGCATGTTGCAATTCCTTCTCCTCCATTCTCCTCCCAGTATCTTGGGCAGGTACACACACACCAGCATGATTTTCAAGCCATCAGATCTAGGACATGAACTGTGTTCCGCCATTTGGGAGTCCAGCGACGTAACTGCTATGCCATCTGCTGGCCCCTTAAATTCAGTGTTTAACTCTGTTACTTATATATCTCAAATTTCTATTTTTTAAATAAGTTCCTGTTCTCTAGTAAAACTTCTATTTTTAATGTATTTTGTTAAATATAGTAACATAATTATTTTTATTTCTTATTTTTTAGAGAGGTTTTTGCTATAGGGCACGTGTGCTCACCAGAAAGAGAGAGACAGAGAGACAGAAAGTGAGAAGTCACTCCCCAGGAGGGATGGCCATGCTGCAATCCCTTTTCCTCCATTCTCCTCTCGGGATCCTGGGCACGCATGTGTGTTTAAGCCACCGGGTCTGGGACTCCAACCACGGTTGACTACATGGGAGTGCAGCAATGTAGCCATTATGCCATCTGCTAGTCCTGTAACACAATTATTTTACAGTCCAGGTCTAATAATTCCAGTGGCCGAATCACCAGTTCTATTGTCTAGGTAGATAGTGGCTTTCCTGGCTGCCTTCTGGCAAGCTTAGTGATTTTACTGAATGCCAGGCACTACATGTGAAAATAGTGCACAGGAACTGAGGCCCTGATTGATATTCTTTTCCTTTTGTAATTCTAATTCAAAATCTGGAGTATGTTCTTAGGAATGCCCTTGCTTGGTTGGCTCTGGATTATAACTTTTTGTGCCCCAAACTCTGGGAGATTGTGAGAAGCTCACCTCTATAGCTACAGAATTTAGCAAGGACCAGCAGATGCCACAGTGATTATGTCATAGTGGTTATTTGAGTCCTGGACCCAGAGGCTTGAAACTCACACTGGGTCTGTGTGTGTGTATGCCCAGAATCCCAAGGAGAATGAAGAAGGAAGAATTGCAGCATGGCTATCCCCCCTGGAAGGGAGGGTGATTTCTTGCTTTCTGTCTATCTCTGTAGAGCACACATGCCCTATAGCAAAAATCTGAAATAAACAAAGAAAGAGAGGAAGGAAGAAAAAAAAAAGAAAGAAGAAAGAGAAAGAAAAAGAAAGAAGAAAGAGAAAGAAAAAATACAAGAAAGAAGAAAGAGAAGGAGAGAAAAAGAAGAAAAAGAGAAAGAAAAAAGAAAGAAAGAAAGAAAGAAAGAAAGAAAGAAAGAAAGAAAAAGAGAGAAAAAAGAGAGAGAGAGAAGAAAGAAAGAAAGAAAGAAAGAAAGAAAGAAAGAAAGAAAGAAAGAAAGAAAGAAAGAAAGAAAGAAAGAAAGAAAGAGAAAGAATGAATTTGGGGTTTAGCTCACTGTAGTTCTCCTGTGGTCAGTGTCTTGCCCACTCATCTGAGATGTTTTAGAATTTTCAGTGTCCAATTCTTGCCTCTGCATCCCTTTAAGACTGCTGAGAATTTGGTTCTGATTTCCAGACTTTCAGCACAAATCTCTACTCAGTCTTTTAACTTCTTGGTCTTATGCCACTTACCAATCAGCAAGTGCCATGATGTAAAATGCATCAACAAATGTTAGATTCCTCTCGATGTACTTTCACTTCTCAGGAAGTACAAGTCCTAGCCCTCAAGTCTTGGCTGCCTTTGTGTCTTTTTGATACTCTGAAACATTTTTTTAAATTTAATTTTGTACAGCTTTTCAATTTTTGTTTTAGGAATAGTACCAGAAAGAGAAAGTACTTAATACATTTAGATTTTTTTGGTAAAGTTTGGTAACAATACTTGCTCACCATACCTCAAATAATGAGATATATTTGGCATACTACCAAGCATCATAAAAATTAAAAATCACTGTCTCCTTAAATTATTATTGTCTTTTATCTTAAAATTACATTTTCTTCATGTTCAATCTCTTGTTAGAGTCATTTTCTTTTTCTGAATTTAGCGCAGGGTTTTAAAATAACATTTCCTATCTTAATCTCTTAAGTGATAGATTAATAGTATGATTTTTATCCTGAAAAGAAAGATATGGTGAAATTTATAGTATTCCAATGACTGCATTATATTTCACTGATGAAATAAAGTTAATGAGAATTAAACCTGTTTCATTTATTTCCTTTTTCTCTTCTTTTTCTTTTTTTTCTTTTTAGTTAATACGAGTTTTTTCTCTGACCTTTCTTGTCATTTGCTTTCTGCGTAAAGCAATAAATTTTTCCTTGGAAGCCCACTGCCTTCACACCATTTTATAGGACCTGAGAATATGCTCTCTGCACCCTAAAAATAACAATTTCCTCACCATTTTCCAGACGTGGCATGTTTTAATGAAACTGCTTGCACAGAAGCCAGCACGTTACCTTGCTTCATGCCTTTCATGACATTGATGGTTTTCTGCTCTATTTCCCAGGTCATCCCATTTGATGAACTGGTTTCTCTTCTTTCTATTTCTTACTTATGCTCTCCCTTTTCTGTAAATTATTGTGACCATTTACCTAATGATCTTTTCATAATCAGTAATCTGTGATTTATAAGTATCCGAAGTGTTAATAACATATTAGAGATGACATTATCAACCATAGCCCTGGATGGAGCACTCTCCGTGGCACACACAGTGTGCAAGTACACCAGGAAACACTCCAGCCCCCACTCAGATTTAGGTCATATTGATAGATTTTGTTATGTGAATGTTTTTGGGAAAGAGGGTAAGCCAGAGAAAGAAAACCGAGTGTTTGAGAACGGTATCTGCTTAATTATGTTCAAGGTTTCTGATCTTTCTGTATTTTTCTTTGGTCATGCTCCCTTTTGCAGACCTCTCCCTGATTCCTTCTATTATACTTTACATATACACCTCTGCTATGCTATCATTATTTAGATTATAGGTAATTAAAATGTGAGTGCCCTCAAAGATCAGCACAGTGTTGTGATCATTTTTATTTATCTTGTAAACATGTAATGTACATTTGTTAAGCTGATTAAAATAAGGAGCTAAATGGGACATTTATTAACCTAATTATCAGACACTTCTGCAAAGTGCTTTGGAAAATAAAAATCATAATTATACTATAATTGTATTAAATTATATTGGATTATTTGTCCTTTTCCTCTCTTTTTAACTGTAGGACTCCTCTCTGATAGATGTATTGGGAATTTAGCAGATCATTTCAGTTCTGGGTACTTATGAGACTCTATTCAACTTAACAGGGTGGTGAAAATCTACATATTAGCAGAGTTATTATACTTTTCTCTGTAAGTACTCTCAATGGAAATTAAAGTAACATGTAAACTTGTTGTACACAATTATATGTTCCTGGATAATTCTTATTCCAAATACTTTTTCCAAGAATCATCTTGGCCCATTTCCAAGATTCCCTCATTTTTAACAAAGACCTTAGGGGAGAAAGATATTTGATCTTTTTTACTGTTTTTATATTTTTTATTCACAAACAGGATTTTTTTCAATTATGTGATAACTATGATTTCTGATTCTGTTGTCTCTTTTTTTCATAGTGCATTTCTTTCAGAGGAGAGAGAAAGATAAGCACCGTCAACAGGGCCTCACACTGAGACCCTTCTCAGCCAGCGAGGGTCATGGGCCTGTGTGGAAGGAATGGACATGCCAACCTGGGAATGGAACCCAGGATCTTCTGTGTGGACCCAGCTTCACTTGGGAAGTGCAACTCGCCTGCACCACTGAGCTGGCCCCACCTTTCTTGCATTCATGTGACTCTAAAGCAACAGGCCTTGGTCACATTTAGTCACTTCTCTAGACCCAGTCATCAGTGCTGACAGCCCAAGTTACCCCACTGGTTTTTAGTTTTGTTTTTGTTCCTGGAAAGCAAACGATCCTAATATCAGGGGATAACTTGTAAGATTGTCAATCTTCTGGACCTGAACCTGTGTTACTGTCATTTTTCCTTTTTAACTCTCTGATTTGAAATGAGATGTATAAATGCAAATATAGATAATAATTATTGCAGTAAGTAGTAAATTTTGAGTGTAATTTGTAAGTTAAGAGAATTTTTTAAATTTAAACATATCATAAAGAAAAATACTCATAGTGCTCATGGATATTAACTGATTGGTAGTGATGCCTCAAAGCATATAACTAGAGAGTATTTTCTTTTTTGTATTGTGTACTATACTCTAGTTATGTTTTTAAGTCAATAGAAACAATGTGATTATTGAGATTAAGAGGCAATGAACATAGGGAACCAGCAGTTAGCGTAATGGCTATGTCGCTGGACTCCCATGTAGTCGACCGCGGTTCGCGTCTCGGACCTGGTGGCTTACAACTCACGCCGGGCGCGTGTGCGTGCGTGCCCAAGGTCCCGAGAGGAGAATGGAGGAGAAGGGATTGCGGCGTGACCATCCCCCCTGGGGGGTGATTTCTCGCTTTCTGTCTCTATGTCTCTCTCTGTCTGTCTGTCTGGCGAGCGCACGCGCCCTATAGCGATAAACCTCTCCAAAAAAAAAAAAAAAAAAAAAAAAAAAGAGGCAATGAACATAATGAGGAAAAAATTACACACATATATTTTAAAAGATCATTGCCTTTAGTCTTAGCCTTAAAATATATCAAGTATATGTCCTAAGGCAAATCACCTGAGATTCTATATACTAGATTGTTAAACAGAGCTAAAGTTAATATTCAAGAATTTGCTATGTTGATTTGTTAGTCTAAAATTAAGGATTAATACTCAATCTTCATCTTCATCATTAATGAAGCACCTTCCATATAATCTCGTTTCCTTTTATTTTGTCTCTTCTCACTTGTTGTATTGGCATGTAAATTTATTGTTCTCATTCCAAGGAGACAGTTAAGGTAGAATTTTTTTCTTTTCCTAGATATTTTTGCTATAGTGCATGTACACTTGCTGGAGAGACAGCGAGTAACAGAGAGACAGAAAATGAGAAATTACCCCCCAGAGGGAATGGCCATGCCATAATCCCTTCTCCTCCATTCTCTCATTCTTGGGATTTTGGGCACACAGGCATTCAGGCCCGGCGTGAGTTTTAAGTCATCGGGTCCAGAATTCTAACTGCGGTCTGTTACGTGGGAGTCCAGCAACATAACTTTTGCGCCATCTGCTGGTCCCAAGAAAGAAATATTTACAATGATAATTCCATTAATTGTGTATTTTGAATCATGCAATGCACTTTAGTTCTCCTGAGAGGCCTTCAAGGTCGATGTTGGGTATTCTTTGAAAAATAGTAATTAATTATACTCTACCTTTTTTCCCAGCACAAAACCAACTGAGATGTAGGTTTGGGTATCTTGAAGTGATTAAAATATCAGCATTTCTGTTAGAAAGCAGGAGTAGGTAATATAATTACAAATAAGCCCCCTGGTTGCAGTACTTCCCTGCTGAGATCAGACCACATTCCCCATTTATAGGGAGTTCAAGTACTCAGAGAAGACACCTTGCCAACTGCAAGAAGGAATCTGTCTTTTTTCTAACTTTGAGTTCAGAGAATCTCCAGGTTCTAGATTTCAAATGACTTGTGGCTTCAACCTACCTCTGGAAGAAAATCTTCATCCCTGGACAGGAGCATTATTGCATGCAGGAAAATTATTTAGTCTAGTACACAAGATATGAGGGACAATAGGTAGAAAAGTTGCTATAGTAATTTAATACTTCCCAATAGAAGGATGTAACCAATAGTGTCGGACTCTTCCCATCTCTCTAATCAGATAAATCAGTTTCTACTTCCTGCTGGGAAGTGTGCATAAGGGGTATAGCCTCAGATTGTAGCTCAAAAATGAGTCCATCCTAGTGGATGTCACCTTTTTGGGAACCTAGAGCGAAAAATGTGGCTTCCTATCATAGAAGTTATTATTTCTTCCAGTTTATAGATAAGATCACTGGAACTCAGGGTGATTAAGTTATTTCTACCAAGTCTCAACAGGGAGTAAATGAAAATACAATAATTCAAAGCCAAATTTTTCAGTTCCATAGTTTATATTCTTCTTCTTTTTTTTTTTTTTTTTGAGAGGTTTTCGCTATAGGGCGTGTGCGCTCGCCAGACAGACAGAGAGAGACAGAGAGATAGAAAGCGAGAAATCACCCCCCAGGGGGGATGGTCACGCCGCAATCCCTTCTCCTCCATTCTCCTCTCGGGATCTTGGGCACGTACGCACACGCGCCCGGCGTGAGTTCTAAGCCACCGGGTCCGGGACGCGAACCGCGGTCGACTACGTGGGAGTCCAGCGACATAGCCATTACACTAACTGCTGGTTCCTCATAGTTTATATTCTTTAAAGGTAGTCAAGGAAGCAGATATGCAACAAAACTGATGTGAAGAAATGTTTTGGGACACTGCAGCTGCATATGACCAATACGAAGCACAGATATTTATCTATTTTTGAGGATCATTATGCAAATAAAATTAGCTAATGCATATTAAAGTGATTTATCAACTTGAAGTTATAAAACTATTGCTGATTATTATCACAGTTAATGTTTCTCTACATCAACTTCCTCTTCCATAATATAAGGTTAATGATTCTTGCCTTGGCTGCATCTTAAATTCCTGTGAGAATTAAGCACAGTAATGTACCTGAAAGCTCTCTTTAAGCTATAAAGCACTACACAAATGAAGGTTACCATTATTGATTCATGCATTAATAGTTAGTCCTCAAACATGAGTTAGTTAATGCTTTAATGATGAAAATTTGAACTACAAAATCTGTTAGAAAATGCCGGTATAAAGTAAACAGAGGTTGAGACCATAATTTCAGGTGAACAAAATGCGGCCAAGGGACTGATTAGACTAATTGAACATTGCATCGTATTGATTTTGTGGTTTCTTTCTACTTTCCAGCTCAGAACGCAGAAATGCTAAAGGTTTAGACATTGGAAAACATTCACGTGAATCCAATGCATCAAATTGATGGCTCTCTTGCCTCCCAAAAATATACTCCCTGGACCAGCAGCTTGGGAATCACCTGGATGCTTGTTAAAAATAAAAAATTTCAGATCTTATGCCAGATGTACTAAATCACTATCTGTAGTTTAACATCAGAAACACTGCTTGGTAGGAAGTTAAAAAAACAGTGACTTGCTACACTACTAAAAGTATGCCAATTATTGAATTCATTGGGTCATTGGAAAGGTCAAGACACATTTTTGCATAGAAAAAATATGTCATGACTTTTCCACTGACCCAATATATAATGCAACCAGGAAACTTTTTCCAATAGTACTTATGATACTTATGATATTCTCAATTAATACCTTCAGTACTTTAATTGCCATATTATGTAATATGTAATAATGATTATTTAGAAAGTCAAAAATACTAGATATTCATGAACTTTCTTTTTCTTTTGTGCTTTTTAAAAATATATTTAGTTTACCATTCATCTTTTTTTTTAAGATTTTTGCTATAGGGCATGTGTGCTCACCAGAGAGACAGAGATACTGACAGTGAGAAAACATCCCCGAGGAGGATGGCCATGCTGCAATCCCTTCTCCTCCATTCTCTTCTCAGGATTTTGAGCATGCACACACAGATGCCTGGTATGAGTTTTAAGCCACTGGGGTCCAAGATTTGAACTGCAGTCAACTACATGGTAGCCCAGCAACATAACCATTATGCCATCTACCGGTCTCCCCATTCTTCTTTAACGTCTTCACTGGATTCGTACATCCACTCATTTACTTAATAATTATTTTTGAATGATGATAAGATGCCAAACAATCTGCTCATTTCTGAGTATATAAAGGATGGATATCATACAGGTTCCTTACCTGATGGTGCCTAATTCTTGAATCTTGGAAGATAGAAGCAAATATATACATAGGTAGAAACAGAATAGTTCTGGAAGGTAACCAGATGGTGGGACAAGTGCTACTTAGAGGCAGCTATCTGGGCAGGTTATCTAAGGCAGGGATATTTTATCAGCTTTGAAGGATAAGAGGAAAGAGACCATTCAAAAGTTGAGCAGAGGCCAGATTGCTAAAACTTTAAGGAAGAAAAGAGCTTGATAGGTTCCAGAAACTAAAAGGAGGCTAGAGAGTCTCCAGAATGAGTTGGGCAAAATGAATAGTCGTTTAGATGGTGGAGATGAGTTTAGAAAGACCAGCCAGCAGGTTGCGTGGAGGTTAAGATGGCTAGATCTCATATGACTGCACAGTTTGAGTCCAGAGTGACAGCTTGAAAACATGCCAGGCATGTCTAAGTGCATACCCAAAATCCTGAAAGGAGAATGGAGGAGAAGGGATTGTGGTGTGGCCATATCCCCTGGGGGGTGATTTCTCACGACTTTCCCTCTTAGTTTCTCTACTGTGACCACATGAGCCCTAGAGCAAAACAGAAAAAAAAAGAAAAAGGAAAAGAAAGAAAGAAGAAACATAAGCAGGGCCTTGACTAGTCATTCTCCCAGGTTGATGTGCTTTAAACGGATAGAGAAAGAGTAAAAGTGGACAATTACATTTGTAACAGGCACAATTTACATTTGAAAAAGATTACTTTGCCTGTTATATGAAGAATAATTTGGACAGGGATAAGTCAGAAGCCTGCAGGAATAATCGATGGCTTGGAGGAAGGTGATAGATTTTATAAATATTTATTTGTGTGGATGACTGCTGTGTCATCAGATCCATTCCTCACTATCACCATTTCTGTGGGGCATTTCAGGCTGTTTTCCCCAGCGTAGCTGGCTTCCACTGCCAGAGGCACAAGTTGGAGATTGGAAAGAAGGAAGACATCTCTGCAGGTGCAACATTTCACCATGTCTCCAGCTTACTCTAGACTGGCTTGCTCTGCTTCCAGCGTCTACCAGATGTTGCTAGCCTCTAGGTCCTCATAACAACTTGTTCTCCACTGGCCCTGCTGTTAATCTTTGAGTTGCCTCACCGACTTTTGTTTAGCTTCTCACCTTCATAACCATACTGGTATGCTTGCTATAGTTTTCCCTTTCCTATTTAGACCCGAAGGGATGTAGAAGTTAGGGAGAAAGAATGAAGAATGTTACCCAAACTTTCACTTAGATCAACACAGTGTGGAGATTAGAGCAAGCCTAAAGAAAAGCCAGTAATTCATTTTTGGATATGCTGGTCTTAATACAATCGAATGCAAATATCTAGGAGGTAATTTTCTGCATATGTCTAGAACTCATACCATATTCTGAGTTATAAATCTCTGCGTCATCAGATATTGGGGATGTTTATCTTCATGGGAATGTGTCAGTTATCCAGAAAAAGCTGTAGAGATTAAAAAAAAAATGAGAGGGATTTGGAGTCAATTTTAGAGACTTTGAAGTTGGCTAGTATAAGAATGCAAAGGAGACCAAGAAAGAACCACAGGTTTCCTGGATTCAGGTTAATTAAATAACTAGAATATGAAGATGTCCAACAAATTATGCTGCCCAAGAAAATATTGATATGTGTTGGCAACACAAAATCAGTAAAACCAGGCCTTGAAAAATAGGAGAAAGACATTAAGACAAGTTGAATTTTACTTTAATTGTGAAATAATTTGGCATTCTTGGTTCTGATGCACATTTTTATTTTATGAGCCCTGGGCTATGAGCAGACTGCTGCCTACAGGTGGCCAAGCTCAATTGAAAAGTCAAACCTAGTCTAGGGAGCCCATGTGGCTGAAACCCAGTGTAACCTCTTCGAACTAAAGTAGGTACCCTGATTCAATGCTACTCTTCTGGAGGCAAAGAGACTTCCTGTATACCACTATCCAGATGGGAAAGGTTTGTTCTAACATTTACAAAAGTATCTGTGCCTTAACAGTGGCTTTGGGAGAAGGGAAGACCAAGGGTCCTGGGTCACCAAGTGCAATTTTAAGTGAAACCATCTAAGATGTCAACTCTTTGACAGAGCCCAGACCATACTGCTAAGGAAAAGAGGTTTTTGAGAACAGTTTTTCTCAAGGTATGATTCTTAGACTATCCATTAAAATTCAGGAATTCAAATCTTTTGGCGGAGGACCCAGGATGTCAATCTTTCTAGGGGTATCAAGATGTTTTTGTGCATATTAAATGTAGAAAATAAATACTCTTAAAACACTGACAATGTCCAAGTAATGCAGACCCAATTTGAGAAACACCTACCTAAATGTGGTTTTAAAAACCTGGTGATCTCCCTTGAAGGAAGATACAGATCACACTGGTTTGGGACTTTTTGTGAGGGTGGAGGTAAAGACAAATTTAGGAAGTGTCAAATTATTTCATGCTTCTGTGATCTTAGAAGATCTCTCCTAAACATTCTCTCATAGTGTCTCTTATTAAATCGATGTATTCTTATAGATGAACTTGAAGTCTATTATTTAAAGGTATTTTTTACAGGAGAATATTCAAAAGAATAACATGTTTACTCACAAATGATCTCACTTCTAATGCTTTTCTCCCAGACACCTCCCCCCCGACACACACACAGTCCACCACCCCACACTAGATCATTAAGGCATTCTCCCTAGAGACGCTTGACTAGTTGACCATGTCCCTACTATTCTCCATTTCAGTCACAACACCTGTTCATGTCCTCTGGGGTCCCATTCCAGCATGCATTTACCTTTGTCATTTATTTGTTTACTTTTGTTTCTGTCTATCCTACAATAAACTATACTAAAACAGTCTTTTCTCCTTTATCCATCACTGTAGGTCTTGGAATAGGCAATCAAGGTGGTTTTGCTTTAAGAGTTAACACATAGAAATGGACCTCTATCGGACAACGTTAGAACTAGGAGATTTACCTGTCCTTTCTCAACTTCGTGTTTGAAATGTTGGCTTTTAATTAGAGAAGTACTGTAAACTAAGCTTGCTTAATATTAAGTCTTGGACATCTTTCAGAAATCACTCAAAAAGCAGTAATCTTAGGAACCTCTGAAAAGTGCTTCCAGTTAAAAAATTTGAAGTCTAGAGTCATGGCATTATTAGATGAATGCCTTTTCCAGTATTTTAATTGCTAATTTATAATGAGGACCCATGAAAGCAACCCTGATGTTTGCTCAGTTTCTCTGTTCTCCTCAGTGAGCAGATTCTTCCTGCTTTCCTAAAAAAGATGCACGTCTGGGGGAGGTAAAACAGCCATTAATCCTGGAAGATATTTGTCCTCCTTTCTTTTGACATTTTATTGCCCTTTAACTCATTTGTGAAAGATATCAAAGCAGAATCAGACTAGGGAATAGAAGGCCTTTTCATTAAAATGGCCAATCTGCATAGATCTTTTTGTTCTTCCCTGTAGAAGGTCTTTGATCAGTACATGAGGAAAGAATTTATGAAGAAAGAAAATGAGATAAATTTTAAGTCAACAGATAAAGTATCAGAGTAAAAATACCTAGATTCCATTTAGGAAGATAAAATTATTTCCAAGCTGACATTATAAAATTATTCTTAACTGGAAGTATAAACAAGGCTAAAAAGAAATGTCTCCATCGGTAGTAAATTGATTATTTGGAATGTTAGAAAAACAAAGCAAAGGTATATATTTTTCATTCCTAACCAGTTGCTCTCTGGGGAAATATGCCTTATTTAAGGGTTTAAACTCCAGCTAGGATACTGTAGCCACTATTTGTGTTTTAACTTCCATTCATCAGGATAGTGAAAATAATAGGTACTCTTTTCCCTCTCTGTTTGTTGTTGTTTATTCATTTATGTCTTCCATAAGAGAGAGGTAGAGAGACAAAGAGAGAGAGAGAGTGACAGAGACATAGAGATAAGCACCCTCAACAAGGTCTTCATGCTGTGATCCATGCCTAGTCTAAACTGACGTGGATCACGGGCGAGGGCCAAAAACCCAGTGTGCTCAGGAAGGTCCTGGTACAGTAACTCAGGATCCCCAGGTGCGTCCACTTGTGTTACCTCTGCACTACTACTTGGAGCCTCCTTATCAGTTTAAAACATTTAAGGACATTTTTTTTTTTTTTTCACAATGCTCCTTTCTGATATGGAACTTGTTAGTCATACAGGAAAGAGAACTATGTTTGTGAAACCTGGGGCAGGGTTTGTAATAGCCAGTGATTCTAAACACCAGACATTTGTGATGACAATTTCCTTGTATTTTCATTTCATTCTTTTCATTAAGACACACATCTAAGTTCCTATTATGAAGATGCATACTATGAGAAACTATGCACAGTTTTAATTTTTTGAACAAAAATAAACTTGTACTTTAATTTCATTTCCCATAAAAAAGACACACATCTATGAATTTTTAATTGTGTTTCTCTAATTAGTATTTGTTATTCATTCTAAGTAGGTAAAAAATTTACAAATACAGAACAATGTAGAAAAAGAAAAAAAGAACTTGCAATAACTTGAACCAAGGATAAACATTGTTGATTTTGTAGTATATTTCTTTGTAATAGTATTTTCCTCCCTGTATAAAACATGAATTGTTCATATATACATGTGTATATATGTATGTATTCACTTCTCTACAAAGCCCAAATGGCTAAGATTCTTCTGGCACATGAATGTAAACTGAGGTCACTTTTATATATTTAATAGATAATCATTGAGGCCTAGTGTCTATAAAGCACTGCCTCAGTCACTAGGGGCTAAACAGTGAACCAGAGCCTAAACTCTCTCCTTATGGAGTTTGTATAGAAGTGAGATGGTAATTTTTCCAGGAATTATGGCAGTTTAGTTCATAATTTCAATCTCTCTTCACAGGCCCCACAACTTTTCCTGAGGATCTCTTAAGTCTGTCTGGTAATCAGGATATGACATTATCCTTCTTCAGTTCCAGGCTCCTCCTCGTCCTACCACACCCCTGCAAATGTGGATCATGGCTTTCTTTTAGAGATTGGCTCCGTCTTGGACACAATTATCTTTAGGGTCCAATATGTCTTCCCAGAGCCAGACTCAGCATGCCCAGGGTCGGACACTCTGAGCAGCCTAGCCCTTTGGTGCTAGTTGATCCTAAATACTTTCCATTATGTAGAGAAGAAACTAGCATTACTGGTGATGGTGATTATCTCTGCATATTGTTCCAAATAACTCGGTCCTGGCTCCAGATTTGCATACTTTCCTCCATACTGCATAGTTCTAAAGTTAACTGGGGAATCATCTCTCAAAGGCTGTTTGGCATTCCATGTTACACAAGTGTGCTCCACAGGGGTTTTCCACTCAACAGTTTCTGTCTAATTATTATAAAATTGAATTATAAGATTATGAATAGAAAACACATACCAAAAGATTCTCACACTTGCCTTGCAATGTTAGCTTTAGGTTAAAATTAAAATATCCTACACCAAATTTCAGCAAAAAAATTTCATTTCCTAACCCATAGTAAACATAAGCATCCAATATGTGCTTAGTTTGCACATCTATTCACAAATGACTTTCATATTACAATTGCTTTGATATTTTAGCATGTACTAGTTACCTCAATTGAGATATGAAAAATGCTCTTAGATGAGTAACATTCTGAATATATCGGATTGGCCATGGCAGAATTTGCTTTAGTTAGATAAGCTCTATAAATTTAAAGCTTTGTAAAGCTGCTACTTTTGCACCTAGTATTTCCAGATGAATAAAATGCAGCAATATAAGCTTGTATACCAGAGGACTCTCCTTAGTTTTTCTGGTTAATACACTTATCCACTGTAGTAAAAAGAAAAAAGAAAAAAAAAAGAAAAGTCAATTAGAACTGTGCTAAAAAGTAAAATTACACCTAATATATAACGAAGAAAAATATATAGGTGAGTACTGCTTATCCAAAAAGCTTAGGATCAGAAAAGTTTCAGATGTTGGATTTTTCTGGATTTTCGAATATTTGCATATACATTATGAGATTTCTATTGTTTTAAAGAATTATTTTATTCAATTTTATTTGTTATCATCATTCTGCAATTTGACTAGAAAGAGATACAGAGAGAGAGAAAGTGAGAAAGCAGGCTGCTGGGTCCAGACCCTGCACTGCGGTTGGCCGTGTGGGAGTCCAGCACCTTAACCACCACAACACTGGCCAGCCCCATGAGATTTCTTAGGGGTGGGACCCAAGTATAACACAAAATTTATTTGTTTCACATATGTGCTATACACAGAGTCTAAAGGTAGTATTTTATAATATTTTTGTATTGCAACATTGACTACAGCCATCACATAAGGTCAAGTGTGAAAATTTCCATTGGGGGCATCTGTCAACACTCAAAAAAATTTTGGATCTAGAGCGTATTGGATTTTGGATTTTCAGATTAGGAATGCTCAACCTGTACTTGCTTACATCCTACTCTGGATTACCTTAAAGCAAACATATATACATACAAAGTTTCATTACAATAAAGTAGGTAACTTAACAAAAATTACTTATGTACTTTTGTGATGTGTGTTATGTAACAGTGTCAATTTCATTGTATCTTTGATAACATTGGAAAAGAAAATTTTATTCTCAGAATTTAGCATTGAGGTACCAGCAGATGACATAGTGACTATGTCACTGGACTCCCACATAGTCGACTGTAATTCGAGTCTCAGACCGAGTGGCTTAAAACTCATGCCAGGCACCTGTGCATGTGTGCCCAGAATCCTGAGAGGAGAATAGAGGAGAAGGAATTGCAGCATGGGCATCTGCCCTGTTGGGTAATTTCTCACTTTCTGTCTCTCTGGTGAGCACATGTACTCTATAGAAAAAGCTTCCTCCCCCCAAAAAAGAGAATTTACCAGTTGAACAATCCTTGTTTTTTCAACATGTAGCATTTAATCACCAGTATGGTTCTATTTAAAAAATCTATATATACTCACTCTTTTCTGGGTGGTCAGTTTGAGTCTTTTGTTCATTTAATAATTCAACCTCTTCATAGCTAAGATATCTTAACATACTAAGAAAATAAACCTATTGTCTATATAAAAAAAAAGCAAAGGGAATTCTCTTTACAGACTAAATTTTATTTTCAGAATTCTAATTTTTTCTTTTCTTTCTTTTTTATTCTTTCTTTCTCTTTTATTTATTTATTTTTTTTGTTATAGGGTGTGTGCACTCACCAGAGGAGAGAGACAGAGATACAGAGAAAGGCAAAATAAAAAAAATCACCCTCCATAGGGAATGACAGCCTCAGTCCTTTCTCTTTCATACTCCTCCTGGGATCTTGGGTACACATGCACATGTGACTGGCATGATTTTCAAACCACTGCATCTGGAATTTGAAACACACTCAAGCATGTAGAAATACAACACCTTAACCACCATGCCACCTGCTGGCTGCCAGAATTCTAATTTTCTATACAAGATTTTGCCATATTCTAAGCCCATATAGGTCATGTAAATAAACACTTTCAATGGGAACTTCTATATGCGCAATTGAGTTCCAGTTCTCTATCCTTTAGAGGCAATCAGAATGCTCTATAACACTAGTTAGCTATTGAATTATTAAGTATTAGAAAACCCCAAATGTATTGAGCTTCAGCATTCCAGGGAGATTCTGTAGTTCAGTCTTATCTCCTCCATGAAATGGTAATCTCTGCCTCTCTCTAAGCCCTTCATCTGATTTTCAAAGTCACAACTCCAGATTTCCTGTAACTGCTTAAATAAAGATATGTGCATGCATGCCCATGCATGCGTATACACACACGCATTTATCTTGAGGAGGATAAACAAAACATTTAGGCATAGAATATTTGAAATCTTTAAACAGCAAAGAACACTTTCGCCAAAGAAACAAACAAACAAACAAAAATTACAGACAAAACTGCTGAAAAGTGTACCTAATTTTACATCACATTCTCAGCCTAAATATTACCCTCAGCAGTCAGGTAAATATTGGTTTCACATATTGTTCCAGTGTATTGACTGGACTTGTTTTACATTAATGAAATTATACTCACTGAAGTGTCTTTCTTAGGGAAAAAAAAGGAGATTGCCTTTTAAAAATTAGTAAGATTTTTATTACATATACTGCATATATATTTTTACAAAACTAAAAAATGAAATTTTACTTAATTTGATCTCTGTTTTCCCATGGCTTTATTTATTTATTTTGCTAAAGGGTGCATACACTCACCAGAGAGAGTGAGTAAGAAGGAAAGTCAGAAAGCACCTCCCATGGGGTAGGGTCCTGCTGCAATCCCTTCTCCTTCACCTCTCTGTCTTTTTTTATTTTTTGGAGGGGGTGGAAGAGGTCGGGGCGCACATACACTCATTTCCAGTGTGTTTTGCAAGCTGCTAGGTCCAGAGCTCAAATCCAGTTTCCTAAACCACCATGCCCCAGGCTGGCCTGGCATTAATTAATTATTTTATTTATTTATTTATTTTTAGATTTTTGCCATAGGGTACATGTACTTGCCAGAGAGAGACAGAGAAAGAAAAAATGAGAAATCATCCCTCAGGGGAAATGGCCACACTGCAATACCTTCTCCATTCTCTTCTTGGGATTTTGGTCATGCATACATACAGGCCTGGTGTGATTTTCAAGCTGCTGAGTCTGAGACTCAAATGATGGTCGGCAATGTGGCAATCTAGTGCCTTAACCATCACGCTACCTGTTGGCCCCAGCATTAATTATTTTTAAAAACCTATATTCATAATGTAAATGTATAATAATTTTTCATCACGTTTTATTTGTTTGGAGAAAATTTGTTATGTTTTCATTATTTCTATTCTGAGCAACATTGGAATAGTTATTCACATATCAAGGCTTTGCCTATTTCATTGATTTTTTTTCCTTAAGATATGTGCCAAAATGTTATGTAGGAGGCACAAGAAAATGGGTCTTCATTCACCTTGCCCTGCTACATAATAATGTGCTCTTTTCTGTGGTAGTGGTGGAGCTAATAACTTAGGATCATTTTTATTAAACAAGGTTTGTCAAGGTTGCTGTGCCTTTTTCATAGCTGCACTGAGGGCAACTCAATCATGTCTAAAATTTGGGACCAGCAGATGGCATAATGGTTACACTGCTGAACTCCCATATAGCCGGCTCCAGTTTGAGTTCTGGACCTACTGACTTAAAACTCATGCTGGACGCATGTGCATGTGTGCCTAAAATCCTGAGAGGAGAATGGAGGAGAAGAGATTGTGGCATGGCCGTCTTCCCTGCAGGGGTGATTTCTTGCTTTCCATCTGTCTCTCTCTGTCTCTCTAGAGAACAAAAATGCCCTATAGCAAACATCTCTCTAAAAAAAAATAATAATAATAATAAATCTTAAATTCTTTTCCTAAAAGCCCTTCATTATGAAAAAAGCATTTACTCAAGAAGCCTGCAGATGGCGTGCTGGTTAAGGGTGCTGGACTATCACATGGCTGACCATTTAGAGTCCTAGACCTAGTAGCTTGCTTTCTTGCTTTTTTTTTCTCTCTCTCTCTCTCTAACCCTCTCTGGTCAAATTAAAATAAATAAATGAAATAAAGTTAAATAAAATAATTTTTAAAAAGAAAGAAGCATTTACTTTAAACAATTGGTATTTACTAATAATATCTTACTTTATTAATTTAAAAATTATTTATTTACACTTTTTAAGTTTTTACCATAGGATGGGTGCACTTACCAGAGAGAGAGAGAGAGAGAGAGAGACATAGAGATGGAAAATTAGAAATCATTCCCCAGCGGGGATAGCCACACTGCAGTCCCTTCTCCTCCATTTTCCTCTTGGTATTTTGGGTCCGCACACGTGTCTGGCATGGTTTCAAGCTGCCAGGTTCAAGACTTGAATGATGGTTAGCCATTGGGAGTCCAGCACCTCATTCGCCATGCCACCTCCTGGCCCCAATAATTTATTACTTTAATTATATACAATTATCTAATGTAATCACAATGAGAATTCTGAGTTTCTGGCATCATGAAAGGTCAGTCTACACATCAGCTCTTGGAAGGGCAACCTACAGTGGTCTGTGACTACATACAGATCTCAGGAAGAATAAGCAGAATTTGCCACAGCTTTAAGCTCACCACTTATGGATAGTTACTGAAAGGACAAAGCATCTAACCACTATCTTATTTTGACTGTGAGATGGGTGTTAGCATCAGATGAAATGAGGTGTGTGACCTGTGAGAAGAGAATCCAGCCGCATTAGCACTGGCAGCTATAACCCATTTCCTATGCAATACCCTTCCATGTTGATGACAATGTCGTGATTGTTCACATCGGGGATTTGTGTTTGATTAAGTTCAGTGTTTTGCTCTTCTTTCCAGTTCTTTCTCCTCAACGTTCTTTGTCTTTGATGTCATCAAATTTATTTTAGTCTGTGGTCAAATTGATGGCTTCCCTACAGTTTCATCTAGATTTTGGTTTGCGTTCCTTTTCAAGGTTCTGTTATGTTTGCCCTTTCTAAATTGTTGGAACCTTTGATTGAATAAGCATTCAGAAATTTACATAATTCTATAGTCACTCTCACTCACCAGTCAGTGATATTGTTTGCAAATGAATAGGTATGATTTTCATGTCATTTCTAAATGCTTACTGCTTCATCAGATTAGCTGAAGTCATCAGAGCAAAGTGCTTTGTGCTTTTGGAAAACACACTTAAGTGTGGTCCTTCTCATTCCCTCTTTGCAGAACCTAGTTATATCCTAGTTATACAATAGATGCAGACCCATAAACATGGTAAACAGTATATATGAATTGCTTCTCTAGTGCAGCATTTTTTACATTTTTATTTAGTAATACAAATTTCCTATTTTACCTTAGACATTTAAATTGAAGTCCCTAAAACTGCATTGCCTTTGAAATGGTTACGTAATGTTAGTATTTCATTAAATATTTAAACCAAAGAATGTAGGTCAAATTTCACATTAATTAACACATTTCTGTGCGTGCCTATGCTAGGTGCTTAGAGGCACACAATTTAAAATACCTCTTGCTTACCCAGGGAGTCCAATGTAAGCTAATGATTTAGAATTCTTACTATTATGTCAGACTGTGACACTGGGCATAATCTTTATGAAGTAACAGGACACTGTTTTCCTTGTATAACAACATATTTTCACAACATAAGAACAGAAACATGTTTCTTATATTAAATACATGTAAGTTATGCTATTAAGTCAGTACTTTAGCTAAAATTTTAGTCTATTTTCAAGATAGCACTATTCAGTTTGATATATAGACTTTTAATGAAATTGTACATGAGAGGAATGACAAATTAGCCTAAGTGTTATAACTAGTCAGTGATCTTTCATTCAGCAACTCTTCCAATAAATATCTCTTGAGCACCATTATTTGTCAGGCAATACTTGAGATGTTCAAAATACATAAGTAAATAAAACGGACGAATATTCTAGCTGTTATGCAGCTGTAATATTAAAAAAGAATGCTGCTTAATATTTTCCAGTTATAAGATTATTTTATCTATTACTTCTTTGTAGAACTGCTGCTGGGCCCTGTTGTAATATCACGTAATCTATCACGTTACATATAACCAATGAAAAATGGGAATTGCAAACATGGCAAAACTATTACTATTGTGATTTCATGCAGTATTGAGAAATTAATAATATTCTGTGAGGACAGGCCATTTGACTTACTCAAAGATATGCAGAATGTCAGTTTTTGGATCAGGGATAAAATCCAGTTTTCTTTTCTTTTCTTTCATATTTTTTTTTTTTTTGAGAAGTTTTTGCTATAGGGCACGTGCGTTCGCCAGAGAGACAGAAAGTGAGAAATCACCCCCCAGGGGGGATGGCCACGCCGCAATTTCTTCTCCTCCCTTCTCCTCTCGGGATCTTGGGCACGCACGCACACGTGCCTGGCATGAGTTTAAGCCACTGGGTCCGGGACTCGAACTATGGTTGACTACATGGGAGTCCAGTGACATGCTGGTCCCTAGAATCCAGTTTTCTTCAGAATCAAGAGAAATATTTTTGTTGAAAGGAAGTTGTTAGGAGATTTACATGATATCTTATCGTTTATGCTGGTATTAAACTGAAGACTATTACCATTAACCTGACAAGTGTTAATCTGTTTTGTTTAGATTTACATTTATAATTTTTCTGGGCAATGGTAAGAATGCAAAATGTTCACGCACACACACACACACACACACACACACACCAGGATATGGCTAACTAAAGTGAAAGTAAAGGTAAAATTTGTGGACTAGAATGCTACTTCCTATTTTCTATTTTTTTATTTTTTGAGAGGTTTTCACTATAGGGCGCGTGCGCTCGCCAGACACACAGAGAGAGACATAGAGACAGAAAGCGAGAAATCACCCCCCAGGGGGGATGGTCACGCCACAATCCCTTCTCCTCCATTCTCCTCTCTGGATCTTGGGCATGAACACACATGCGCCCGGCATGAGTTCACCGGGTCCGGGATGCGAACTGCGGTCTACTACGTGGGAGTCCAGCGACATAGCCAGTACGCTAACTGCTGGTTCCGCTACTTCCTATTTTAAATAATAATAATTTCTTAGTGCGGGAAAGGAGTTATGCTATGATAATTTGTGCTATTATAAAACAAATAGAAAAACAAAAGCTATTGACTTGATTCAAACCTGTTAGGGAAATAGTGGATGGGGGGAGGGGGGGAAGGAACCATTAAAGCAAAACATTGCATTTGTTTACAAAAACTTACAATTTAAATGAGAACTGAATATTTAAATTAAAGTAATTGATTGGTTTTAAATGGTTTATGCAAGATTCTAATTAAGAAAATTTTCTATTTTCTCTCTTACCACTATTTCTTGATAAGCTGACTTTAGCAATAATGAAACATCTCATTAGATTGCAGTGTTAAAATGTTTCAAGTAATAATTGATTGGTTTATTATGAGCCCTTTCAAAAACACAAACATCCTTTTCTTTAATTTTTTTCAAAACATTTGTGAGTAAAATCATAAATGTACGCACACACATACATATAAACACATCTTTTATGTTTATTCATTCTTCACAAACTCTTCTAAAACATAAACTGGGAATATCATTCTTTTTCATTAAGAACATGTGAAAAATGTGGTGGTTAAGGTGCTGGACGCCCCCACATGGCCAACCACAGTTTGAGTCCCAGACCTGGTGGCTTTCTTTCTCTCTCTCTCTTTCTCTCTCTTTTTCTCTCTCTCTCATCAAATTAAAATGAGTCTTAAATAGTCTTAAATAAATGAAACTACTTCAAAATCTTGTGGACATGATTTGGGCATAAAAAGTAGATGAAAAAATTACTGAACATCATTTTTGAAAAAAAGTTTTGCTAGAGGGCATGTGTGCTCACCAGATAGAGACAGAGAGAGTGAAAGAAAGTGAGAAATCACCCCCTATGGGGAATGGTCAGGGTATAACCCCTTCTCCTCCACCTCTCCTTCCTTTCCAAATTTTGAGTACATATACATAGGCACCCAGCATGTCTTTCAAGCTGCAGTTCCGGGACTTGAACAGTGGGTTTGGCCATGTGGGATCCAGCCCCATTAACCATCATACCATAGATTGGTACCTTGTTTTATAAGTTATCAAAATCTAAAACTCAAGCAGACACCCTAATAGGTTTTCGCATTTGTACAAAACCTTCAATTTAAATAACTTTATAACTTGACCTTGTTAACTTTTTGACTCACATTGCATAATATTTATGTGCATTTGATGTCACATAATTTTCCTGTTAGTCTCTGCAGCAAGATGCTTCCTCTTGGATTTAAAATTCTTTATATCTCTATATTTGCTTTCTCATCTTCAAACTTTATGTTATGTGGATACTCCATTTATTACTGTTGCTTACTTGGAACCTCCCATTTCCTTCACAGAGTCTCTTAGATTTCAGTTTCCTATCCACCTCGATCATCCTGTCATCATCTTTCTTCATACTCAGTCCAAACCCCAAGATCGTTATTCCACCCATTTTCACACCAGAAGTCTCTACTTTTGTCCACATCTTTGTTGAATTTGATGTTTCAAAGCTCACTCCCCTTGCATTGCAGGTCTCAGAAAATCTGCTTTAAGTCGACTTACCTGATTGGGCCTCTTGAGAGGGTCATCTCATCAAGTGGAAGCTGGCATCCCCCAAAGTGAGCCATCCCAAAGTGAGTGAGGCAATATTCCCCAAATAGAAGGTACTGTCTCTTTGCACAGCTTACCCTGGGAGTGACTTACACTACTTCTGCAGTGCTGTATTCATTCTTTGAGAATCAAGAGGAAGTGATTACATAAAGCATATATTCAGAAGGAAGATCATTGGTGGTCATCTTAGAGTACCTATTGCAGCAGAAAAAATATAAAAATTCACCTGTCTAAAAGAATCAAAGATAAAGTAAAAAGAAAACAACAGCTTGCAGCATAGTGGTTAAGGAAGCCACTTAATCTGGGTCAGTGGAGTCAGCAGGTGTGGTGGTTAAGGCTCTGGACACCCCTACATGGCCAACCACAGTTTGAGTCCCAGACCTGGTGGCTTGCTTTCTCTCTCTCTCTCTTTCTCTCTCTCTCATCAAATTAAAATGAATGAATGAATGAATAAAATTAAATAAATAATTTTAAAAAAAGGCTGGGTCAAATTCTAGCCTGGCAACTTGAAAAACATGCGTAGCCTCTGTGTATGTACTCCAAATACTGACAGGATGGAGAGATGCAGGAGAAAGGATTGCTGCATGACCATATACATTAGGGAGTGCTTCCTCTCTCTCATCTCTCTTATCTCTCTGTCTCTCTCACTGGCAAGCACATATGACCTCTGAAACAAAAGTCAGTAACCATAGTAAAAGTAAATATATAAAAGTGAATTATGAACTACAGAAATTACCATGTTATTATTAATTACAATTAGAAAAAAAGGAATATAATGTATTTGCACATAATATAATTATTTACATTGAATATTAAAATTCATACACTTAGAACTCATTAGAGAATTGATATTCTAGTAGAGTTGATGCTCTCAAGGAGATTTTTAGGATTTAGGATTTAGATTTTAGGATAAAAACTCAAAATATAAAAATCCTCTACAACAGTGACAAAACTAATTAGCAAATGTAGCGGATCAAAAACTTGAGTTCAAAGTAGCAATAAAAGGTATATTTCCAAAGAATAAACCTGTTCAAAAGTGTTTAAAACTTTGAGGATTATGAGACCAGCACATAGCATAATGGTTATGTTGCTGGACTCCCATGTATTCAACTGCAGTTTGAGTACCAGACCTGGTGGCTTAAAACTCATGCTGGACACGTGTGCATGAGTGCCCAAAATCCTGAGAGGAGAATGGGGGAGGAGGGATTGAGGCATGGCTAGCCCCTTGGGTGGGTGATTTTGTGCTTTCTGTTTCTCTGTCTCTCCAGCTAAACCTTTGAGGATGAAATCACAAAATAACAATGGAGGACATAAAATATCTGAATAAGTGGAAAGAATTGTACCTGCTCATGAATTGGAACATATCAGTGTCATCAAAATATCAACTTTGAATGATTCCAACAAGAAGAAATGACAAATATTTAAGTGATGGATATACTAATTTCTCTGACTTAATCATTACACATTGTATACATGTACAAAATATCATGCTGAAATCCACAGGTAAGTACAATATTATTTGCCAATTAAAAATAATAATTAGGGATGGTCATATACATTAGTGGTTAATGTGACCAGATCCCACGTGGCAAACTATGCTTTGAATCCTGGTCCCTGCATCTTGAAAAAGCATGCCAGGCATGTGTGCATACCTCCAATCTTGACAGGATGAGGAAATGGAAGAGAAGGAATTGTGGTATGGTCACATCCCACCACAATCAGCAACCCATGCCCCATCGAGGGATTCCTTTCCCTTTCCCTCTCTGTCTCTTTCTGTCTCTCTTTAGTGAGATTATATGCCATCTGGCCATTAAAAATAAATAAAATAATTAGTACTTTAATTAATTAGAATATCAGCTTTTTTTCAAATTAATATATAAATTTGATCCAATTTTTACCAACAGTTAGTGTGTGTGTATGTGTGTATGTGTGGAGTTAGAAACACTGACATTAAAGTTCACATGTAAGAAGAAAGAAATAGGCAGAATAAATACAGAAATTTTGATGACTCAGGTACAGAAACGGTTTGATTGGAGACCTGTAATAATTATAACTACAAAATGAGCAAAACTACACCAATGACACAAAAACAAAAGATCTCCAGGCAAACCCACATATATGAGATCATATCACATTTAGCAAAGTTGGTATTACAAGTAAAAGAACAAATGATAAATGTTTTATATATTGACAAAAATAGAAAAAAAAATAAAAGCAGATGTCTGTTTCTTCTTCACACTACACATCAACATGATTTTCAGAGAAATTAAGATCCTGAATGTGAAAAGCTATATTTAACGAAAAACCTCTAAAGAAGACAGGAACTTTTAAATATGATGATGAAAAGTATAAACAATAAAGAATAAAGAAAATGCATATACACTTAACCACATGTTTTATTTTTCTTTACATGCTTAACAAAATAAATCATTACGTTTAAAAAAAAAAAAGAAAAGCTTTGGAATGAGAATAGGTTTTCCAACATACATAACTTACAAACATGAGGTACCAAAGACTCTTATATATCAAAGACAGATATATAAGAAGCAACTAAATAGAAACATTATGCAAAATACATAAACAACTGCCCAAAGAGGAAGCCCAATAAAGGAAATAGGCCCTATACCCTTGTAATAATGGAAGTGAAAATTAAAACTGCAATTAGAAATCATTTAGTGTCTATTAGGTAGAAAATAATCAGCAAAACCAAGTACTGCTACAGGTATCTGGACATCCAGTAACACATATTCAATGAAGCTTTTTGGGGAATAAATTAACAGTTCCTCAAATCTGAGAAGCTCTTAGCATTCAACCATCAAATTCTACTTCTTGAAACATACATAGAGGAAATGAGTGGAATTTGTGCATGAGGAGATACAAGAGTGTGTGTTGAGGTATTGCTTTGAATAGCCCAAACTGAAAGCATCCTAAATGCCTAGCACGAAATAATATAAACTTCAATCAATTATAATGGTAACACTATAGAGTGTTCGAAAGGACAAGCATCATCTATTGACATGTCTAAATGTCATATACATGGTTTTGAGTGAAAAAGAGTAGATTACGAGTAAAATGTACTGTTTGCTGTCATTTATGTAAAGCATAACAACAAGCCAAATGATAAATTATAGTGCATATACCTAACTATGCAGTGAAAATATAGATAGGTGCATGAATTGATAAACACTCACTTCACAATAGTAGTTACCTCTTGAGAAAGGCAAGCAAGGAACGTCAGTCCTCTGTTCTCAGAAAAGAGAAAAAAAAAAAAAAAAAAAAAAAAAAAAAAAAGACCTGAAGCAAATAAAACATGCTAGTAAGATTCAATAAACGTGAGTAGTGAGGATACAGATGCTCATTATCTTAATTCTGTATTCTTTTCTGGTTATTTGAAATAATTCACACTGTATTTTTTAAAATAACATTCTTTCTGTCCATTTCCACTAGCATTTCTGTCATCTAGACCATTTGAGTTATGACTGGAATCCTTTCACAGAGACTGTTGATCTTCTCTGCCTTCAGTCTGACCTGCACGTCAATTTCAGCCTATCACTTCCTACTATCAGCACCAACATTTAATTTCCTGCTGCAATCATTCTATAATATCTACCGTATCAAGTCCCCGCCTCTATTTTTGGCTTTTGAGGCCATCCAAAAGCTGCCAAGACTGCTCGTTCTTCATCTCCTGGAGAACGTTGTACTCCAATCAGAAATAAGTGCACACTGCCCTTTCGCCAGTCTACTGTTCCAAAGCCTACTGTTTCATCAAGGCACCATTCAAATGACATATTTCCCATTACGTCCGTTTTTCTGACCATCACCACATAGTGATGCTATTTCTTCAGAACTCATATGACCCATAAAATCAGTATTGTAGCATTTACTTCTGTAGAGTTTAGATTCATACATTTAACTAATTTTATGAAGGCTAGTAAATGTCTTGTTTTCTTTGTTTTTTAATCACAGGGACAAACACATAATTTCTTGAAACCAGCTTTTATTCCAGGATCCTCAAAGGCACTCACACTTTCAATGTGAAATCTGGAATATTCTTGACTTTTCCTAGTCTTTCACCCCCTCATCTTCAGACAATCACTGGATCTTAATTTGTACTTTTCACTAAACATCCCTGTACATAGCACTTTCATTTTGTGTAGACAAAGAAGACAAAAATCACATCAAAGCTTATCTGTTTTTGTAAACATCACTTAATATTTGTAGAGTGGAGGAATTTTGCTATTTCATTAATTGAAATCTATGTAAATACTCCAACCTCCCTCCATATCCTATAATGAAGCCAGATCCCTCCTGATAAAATTTGAATTAGACACCCTTTTACATAAAGCTTTCATTCAAATGGACTTCCATTGTCTTACAGGATCCCAAATCTTCACTGTGACCTGTACAGCCTTGTATGAAATGTTATTGTCTACTTCTCCAGCCTTACCCAACAACTTCCAACCATAATCTGTAGACAAGCTGGCTTCTTTCGGTATCAAGAAATCATGCTTTTAATCTGTCCAGGCTTCCACAAAGGCTAATTTGTCTTCTTAGCACTCATTGTCCACCATTCTTTTTCACCAGGATGAGTTCTACTTATTCTTTTGGTCTTAATGTAAAATGTAATATTCTCAACGAATTGTTTCTTAACTCTCTTCTTACTCATTCTACTCAAACTGCTATCGTTTCAGGGAACCAGCAGTTAGCGTAATGGCTATGTCGCTGGACTCCCACGTAGTCCTCCACGGTTCGCGTCCCAGACCCGGTGGCTTAAAACTCATGCCGGGCGCGTATGTGTGCGTGCCCAAGATCCCGAGAGGAGAATGGAGGAGAAGAGATTGCAGCGTGACCATCCCCCTGGGGGGGTAATTTCTCGCTTTCTGTCTCTAATGTCTCTCTTTGTGTGTCTGGCGAGCGCACGTGCCCTATAGCGAAAATCTCTCAAAAAAAAAAAAAAAAACCAAAAAACAAAAAAAAACTGCTATCATTTCAGTAATTTATTTATCCTTTGTAACATTCATAAAAATGTCATTACTTTGTGCTGTATTTCTTTTTTGTGAATCTATAAACTCCACAGAGGGCAGGACTGTTTTTAACCCCTACTCTCCTTGCTGGGTAACACAATGTAGCATAGTAGATGCCATATACACATTTATTAAATGTATTAATTTATTTTTAAAGAATATTTATTAATTAATTTTGAATGATTAAAATATACAGTAAACTTTTTGGCATATTTATCTCTACTTCAATTTTTTATCCCTTTTTTATTCTCTCTTTAAATACTGGAAGAATAAAAAGTAGAAAAAGCATTACAAAGTCTAGAAGAAATCAGATATAAGCAACACAAAAATCGAGCATACTCAGTAACTATTTTTAGTCTTGCTAAAGAGTTGGACAACAGAATTAAGTCCTTCATAAATATTTTTTTCACTTTTCAAGTGTAACTCGATTTATTAGAGAGTTTGTTGATCCAATCATTTTTTTAAAAATGAGAGTTCATAGTTTAGAGAGGAAATGATATATTTACCAAAGTAGCATTTAAAATTTAACAAAACAAAAATAAACACACAACCTGATGTTTGATTCTTTTGAACCAAGCACTCCGACCTGACTCTTTTTCTAGCACTTTCTTTTACCTTATGCCCTGTTTGCATCTGTGCTCTCAGTGTTTCAATATTTCTACACAGTGTTTGGAAACAATAACACAATCCTACTCTCAAAATAGAAAAGGAGAGAATAAAAAAAAGACAATCTACATTTCACACCCTGCCATGTTCCAGCTGCTCTCCGTGATTAATGATAATGGCCATTTGCCCAAAATACATAGACTCGTTCGCAAATGGGATTGGAAAACAACTTTATGATAAATGTGGAAAATATATTATTCTTCTTTTATAGTATAGACCTTTCTTTGCCCATAAAATGGAAGGCATTCTTAAATTCTATTTGCACATAATAATGCATGAAATTACAGCTTTTATAATGCTGTGTATTGAAAGGAAGTAGATTGATTTGGTCAACCAAGGAACACAGCCTATTTTCTTCAGAACTGCAAGAATTATATTTGTTGATACCTTACAACCTGCAGAGTTCTTCTAAAGGAAATAGTACATATTACACATTTATGGTTTATTTCATGGTGACTCTTTACTCACTATGGAAGAGAAAACTTTGGAGTTTACATTATCATGCATGCTTTATTGGTACCTACTAATCTGCGTAAAGTTTATGGTGAGTTTTAGCACAAAAAGGTTAATCAACTAGATCAACGGGGAAATTATCATTGACAAATTAGGTCCCTTTGGAAGTGATATATTTCTCTTACTCCTTTAAATTGTGTTTTAACTTCTCTTGGTGAAGAAATAGCTCCCCGTGACCCATTTTGTAAATGATGAAATGTTCTAGGCCTTCATTGAGGTAATGGGGGAAAGTCAGTTTCCAGTATTTGATATGCATCTGATTGTTCCTCTAATAAACTAAATGTAATTAAAAATAGAACAGGGCCATTGCATTTTAATAGCTTAGAGTCTTCCCTGTGGAAGAGTCAGCAAACAATGAGAGAATATGAAGATTCGGCTCCTCAGCACCTGCCAGGCAGGCTTTGTCAAGATTAACAGCATCACACCAGGTTATTAGAAGAAACATAAATACTTTTGAGGCTCTGAGGGTAGTTACGATATCACGTTTTATTATCTTCTCCTAAAATGGAATTACTCATTGTAATTGCTTGCCAGTCACAGGCCAACAAACATGACAAAAGAAATCCTACGTATTGGAGAGAGGGAGTTATTACACAAAGGCAACTGACCTAGAGAATGTTTTTAAGGACACATTATTATGTATTGGTAATAATCATAACTAGAGTTTTATGACACTTTACAGCTTCCCGAATAGGCATATATTTGCACCTTACAATTTGAAGTGGGCATAACAGGTATTTGAATTCCTATTTGAATAAGTAAATGGGAGTGTGAAAAGGTTGAGCAATTTGCCCAAGAAGCCTGTTTCTAGGGAGTGCAGAGTTTATATTTTGCATCAATCTCCTAAATTTACATTCTGCATTCTTTCTGCCCTCTGTGTGGTCCTACTTAGGTTTAGCTGCAAACACGTAGAATTTTCTGCTTCCTTCAGATCACATCTTTCTTTGCCAAAAAGAGTGGTTTTAAAGAAATTAACATTTCCCTGTAGGGAAAAGGAATTGCAGCTTAATAAGTGACCTTATAGAAGCTGGGAGATTTGATGCCAAGCATGGATACTTCTAAAATGTCAGAAATCACTATTTCTGTGAGCAAGATGAGAAAAGTGATGCATTAAGAAATACTTTTTGATTTTATTATTTTCAGTGGCTCTATTTCCAAACCAAACTTGATTGTCAAAAAGTACAATGGCAGGGTATATAACTATCTGAGGGAGTTGGGGCTGACTATTACATACATTCAGTAACTCAGTGTGTGACCAGGAGGGAGGGAGTCAGCAATAACATGTTTTGAAATCCATTTGCGATCAGAAGGAAACATGAGATGTTTAGAGACTCCTGAAATACTTTACTAGACAAAATGAATAGCATAACTGAAATTCTGATTGTACATATAATAAGACATGCAGGTTCATCCCATTCACTATCCAAATCATCTCTGCCTGATTTATCTGAATTCTAGGCTTTCCAAAGGGATTGATTCATTATGAGGGACCAGCAAACAGTATAATAGTTACGTTGCTGAATTCCCACATGGCCCACTGCAGTTTGAGTCCGGACCCAGAGGTGTTAAACTCATACCAGGTGCATGTGCATGCATGCCCAAAATCCCAAGAAGAGAATGGAGAAGGGATTGTGGCATGACCATCCCCTGGAAGGTGATTTCTTGCTTTTAGTCTGTCTCTCCAGTGAACACACATGCCCTATAACAAAAATCTCTCTCTCTCAAAAAAAACAAAAAAACAAAAAAACAAAAAACATCATTATAGACTAGCCAGTCCAATAGAACTGTATCTGACAAAGTATTCAAAACACAGGATTTCTGGCAGAGAAAGTATTCCTGCAATAATTCAAAAGGAACAAAATATTTTGTGTGCTCAAATTCTTTACTTCCTGCATTACATGATTAAACATAGATGAGGTTTCCCAGGTAGAACCCACATTACCTTGATTGAAACTTACCTGGGGCTTCAGGAAATTTTGCTGTTGTCTTGATTACTACTTTATTTTTAAGTTTGACGCTTTTTAAATAATATTTGAATAAATATATTGCTGAGTTCTGAGTATTTTCCTTCTTTAAGTTTCCCGATCTTTTCTTAATAGAATAATAACCTCACTCAGAGTCTAATGTTTCTATTTTCTTTTGGGTTTTGTCTATCTAAATCACAATAGAAAAAATCCTTAGTAAAGAACAGTTAGTGTCAGATTTTCCAGTTTGACCTTCTGCTAAATCTCTGCTTTCCAAATTCACATTTAATGGTTACCAATCTGTCACCAATTCTCACTTCGATCCGCTGATCTTTGATAAATGATTCTCCTCAAATCTTCACCCTGTTATTTCTTGGAGTCTTAGGACATATCTATCTTCTCGGTTTATGAGAACTCTATATCTACTAGCATTGGAACCACATTTCTCCTGTTAGTTTCAACTGCTGACCAGAACAAATGAAGTCATCTCAGGTCCTCTGTTTCCTGACATTAATTTCCATCTTTTATACTCTAGGACCCAAATCCTTGCATTCATTGACTCTGAGACATTTTCACATGGGCAACAAAGCCATGTTTCCCAGGGTAAGGAGAGAGGCATCTGCTTGCAGCCTTATAACGTTCAGATTAGAATCCTTGGACCTGAATCAATATACCAGTTCCCAGTCAAACATTACGTTATCTTCACTTTCACTGTTCCTTCCCTTCCTCAGCCCTAGTCTGTAAAAATGTCCCTGCTGAACTCCACTAGTACACACAGCTTCATAAGTGACTGTGTCCCCGCTGTGCCTGTCACATTCGGCCTGGTTATTCTTCATACACAATTTATTTATTATTTGAACATATCTTTTACCTAAAGTTTTTTTTTTTTTTTTTCTCTACAATAAAATAGACTTTGTTCTTTAAAGGACTCATCAGGCATGTATGGCTAAAGACAGTTACAGAAAGAGTAATGTTCAGGACCAGCAGTTAGCGTAATGGCTATGTCACTGGACTCCCACGTAGTTGACCCCGGTTCGCGTCCCGGACCCGGTGGCTTAAAACTCACGCTGGTCGCGTGTGCGTGCATGCCCAAGATCCCGAGAGGAGAATGGAGGAGAAGGGATTGTGGTGTGACCATCCCCCCTGGGGGGTGATTTCTCGCTTTCTATCTCTCTGTCTCTCTCTGTTTGTCTGGCGAGCGCACACGCCCTATAGCAGAAACCTCTAAAAAAAAAAAAAAAAAAAAAAAAAGAAAGAGTAATGTTTTAGGAGAAGACAGGAAAAGTGTCAAAAACCACACTACTATAGATATCTTTGTGTAGTTCTTTTTTTTAAAAAAAGCATATTCTAGAATGGTGGTAGAATGCACAACATTTGCTTTTAAATCATATCCATGTTCTAATTGCTCTGATTCATACCATCTGTATTTCAGCCACATACCTGCCATGAATATCATGTGAATTTTGCAATAATAGCACATATTGCTTTAGATAGATACAGAACTACAGTCTTTGTAGATGTTGCTATAATCAACAATACAGATCGTGAACATATATGTCACCTCTTTAACCTGCTACTCTGTGATACTCATGGCCATAATGAACACCATGGACTTAACTGTTAGCTTCTAGTTAAGATCACTAGTTGAACATACATTCATGGAGAATTTCTTTGTGCCAGGAAATGTGCATGATGCAAGAAATTCATGACTTTACGGTCTAGGATATAAACACATCACCTTTGCTTTATTATCTTAGTATTTGTCCTTGTTAGTACTTGTTAGTAAACAAAGATCATGCATATTTTTCAGAGATTTAAGCTTTCAAAACAATGATTTTTTTTGCATAAATCATAATTTCGAATGAGTCATTGAGCTGACCCACAGAATTCTCTCTCTTATGGACTGGATTAGTAATTCCAGAAAACATTTCCAGTATCTTTTGACTATCTGCTTGTTAAGAGTATTTATTATAAACTCAGTAGCTTTCAAGTTCAAATTCAAAAATTATCAGGGTCCACCAGGTGGTATGGTAGTTAAGGAGATGGACAACCATGATTTGAGTCCAGGACCTGGAGGCATGAAAATCACACCAGGCACATGTGCATGAGTACCCGAAATCCCAGGATAACAATGGAGAAGAAGGGATTGTGACGTGACCATCTCCCCTGGGTAGTAATTTCTCACTTTCCCTCTCACTGTCTCTGTCTCTTCCTCGTGAGTGCATGTGCCCTAGGCAATAAATAAATAAATAAATAAATAAGAAATTTTCTGAATCAGAATTCTAGCCTAGATATAAAATAAATAGTCACTTGACGTTTGCCTCTAAAGCCTAGGACTTGTTGGTTAGCTCAGTTAGTTTTTAGGCTGACTAGACAAGGTAGGCTAGATTTTAATATATCTTATTGTCCTCACGTATATTCTGTCCTTGAATTCTTCTAATATATATATATATATATATATATATATATATATATATATATTTTAAATACACACCATTACACATAATATGTGTATCTATCAATTGAGTTTTTCCTCTATGGAATAGTGGAAAATAAGCCAGACCAGCAGCCCCTAACCAGAGCAAGTGAGCTAGCAGATGGAGCTCACAGTAGGAAATTAGAGAATAACTGGCAGGATTTTTTTTTAACGATCCATCTGGAATCCAAGGGTCAAGATCATCAATTCTGACACTTTCTCAGGACTACAACCTCACATTACATTTAATTTCTAAGGTGACTTTCTTAAAAAAATAATAATCAAGTGTACATTCAAAGTCCAATTTATTTAGAAAATAAACAGTAGGAGTAAGTGACACATTACCACAGAGGAAATGCTGCATTATTATGGGATGTACACATAAACAGATACACATTATGAATTTTGTGGTGAATCACATTAAGAGTTCTAAGTAGTCCCTACTCTGGTATATAGAACTGCAAAATGTGAATATTCAGATAGGCTAGATAATGTAACAAAGTGGCACCCACATCACTACCACATTCTGTGGCTCAGAGGACAAAGAAATGTGCTTTTTTGTGTCTTTAGTAACAAAAGGAGGAGGGTTCTCACACCAGTGAGTGGCTCTGCTCTATGAGATTTTGGTATTTAGGCTACTGATTGTGATGGTAAACCAAATAATGGCTTCCTACAGAGATGACCACATCTCTTTAACCACTGGGGCCTGTGAATGTGTTACTTTACATGGCCAAAATAATTTTGAAGATGTGATGGGGGTCAAGATTTTTGAATTGAGATTACCTCGTATTAATTACTCAGGGGAGTGCATGTAATCTTGAGTCTTTATAAGAGGGAGTTAGGAAGATCAGAGTCTGAGGAAGCAATGTGAGAATAGAAGCAGAAGTCAGAGACTGAGAGAGACATTTGAACATGACACACTACACACTGCTGTTTTTTTTTCTTTTTTTTAAATATTTTTTATTTGTTAATTTTAATTATTATTTATACATTTAATCACTATACATCATTTAGATTGTAAAGAGACTTTACCCAGCATGACACACACCTCAGTCCAGCCCAGTAGAGAACATACACACATCCTAATCAACAAATAATAAACCATATCTGTGTTACACAAATGCCTTACCTCTCCATTTTCCCCCCAAATCACTGCTGGTTTTAAAGACAGCAAGGACCACAAACCAAGAAAAGCAAGTTGCTGCTAGGGCCTGGAAAAGGTAAAGAAACAGATTCTTCTTCAGAGCCCACAGAAGGAACTGTCCCTGAGGACACCTTGACTGTAGCTCAGTGAGACCGATATTAGACTTCTTTTAATTATTTTTAGAGAGAGATTATTGCCATAGGGCAGGTGTGCTCACCGGAGAGACACAGAGACATAAAGTGAGAAATTACTCCCCAGGGGAATGGCCATGCCACAATTCCTTCTCCTTTATTCTTCTCTGGGATTTTGGGGACTCACAAACTCACACACTCAGCATGAGTTTCAAGCTGCCGGTCTGGGATTCAAACCACAGTCAGCCGTCTGGGAGTCCACTGATATAACCATTATGCCATCTGTTGGTCCTCTGATTTTAGATTTCTGACCTCAAGAACTAAGAGATGATAAATTTGTCCTATTTTAAGGAATTAAATTGTGGTCATCTGTTTCGGCATCAATAGAAAACTAATACATTGATACATTAATTTAACTTATGATTTGTAAAGTTGCTAGAATTATCACCATTTCAGTTAATGGGAAGGAATAAAAGGTAACAATAGGACAAGAACAATAGTACAGGGACTCCCTCCCTTTTTATTTTGAAAGAGAAATTTTTACGTGTGCACTTATCAGAGAGATAGAGAGACAGAGAGGGAGAAAGTGAGAAATCATTTCCAATGGAAGATGGTCACATCACAATACTTCTCCCCTATTCTTCTCCTGGGATTTTGGGCACACATGCACTCACACCTGATATGAGTTTCAAGATTCTGAGTCCGGGACTTGAACCAAGGTCGACCATGTGGAAGTCCAACAATTTAACCACTATGCCACCTGTTAACCCCAAGACTCCTCTTTCAAGGGACCTTCTTGGAAATGCCTTACAAGACTTCTAGTCACAAAATGAAGAGATTGAAGTTGTATGACCATAAGGAAACTGAAAATTGAGAGTGCCAGGTAGTTTTTTGAGCAAAATATTCTATTATTATGGAGGAAAGTGAGGACAGGTTATAGAAAATAACTGAGAATCTGCCAAAATGGAGATCATAGTGTGTAATATTTATTCATTCTATTTTGTAATACAAGTAAAATATGTAAAGTAGGCAGAGAAGAAATAAAAAGTCAATAATTGTTTAAGTAATGAGAGCTAATTATTAGTTACCCCTTGGTAGTAGAAAGAAATAATTTGCAAAAGCACACTTATTTTTGTCAAAAATCTACAATAATTATTCCACCTATAAATTATACTTACTCTCCTGGGTGAAAAAAGTTTTAGCTTTATTATTTGTATTATATGCAAAGTTGATAGACACTGAATTTATTGTAAGATTTTAAATTATGTTTTGTACAATAATTTCTTTATATTTCTTTATTTTTTTTTTTAAGGGAGGTTTTTGCTATAGGGCGCATGTGCGCACCAGAAAGACAGAGAGAAACAGAGAGACAGAAAGTGAGAAATCATCCCCCGGGGGGGATGGCCATGCCGTAATCCCTTCTCCTTCATTCTCCTCTTGGGATCTTGGGCATGCACGCACATGCGCCCGGAGTGAGTTTAAGCCACCGGATCTGGGACTTGAACTGCGGTCGACTACATGGGAGTCCAGAGACATAGCCATTATGCCAACTGCTGGTCCCTGTACAATAATTTCTAATTTTATATATATTTGGGATCCTTGGGGCCAGCAAATAACATAATGATTACATCGTTGGATTCTCACGCAGTCAACCGCAGTTTGAGGTGGAGAATAGAGGAGAAGTGATTGTGGTGTGGGCATCCCTCCTGGAGGGAGGCCTCCTCGTCCCTCTCACTGTCTCCATCTCTCTCTCCAGTGAGCACACACATTCTAAGGCAAAAACCTCTAAAATATAAATAGTAAACAAATAAATTTTGGATCCTAGTGCTACTAAGTATTTCAGTTATAGTTTCCAGCCTTTATAATAACTTCAGACTTATATTTTTGTCAGTTCTTTTATTTGTTTAGTCACTCATCCAAATATGCTTACGGGAACCAGCAGTTAGCGTAATGGCTATGTCGCTAGACTCCCACGTAGTCGACCGCGGTTCGCGTTCCGGACCCGGTGGCTTAAAACTCACGCCGGGCGCGTGTGCGTGCGTGCCCAAGATCCCGAAAGGAGAATGGAGAAGGGATTGCGGCGTGACCATCCCCCTTGGGGGGTGATTTCTCGCTTTCTGTCTCTCTGTCTCTCTCTGTCCGTCTGGCGAGCGCACGCGCCCTATAGCGAAAACCTCTCAAAAAAAAAAAATATATATGCTTACTAAAGAACTACTACGTTCCATAGCTGAGAGTACTTTGGAGACAAGATAGGTTTGATTTTTGCCTTTATAAAATTAAAATCTAGTGGGAAAACGAGATATACCTGTTAATCACTGAGTATGTTTGGAAGTACGATAAGGCAAATATAAGATGCTATGTGTTTGGGGGAGGGCGGCAGGTGGTATCATGGTTAAGGGTGCTGGCCTCCCACGCAACTGACCATGGTTCAAGTCCTGGATCTAGTGACTTTCTTTATCACTTTCCCTCTCTCTCTCTCACACACACATTCTGTCCCTCTCTGGTCAAGTTAAAATAAAGTTAAATAAAGTAATTCTTAAAAAAAAAAAAAAAAAGGTGCTATGAGAGGGGTGGTTAGCAGGTGGTGTGATGGTTAAGGTGCTGGATTCCCACATGGCTGAGCATGGTTCTAGTCCTGAATCCAGTTGCTTGAAAATCACACTGGGCACATGTGTGTGAGTGCTCAAAATCCCGAGAGAGAATGGATGAGAAGGGATCGCAGCATGGCCATTCCCCCTGGAGGAGTCACTTCTCACTTTGTTCTCTCTCTCTCTGACTCTATCTCTCTCCAGCAAGCACATTCACCACAGGAAAAAAAAAAAAAAAAGACATTAAAAAAAAAAAAGATGTTAAAAGGACACATAGCAATAGACCTGTCCTTATCTAAGGTAGTCTTTATCCAGGCATTTCCTCGAAGCAGTTAAGTAGGATTCTGAAAAAGTTTACAACTCTCCCTTTATGCATTTGTTTGTTCCTCTCTACTGATAATATTTCTTTAAGTTGAAAAAAATTGAGGCATGTAGATAGAATACAATTCCCTACAGCTACATAAGAAACTCATTTGTCCTCGATTCTCTTCCAGTGACCATTCCATTTACCTCCTTCCCTATTTTGCAACACAATTTTAAAGAATTTTCTATTTATAAAAAAACAAATTTTTTAAAAATTTTATTTATTTGTTTATTTTATTTTAATTTGACAGAGAGAGAGAGAGAAAGTGAGAAAGCAAGCCTCCAGGCCCAGGACTTGAACCGTGGTCAGCCATGTGGGAGTGTCCAGCACCTTACACCACTCCACCTGCTGGTCCCAAAAAATAAATTTTCAAGTGTATTTATTTTATACATATATAATATATGTATTAGGGAACTTCAAAAAGTTTGTCAGAAGAATAGAAGTAAACGTGACCAGCAGTTTAGCATAATGACTATGTCACTGGACTCCCACGTAGTCGACAGCGGTTTGCGTTCCAGACCTGGTGGCTTAAAACTCATGCCAGGCTCGTGTGCGTGCGTGCCCAAGATCCCGAGAGGAGAACGGAGGAGAAGGGATTGTGTTGTGGCCATCTCCCCTGGGGCGGGGGGGGGGGGGGATTTATCGCTTTCTATCTCTCTGTCTGCCTGATGAGCGCACACGCCCTATAGCAAAAACCTCTCCAAAAAAAAAAAAAAAAAAGAATAGAAGTAAAGTACAAGTTTATTTTGGTGCAGAACATTTTGAAATTCATGCATAGTTGTGCATTTTCCCATAAATTTTTGAAGACCATTTACACATTGCTAGTTTACATGCATGCACAGGTTGGTTTACATGTAAGAGGTGCCCCTTTCCTGTGGATCCCAAAACAATATTTGGGAAAGCAGAAGACTTATAAAACGATGTGTTCAAAATCAAAGTGACATTGTCTCCTGGCTTCTGGCTGGTAAATGTGCCCTTCACTTTTTCCTGGTTGCAGATATTTTAAAACCTGGGGGAGGGTGAGAGGTAGAGAACCAAGGGGAAAGACACAAAACATTTAAAGGACACAAATATAGAAAATTACCTGTTGATGATAATGTGTATAATACCTTTAACTGGACTAATACACAGCATATTCATGTGGAGAAAATTCATTTCACAAGCTGTAATGATATGGAATGACTGACTACAAAAATTTAAAGACTAAAATTCAAAAATAGCAAATATTTCATTTGAGCCTTCTCAAAGCTATAAGAAATATCTACAATTTTCCGTTCTCTTTCTTCTCAAGGCATCCTAATCAGAATATTGTCATCACCCCTTCAATGAAACTGCTCTCATCAAGGTCATCTGTGATCACAGGTCGATTCAGTTGTCAGTTTTCAGTCTTAGCTGGTGCATTTGACGTAGATGAATACTTTCTCCTCCTTGGGATAATCCCATGAATGTGACTTATGGAACGTCAGACTCCCTAGATTTTTCTCCTCTCTCATTTTCTATTCTTCATTAGTTTTCTTTGCTTGGTCTTAGCTTTATTTTTAATTTATTTTTTAAATTTTTTATACATTCAGTAACATTATTTAACTTACAAAGTGAGCATTTCAATATGTGAACATTTCTTTCCAATCTAGTTGATCAAGATATCTTCAACAGATAACACCACCTCCTCCCTGTCCCATCAATGCTCTGCCTCCGTATCCCTCCTCCAAATGTCCTCCCTTAGGTCCCACTCCTTCACACACACCACATCTGGCATTCACACCCATCTCTTGTGTCTGTTTATCCTTTAGTCAGTCAGTTTCAGTCACGGAGTGCAAACACTTGGTATATATTAAGTGGGGACATACAATGTCTCTCCTTCATAGCCTGGCTTCCTTCACTCAGCAGTAAATCTTCCATATTCTTCCATTTTCTGTCAAAAGCTAGGGTTTTGTTGTTTTTGATGGCAGAATAGTATTTCATAGTGTATATATGCCACAGTTTTCTAATCCATTCATCTGTACGGGGGCATTTGGGTTGGTTCCATGTCTTAGCAATTGTAAACAGTGCCGCAATAAACATCGATGTGCAAGCACTTTTCCAGTGAAGAATTCTTCTGTCCTTTGGGTAGATACAAGGAGTGGGATTGCTGGATTATGTGGTAGTTCTATTTGTAGATTTTTGAGGAGTCTCCAAATTGCTCTCCACAATGGCTGGACTAATTTACATTCCCACCAGCAGTGTAAGAGAGTTCTCCTTTCACCACACTCCCACCAACACTTATCATTTTGTGTTTTTTTAATCTTAGACATTCTGACTGGGGTTAAGTGGTATCTCATTGTTGTTTTGATCTGCATTTCCCTTACGATGAGGCATGTTGAGCATTTTTTTATATGCTTTTTGGCTATTTGTATGTCATCTTTAGAGAGTGTTTTTGTCAACTCATTCTCCCATTTTTTAATAGGGCTGATCATCTTTTTCCAAACAACTGCTTGAGTTCCTTGTGTATTCTGGTTATCAGCCCCTTATCTGATGCATAATTTACAAAAATATTTCTCCATTCTGAGGGCTGTTGATTCACACTAATTACTGTGGTTTTTGCCATGCAGAAACTTTTTAGTCTGATGTAATCGCACTTGTCTATTTTGGGGATTATCGACTGTGCTTTGGGGGTCTTATTTAAGAAGTCTTTCCCTACCCCAATGTCTCCTAGCATTTCCCCAGTGTTTTCTAGAAGCAGTTTTATAGTTTGAGGTCTTAGATTTAGATCTTTGATCCACCTTGACTTGATTCTTGTCAAAGGTGAGAGGTAGGGGCTCGGATTCATCTTTCTACAAGTGGAAATCCAGCTTTTCCAGCACCATTTGCTGAAGAGATTTTTCTTTTCCCACTGGATTGACTGGTACCCCTTGTCAAAAATCAATTGACTGTATATTTGAGAATTTATTGCTTTGTCTTTTTCTTTCTTACTTATAAATATTGAGGCTCTCACAGCTCTAAACTTAGATCTCTTAGTTCATACTTACAATCACTTTTTAGTGATTGTATTTATCCTACTGAATTTAGATATGCTTTACACTCTAATATTCTCCAGGTTTATATTTTTAGATATTTACATAAATTTGTTTCTTAGAATTTGCTACTGAATTTAAGATGGTTTATCTAGCTTCTACTTGACATTGCCACTAAAGTGCCTGGTAGTTACTCCAACTCAGAATATCCAAAATTTATTTCCTGATTTCCATCCCTGCAAAGGGCTATAAATATTAACTTTATTCTTCCAGTTGCTCAGCCCAGAGATGTAAAGTCATCTGTGACTGTGATTCTCTCACATCCCACATGAAATTCAAATATAATGATAAGATCCATTAGTTTAATTAAAAATAAATTATCTATGTATTTATTCCATGAGTGATACAGAAAAAGAGAGGGAAAGAGAGAGAGAGTGAATATAGACAGGAATCTCCAATATGGTGGTCACATGATCTACCCAGCCCCAGCCAGCCCAGATTACAGGCATGTGTGCCCTTGACAAGCACAAGGAGGCCTTGGGGCATGGTCCTGGGACCTTCTCTTGTGTTTCCACTTGTCCCACCATTGCACCATCACTTAGCCCCTTTTTAAAAATATATCCAGAATGCAATCTCTGCTCACCATATCCTTTGCTGCCATCTGGTCTAAGCTATAGTCATGTCTTCTTGGATTACTGTAAAAGCCTTCTACCTTGCCTCCCTCTTGTTAACTGTTAACTTTATTTTCATTGAGTCTGCTCTCAACATACCAGTCAGGCTGATCCTTTCAATTATTAAATAAAACGACAATGATCTCTCACCTAGAATTTCTGGTGGCTTTTCTACTTGTTCAGAGTTAAAAGAGAACCTTTATATTGGCCTACAAAGCCCTATATTATTTGGCCCTGATTACTTCTCTGATCTGATCTAATATTCTTGACAACTGGCCTCTTTGCTATTCTCAATATCTAAGGTAAGAATAGTACCTTTTCTGGTACAGCAATTCAATACATATTTACTTCCTGAATAAATGCATGAATGATTAATCTATCCATTGCAAATAACATCAGTAACAGGTAAAATAAATCCCTTTGTGGTAGTAGAGATCAGGAAGCTGCCTTTTTAACCTCTCATGAATTAAGTAGAATATAGGTAGGCATAATAGTTTTGATAACACATTTCTAGGAAAGAGGTATTTACTACTGTCTCTTCAATCTTCGAAGCTTCAAAAATAGAACCTTCACATATGGACTTTAAAGAAGTTCCACAAGTGATACTGATATGGAGCCAGGGTGGAAATGGCTGTTTATAGGCATATATACTATTTCTCAATATCATAAAAGATAAGTGGTTTTCAGAAATTAATATGTAACCATATACAATAGACTATGAAACAATTGGTAATTGCTACAACAAGTGTATCTTTCCTAGAGGTAGGTAAAATATTAAATGACCTTTAAGGCTTTCTTTGAATTCCAAAGAGCTCTGGAGAAACACCTTAGTCCAAAGAATATAAGCCAAAGATCTCTGCTTGGAGGGAAGCCATGTGCTTCCATTCCTGGCAGCCACGCAGAGTGAAGCTCATTAATCCTCTACTAGGATTTTCTTCTACTGAAAGATTTCTTGTTGACAGTAGCAACATCATTAATGTTACAAAAAATAATTGGGTTTTTTAAACCAAGGAGTGCCAATATAAAGAAAGAGTAAAGACAGCGTTAACTTGAAAATGAAAGGGGAAGCACCACAGCAAAGACATACTAGCCTAGCATTGTCAGCATCCATTGATTTTAAGGGAAATGAATTGGTACAGCCGTGTGCAGGAACAGTGGGAGAAAATAACTACAAGAACAAACTGGAGAGTCTGTATGCTTATCTCTCTCTCTCTCTCTCTCTCTCTCTCTCTGTGTGTGTGTGTGTATGCATTGGAAATGGAATCCTTAAAATATTAAACAGGTTGCAATATTATGGACAATAAGATAAATCTAAAGTACAATAGAACCTTGATGAGTATCTTAAATACTATTTCTGTCTATAACAGACTGAGGTTTATGAAGTTCTAGAGGCTGGGAAGTCCAAAATCAAGGCACCAGTAGATTTGGTATCTGGTGAGGGCTTGCATCTTACTTCATAGATAGTCAGCCTCTGGTTGCAAGTTCACATGGGGGAAGGTTTAAGAGACTCTCTGAGGTATCTCTTATAAGGGTAGAAATTTAGTTCATGAGGTCTCACATTACATGATCTATTCATGTTCCAAAGGCCCCACTTATTAATACCATCACACTGGGGATTCGTTTCAACACAATGAACTTTGGGGGGACACAAATAATAAATAAGAATTACCAATCAATGAGGAAGAGGAAACACTGTGAAAGTTTTAGAAACTTATTATGTGTTCATAAAACCATGTGGAGACCTCTTGAGTCTTACTTGCTAAATCAAATGCTTGAATAATGTTACAATATTTTATTATAGTTAAAGTTAGAAATTGAGGCATTCTTTTTTTTTTTTTTTTTTTTTTTGAGAGGTTTTTGCTATAGGGCGCGTGTGCTCGCCAGAAAGCCAGAGAGAGACAGAGAGATAGAAAGTGAGAAATCACCCCCCAGAGGGGATGGCCACACTGCAATCCCGTCTCCATTCTCTTCTCGGGATCTTGGCACACACGCACCTGCGCCCATCGTGAGTTTAAGCCACCAGGTCCGGGACTTGAACCGTGGTCGACTACATGGGAGTCCAGCGACATAGCCATTACACTAACTGCTGGTCCCAGAAATTGAGGCATTCTAATGCCTGGGGATTACACAAGAATTCCCAAGTCTAGTACGACAACGTATAAACAGAACAAGAGCTCTTTCATATTTAGGGCATCTTGGTAGTTGACAAGATCTTTACTTGCTAACCCCTTGTTAGTTCCACATAACCCACATACTGCTACGATACACTCAAGCATGGCTACCTCTACTGATGTAGAGAATCCTGGGGCCAGGGTCTACCTGACTTAGATTACATGTAGCTACCTTCATTGGTCCTGAGACTTCCTCAGGGCTGTCTTTGATGGTCTACAAGATACTTCAGTTTCTATTCTTTCAATTCTGTCCTTTTCTTAGACTCAAGAATCTTTTTTTGTTCCCCTGACACTATCTATTCCCTTTCCTCCTGCTTTCTACATTCTACCCACCTCATCTACCCCTGATATACCAACCAAACATAATCTCTTCAGTGAGTTACTGCATACAAACTTTTCCAAGCAGGCCTGACTATCTTACCAGAAAAAGAAAAAAAAATAAAATAAGGGACTAGAGCAAAAACAAAGACAAATCAATGTCTCAATACACCATTTTTCTACGACTCTATAACCAAAACATCATGGAGAACCTTATTTTATATTTCCTAAATCATTCCTTAAAATGTTTGACTTCCTCTGAATGAAAATCTCCTGTAACTTTAAAGCTGGTAAATTATCAATTAAATAAGGAACTTATTTAAAAAAAAAATACTTGTTTTCTAGCTATTTTTATTAGGATGGAGTTAACACACACCTGTTCACTGATCTCTATACGTAGTATTGTGATAATTTATTTCTAGTGCTTTTCTAAAATGTACCGGGAGGTAGAAATACCCTTTAGGTAGAATAAAAAAGCCCTATTCCATTAACATTTTCTTTCCTGACTGAAATATTACTGAATATATTATAGTCACCCATGTAAATTGCCTTACCTGAAATGATGAATATCTAAAGTATTTCTTTTTCTATAATATTTTGTTTTAAATGGACCATTAATGGAAGAAGGTAGAAAAGGAGTTTCAGTAGAGAATTAGCCAGAGAAGACTTCAAAGGCTTTCTTTGGGAGAATGATTAGTGATTATTGTGATTTTTACAAAAATTTTGTAATATATGTCTTCCCTTACACATCTGTTTTCTTTGTCTGAGCATCAGTATGTTTGCCTAACTGAATTTCATGGTATATTTTGGGTTTCTTCCATTGCATGTAGCTAATACTAAGTATTATGTGGCTCACATATTAAAATTACATCTAGGAAAAGCTTTTATAATACATATGAGAGGTTATTCCAACTTGAAAAAACCAATTACAATAATAATAAAATATACAGATATAATCATAAAGATGCATTTCAGAAAGAGGGAGGATAAGTTTAGTTCAAGGAGAGGAAGTAATATTAACAAAGCGGTCTCCAAACAGAAGATAAGTATATATTTTTCTTAAGGAAAACTTTGTTCTACCTAAGGCAGTTGATCAGAATGTGACAGTATCCAAGATCCCATAAGACAGTGAGTTGTCACACGGAAAGAGGGTCAATATTTTAATGGGCAAATAGAAATTAAATCTATTTCTCAACCTATAGGTAGATTGCTATATCTTTTTCAACCGAAAGAGGGAATTCAGACTATATAGGACCTTGAAGTCATATAATCAAATCAATGGGGCCATGTGACAGTATGACATGCTGCTTAACCATTGTTTATGTTACAAATATGTACATGCAGAAAAAGTAGTCTTATTTAATTTCTGCCTCTTCCCAGCTTCCTACTCCATCAGTCTCAACACATACACACAGGCATACCCAGGCGCACGTGCGCGTACGCACACACACGTACACAGCATGTCACCTTCAGGTAGACTAATAATTCATTTAAATGTTTCTGTTTTGTTTTATTTTTGCCAAAAGAAAGTGCAAACTAAACGCCTAAATATTAGATTACTTTAATATCAAGGCCGTGCTTTACTTATGCAAAACCTCTGATAACAGTGAAATAGACCGTATTATTTCTATTTTATAGACTTTCATAGAAAGAATATGTTTCTTTGTCAGGGTCAATAATTTATTATAGAGACAACTGCTGTTATTTCCTCTCTCTTCTCTTTACCTAGCATTAGAAGTATAATTTTGAAATTTTAAGAATCCTTCTCATCGCATCATGCTAGGGGGCATTTTATATCAACATGACTTAAAATTGGGGATGTTGACCTTGAATAAGGTCATGATAACTGGGTTTCTTCACTGTAAAGTTGTAATCTTTCCCTTTCAACCCTCTGTTAAAATGAAATCACTGAGCTCATATCATACTCAGAGGAAGGTGTATTAAGCTTTACCAACAGGAGGTAAGGATATTAAAATATTTCTGGTCACATGTTAATATCACCCCTGCAATTAATGTATTTAGGGGAATATGCTTTGAAACTATGCAAATATCCTAACTCTCTTAAAGTGTTACTCACTAATTCTAACATTCATCACTGGATCTTGCCTGTGGAAATTATTACTTTGACACTCTAGTGGTGGTTTTTTATTTTCTTTGTTAATAAATACTAATTGTAATTCTTATAAGTAAGACTTATCTTTTACCTCCATGTGAAGCAGGTTCATTACACACTGATTGCCAACTTGTAAGTCCAGGGAGACTGAGCACATTCATATACAACAAATTACATGAAGTGGGTTTAATTTTTGGATAGACAGCAAGGGACACAAGAAGCCTAAGCTCCATACTGAGCTGTCTCTCAAGGCTCTAGAAAGTTGCCTGGAGCAGACAGAGGACTAGGTACCCCACTTGCACCACAAATGAGGGACCCTGAAAGGCCTCTCACTCCAGGTTACATAGCTCTGAGGTCACAGGATTCACTGGGCAAAGCTGCTTCCTGGGGAGACATGAACAAAGCCTGGACTGTCTCTGGCTGTTCCTCCCTATCTCAAGACATTACCTTCTCTAGGAAGGACAGAAACAGGTCCTGGCTGTTTCAGGAGTTCTTAATATCTCAGGGTATTGTTCATCGTACAGTTATGCCTGAGAACTATGAGCAAAAATGGGCAAGAACTGTTGACATGAGGCCACCCGGAGAACTGTCCTGAACTCCATTTATTTGCCAAATCATTCTTTTATATCAGTATGGATTTATTGATATTATATTCATTCAGTTATAATCCAATGACTATTATTCGTCAAAGTGTTCAAATGATTTCTTCTTTAGCCATTGGAACGATTGAAGTTGACTCCTTTGTGTTTTCAACACAATCTCAATTTTTTTCCCACTTTTGAGTACTTCCTAACTTCCTGGTACAGCATGACATTCCAAGCTTATCTTATACTGTTCTTTGTTCTAGTACTAGAATCAGAGATTTCAGTATTTTCATTGAGAGAATGGTAATTAGAAATGAAGATTTGAGCTGTTATGGATTTTTTTTAAACAAATTAGGTTCTTTTTTTCTTTTTTCTAGAAATACTTTTATTAGTGAAATTAATTCATTTATTTTCTGGTTTTGGTTTAATGCTTAAAAAGACCTTTAACTCAAGATATTGTAACTATCACCAATATGTCTTTGAGGAATGACAGTAATTATTGTAGGGCCATGTGTGGTGGGGAGAGGGCAGGGGCCAGGCTGGTGCTGCACTCAGGGGTGCTGACAGACCATGATCGCTCTCAGCAGCTGGGAACTTGCCATCAAAGACATCAAGGTAAGACGCAATGTTTGGCCACAGATAAAGTAAATACTGAGGACAATAGAGCTTGATGACACAGACCACTGAACTTCCTTGCTTAGAATGCATGTTATGAATCTTTTCTGTAGCATGTCTACAAAGTTTGTATATGAATGATCTGATGGTGAAGAGAAGACAGTAACTGGGAATGTGAAAAACCAGTCCTCCATGAACTTCATCAAAAAGCTGCCTTCTATTATATTCCTCGAAATGCTTTGTCCATAACTAAGCCCACATCTACTACAACACAGACAACAGAGGACACAATGCTTCCAACAGAACCTATTAGTTGTAATAGTCTCTTGCAAAATATACCTTGGCTGTGAAGCAGAAGTTACCATGCATCAACGTGTAGCCATCTTACTTCTCTGCATTAATGTGATTTGAAGTAATGTTCATAGAGCATGGATTTTAACAAGATGTGGTATTTAAGTCTACAGTTTGCATTCCTAACTATCCCAAAGGTGAATGTTCATGCTTAGTGTTTGATACTCCTCTCTTTCACCTGCCAGTTGATCCCACCTCAAATTCACTTTGATATGAAGAGGGATTTTTCAAAATGAAGCCAAAACCATAATCATGTTTGGTAAGCATTAATATATGTAAAGAGAGTTTTCTATAAGATTGATACAGCAAGCCCTCTAAGCCCAGAGGCTACAGTATTGTTTAAAAAAAGATGTTCAGCTTTTAAAATAATAAAGTGATTGAGAGCATTAAGGTATGCTCTGCTCACTTTGTTTGACCAGCCTAAAATAGAAGATCCTGTGCAATTAGTTTTTTTCCATAGAATCCTTCTGCACGTGGAAAAGACAGAGAAAAGATGCTGACTCATAGAAAGCCTAAAGAACAGCACAGTAAAAGTGTTCATGTGTCTAGCCTCTCATTGGTAAAGCCTAGTTCACTAAAACCTTTCACTAAAGAAGAGAAAACAATAGTAACTTAAGAGATGGTGAATCAAAACAGCATGGTAACAACACAAAAACAGGCATGTAGACCAATGGAACAGAATAGAGAACCAAGAAATAAACCTCAAAGCATACAGCCAACTGATTTTCAACAAAGGGCGCAAGGCAGCCCAGTGAAGAAAAGAAAATCTCTTCAGCAAATGGTGCTGAAAAATGGTGCTGGGTATCCACCTACAGAAAGGTAAAATGGGACCTCTATTTCTCACCATTAACCAGAATCAACTAAAAATGGGTTAAAATCTAAACATAAAATCTTAAACTATAAAACTACCAGTGGAAAACTCAGGAGAAACTCTTGGAGACATCAGAGTAGGCAAAGACTTTTTAAATAAGGCCCCCAAAGCACAGACAATAAAAATAGACAAGTGGGATTACATCATGTTAAAAATCTTCTGCACAGAATAAACACAAAAACAATGATTAGAATGAAAAGATAACCCTTGAAATGGGAGAATGTAGTTGCAAATTATACCTCAGATACAGGAATAATAACCAAAATACACAGAAAACTTAAACAGCTAACTCCCCTCCCCCCCCAAAGATACTCAATCCAATTAAAATATGGGCAAATGAGTTGAGCTGATAATTCTCTAAGGAAGAGATATGAACAGCCAAAATACGTATGAAATAATGCTCAACATTCCTTACCATAAGGTAAATCCAGATTAAAACCACAATAAGATACCACTTAACTCCAGTCAAAATGACTAAGATTAAAAAAATAAAGACTGATAAGTGCTGGCAAGGCTGTTGTGAAAAGGAAATCCTCCTACACTATTGGTGGGAATGTGAATTAATACAAACACTGGAGAACAATATGGAGTTTCCTGAAAGACCTACAAATAGAACTGCCATATAATCCAGCAATTCCACTCCTGGGCATCTACCCGAATGATAGGAAAACACTCGGTTAGAAAAACACTTGCACATCCAAGTGTATTGCTGCATTATTCATAATTGCTATGACATGGGATCAATTCAAATGTCCAAGAATAGATGAATGGATTGAAAAAGTGTGGCACATATACACTATGAAATACTAGTCAGCCATAAAAAACAATGAGACCCTGGCATTTTATAGACAGTAGATGAATATGGATGATTTAATACTGAGTAAACCAAACTACGAAAAAGAGGGATTATATGCCCCCACGTAATATATTGGGTTGTTGGAAAAGTCATGATGCATTTTCGCATAGAAAGAAAAATATATCATGACTTTTTCAACAAGCCAGTATCATGAATGTCTGCATTTTCTAGCAGAAACTGAAAGATTGGAAGGTATAAAAGCAGGGAGCACAACTGAGAATACTAGAAACAGTGTGGGAAGAGTGTGGGCAATGGGGGGCAGGAGGGAGGAAATCAAAGGGGATAAAAAGAAGCATTTAATGGACCAAAAAAATGGAAAATTATCTGTTGATGATAATGCTTATGATAATATTTTGACTGGACTAAAATGTAGTATACTCATGCTGGAAAGTCCATTTTTTATGCTTTAAAGATATACAGTAATTAAAGGTTAAAAAAAAGAAATAGAAAAAAGAGCGAGAGAGACAGTGAATCTGGTGCACCGTGACTTTCCTGCTGAACTCTTGCCTAGTGAAAGCTGACCAATGGCAAGGACTGCCTGAAGAGTAAAACTATGTAACCAATACTGATCATCAATGTTTCTCATGTTTGTGTATATTCTAAGAACAAGTTTCAGAAACCTCTCTTTTCTTTTTTGAGAGAGAGATTTTTGCCAGAGAGACAGAAAGCAAGATATCTTCCTCCAGCGGGGATGGTCATACTGCAATTCCTTTTCCTCCATTCTTTCAGGATTTGGGGCATGCATGCACATGCGTCTGGTATGAGTTTCAAGCCACCAGGTCCGGGACTCAAACCATGGTTAACCATGTGGGAGTCCAATGCCTTAACCACTACACCACCTACTATTTTCACCAGAAACCTCTCTTAAAAGTGATGTGTTATTTCTGTCAGAAGTGTCTAGGTTGGTTATCTAGTTCAGTACTGTAAATTATTAGGAACCTTGAGGCTTAACTATTTTTCTTTCTGAATATATTCTTAAGTTTATCTTTCTGAAAATAATACTAAAGATAAGATGCATTCATTTAAGCTAATAGAGGAGACAGACTCCACTATTTAATAGTTTTAAAATCAGTGGTTTCAGTTGTGTATAAGTTAGAATATGGGGGTGGGTATAGAAAGCAGGTTCCAGAGCTCAGCAGTTTTAAGTGGAAGGTCATTTGACTGTCTTCAGCCTGTTCTCTTACTGATTTACAAACTATCACCGAGAAATGTATTGATTGGGTGAGAGAAAGCCAGAATGCTTAGTCATAGTTTTTAAATAGTATGTCAATTGCTACTCATTCACTTAGTAGATATTTTCCCCCTTTTATTATTAATTTTAAATTTTTAAAATTTACTTTTAATCACTGTACATCTCTATAGTGCACAAAATGGGTTTTCCTAGCATGAATACAGTTCATATTAGTCAAATCATAGATAGTACCATATGCATTATCAACAGGTAACTTTTTATTTTGTTTCTGTGATATTTTTCCTCCTGATCCCCTCCCTCCCACCCCTCCTACCCACCCATCCTATACTGTCTCTAGTATCTTCAGCTGCCCTCCCTGCTATTATACCTTCCAATCTATACTGAATGTCTGCACTCTATGACAGAAACTGAAAGACTGAGTTTTTTTTAAAGGAAATTACTTACTGTACTTTTATGGCAGGAGAAAGAAAAAGTGTTAAAATGGTTTTAATGAAGTCAGATATTTAAATGATGCATGACTAATGCATTTAGTAGACAAAATAAACCAATAAATGACTGTTCTTTGTCATTTAAAAAAATAATAGTAATAATCTTAGAGAATTCGGATGTTAATTAATGAGAAGTCTGAGATAATCCTGTTCCCCTCTTTCACTGCTAGGAAAAAATGGCAAGTCACCATGTCATTGATCTACCAGCAAATTAGCAAAACTGTTCAATCAGACATGCCTCCAAAGATTGTGCACAATTATCGCATCTCTGAAAAGAAGGCTGAAGGGTGGGGTGGTGACAGTTGTATGTTCCAAATAGTGGTAGAGTAAAGATTTTTGAAGAAGTCTGTTTACAGCTTATTTTAAATAGTATTGGATAAGACTAGATCTTTGGACCAAAGAGAAAAGACATACTGGGAAGCTGCATCTCCATAGTGCTGATGAAATTCTCTTCACTTTCTACTTTCTGCTACTTGGCTGTTTATGAAAAAAGTCATTGGAGTTGATGGACTTAATGTGAACGGACTGGACATTACAATATCTACCCGGAGTTGAGATTAATAGAGGGCAATGCAGTGTGTTTGTGGTGGGGGGTGGGGGCACAAGCTGTGGGGAGAGGAGGTGACTTCACAGGCCAATGACATTTCTCTCTTTTTTTTTTTTGGAGAGGTTTTTGCTATAGGGCGCGTGTGCTCGCCAGAGAGACAGAGAGACAGAAAGTGAGAAATCACCCCCCAGGGGGGATGGCCACGCCACAATCCCTTCTCCACCATTCTTCTCTCGGGATCTTGGGCATGCACATACACGCGCCTGGCGTGAGTTTTAAGCCACCGGGTCCGGGACGCGAACCGTGGTTGACTACATGGGAGTCCAGCGACATAGCCATTACACTAACTGCTGGTCCCTCCGATGACGTTTCTCTAAGATTTTCCCAGTCAAACAATCTCTATTTCTGACTCATGCAATTAAGCATACATTTAAAATAATAATGTACAACTGAAGAATACATTCATAGCTTCAAACCTTCAATCTCTTCAACTTTTATGATACCAAGAATTCTAAAGGTATATACATTTAAATATTCCCTAAAATACATAGGGAAAGGCAAACAAACTATTTTTTGCTGGCTTCTGGCACCATCTTTTCAGATAATCATAGCCTTCTCTGTTTTCATTTGAGGATGGTACTGTACTATTATCAGTTAGTTTTAATATATATACAAAAGCACACATATGTACATACATATGTATGTGTACACATATACATAAATGCATGCAGACATACATATAAACAAATATATACTTGTGTGCTTGTATGCTAACTTATTTTTCTGTTACTTCTTCATTTGGCTCAACAATAAGGGGCCTTAGAAACATTTCTCTGTCAATAACTGTTACTCTGATTGTTTCTAACTTCCACAATTAATTTAACCATTCATCTACTTGTTTGTTTGGTTGTTTGGTTTTTAGACCTTTTTGCCTTAGGATGTGTGCACTTACCAGAGAGAAAGAGAGAGAGAGACAGTGAGAGGGAAAGTGAGAAATCACCACCCAGGGGGTTTGGCCACACCACAATCCCTTCCCCTCTGTTCTCCTTACGGGATCTTGGGTGGGCACCCATGCACTCACATGCCTGGACTTGAACTACTGTTGGCCATGTGAGAGTCTCTCTCTATACCATCTGCTGGCCCATTTGTTTGATATTAGGACAGGGGCACTTCCTCAGCCCCCAGGTGACACTACAGGCATGTACACTATGTGCACCTCTTTTTTGGACAAGGTCTAACTCGGTCGCCCTGGCCAACCTTGAGTTTGAGATCCTCCTGCCTCAGGGTCCCTGAGTCACTGGGATTAGAGGCACAGGCTACCATAAGGGCCTTTAGGTTGAACTGGAAATTCAGCCTGGGCCTCCCATGTGGGCTCACCCTATGGAGCACAGTATCTTAGTATCATGTGCCACAACTGGGCTAATTTTTTTTAGTTTTTGACTTTAATTCTAAACTTTTTTTTTCAAAAAGTACTATTATGAACATGTTTGAACATGTGCCTTGCATCTGTAGTGCTATCCAAAACATTGCCATTGCATAGTCAAAAAATGTATTAATATTTTTAAAACTTAGCAGATATACCAATATTACCTTTCCCATTGGTTGAAAGTCCTACCTCTGGGCCAACAGGTGGCATGGAGGTTATGATGACTGCATCCCAATGGCTGGAAGCATGGTTCAAGTGTCAGAACAAGTGGCTTGAAAATTACACAGGGTACATGTGCATGCATGCCCAAAATCCCAGACACAGAATGGAGAAGGGACTGAGGCATTTTGTCTCTCATTTTCCCTCTGATTTGCTCTCTCTCTTTCTCTCCCTCACTCTTTCTCTTTTTCTTGTAAGCACACATACTCTATAGCAAAAGCAAGAATAAACAAAAAAACCTTCCTCCTTCTTTGCCAAAATTTGAAGTTATTAAACTTTAAACTTTGGATAAAATGACAGGGAAAAACTATGTCTTTCTTTTAATCTTTATTTCCCATATTTCTTCTCTCATAGGTACTTTTTGAATGTTAAATAGCCATTTGAATTTTCTTTCCTGAAAATTGCCTATCCCCAACCTTTATTTATTTATTTATTTCTAGTAGGTTATTTGTATGAGTATTTGTAAGAATTTCTGATATATAAGTAATATTAATCCTTTCATTATATTATAATTTCTTTTCTTAGTCTCATAATTTAATGTGTTTATGATACATTAGTCTTGTTGAAGTTTTACTTGTGTAGTTATTGTGTCTGTTTTTCCCTTCCTGTGGTTGTGTTTTATGGCTAGTTTTCATAATCAATTTGTCTTTGATTGTGCTGATACAACATGTTTTAAATATTTAAAACTTATAGTATATTTTAACCAAGGAGTACTTGGTTGTTTATTCAATCTACCATCTTAGACTTAGTATTACTTCCTAAATGTCAAATATAAGCTATACCTGGGATTTTGTGGACAGCAAACATGAGCTTAGACTAAGTCTCCCATAGTTCTTTTGTTGTGAACTGCTGACTTTTTGTATGCTTCCTAAAATAAAGTACTTTTTGGATTAAGATTTGCCTTTTAAAAAAACGACCCTCTAGATGAGTTTGGATACGTTCTGCAACTATACCTTTGAGCCAAGGAATTGGTTCTTCTGAGGTCATTTCTATTAATTCTCCTGATTGGTTTTTCCATTCCTGGAGGTGAATCATTTAGTTATTTCTCAATGTTGTCACACTTGAGTTGTATCTTGCTATCTTTTCTCTTTTTTTTTGCCTTATGGCATGTATGCTCGCTGGAGAGAGACAGAGACAGTAAGAGAGAAAGTGAGAAATCACCCTCGAGGAGGGATGTCCCCATCACAATCCTTTCTCTATTGTCTTCCTGGGATCTTGGGCATGCACGCATAAGTGCCCAGTGTGATTTTCAAGCCATCAGTCTGGGACTTGAATTGTAGTGGGCCATGTGGGAGTCCAATGACATAACTATGACGCCATCTGCTGGCCCCGTTATCTTTTCTTATAATTCTACTTTCCAGAGAGAGTATAGATACTTCTATTTAGTCATTTTTTGAAAAATTTAATTATGAAAAGGATTTAAATACATCAAGTAAGATAAGATGCTAGAACCGGAAATCCCAACAGTGCTTCTGAAATGGTGTTTCAGTGAAGCAAATTCAGCCAATTAATCTCTCCAAGTACTACAGTCTTTAGTGAAACCAATAGGAATTTATGTATGCAAAAGGACAAAGTAGAGGATACCATTGAAATGCAGCTGCCCAAGAGACCTAACATGATTTCCTTTTTTGCAAAAAACAAACAAAAATTTTAGTCTGCAAAATGAGTTCCCTGTTTTTTTTTTTTTTTTTAATTTGTTTCTTGTTAATGCAGCAGCTCTGCATATTATAAGTCACATCGATATATCTGGATGAATTCCTCAAGTTTTGTATCTAAAATTGTGAGTTTGTATGTGTTTTTGGTATGAAAACACCTTGCAAATTTATTTAAGCAGTAGAAATGGCCTAAGAATCCCTTTCTTTCTTCTGTGGTCTTATAACAGATGTTTTAAATTGTTCTTTTATTGTCAATTTAATCCATGGTCTATTATCCTGTGAGTTTTGCCATGCCTCCAAGATGCTCTGAGCCTTAGTATTTTACTTAATACAGGCTTCTGATGTCAATTAGAATGGCAATAAATCACCTTGCTTCACCTGTGGGGACCCTAACGAATAGGCACTTTTGTTATATAGATACATGAAGCATGGATAAGGGCAGAGCAATATTCAGAATATACTTTAATTTTAAGCCAAGTTATCTAGATGGAAGCAGAGAAACCATCCTAAAATATTCTGCAGTCTTGATAATCAAAATATGATCTCAGACCAAATGAATAAGCATCACCTGGAATCTCCTTGGAAATTTGGGCTCTCAAACCCCACTCCAGATCTACTGTATGAAAACTTGCAGGTTAATGTGACCCTCAGATGACTTAAAATATGTTCTTTTCTTTCAACCTGACCATTAACTACAAAGATGATATTGTTTTTAAAGTATTTGTTTTTATTTGAGATAAAGGCAGAACTACTTTTTTCATCACCCTAGATGAGGTCTTTATTATCTCTAGCTTGTGCTAATACAGAGTTTCTTATCTATTCTCGTTGCTCCTAGTAGTAGCTTTTTCAGATTACTTTCTGCAAGACTACAAGGCGGACTTATATGCAATGAAAATCAAATTCTATTGTACTCCTGCTATTATTCTGTAGTCACCTTCCCTTACTAGTAGGATGAAATGACAAATTCTTGGCATATTATTTAAAGTATTTCATCACCTGGCTTGTTCCTACTCCTGGATCCTGTAGAATACAACCATAGTTAATGTAGCAGTGCTATTGCTGCTCCCTCATCCTCTCCACCCATATGGGTCTTCCTATCAGCACTCTAAAATCCTTCTCCCTCAAACTTCTGTGGCTGTCTTCTCTGCCCTGACTTCCTCTTTCAGGCTAGACTTTGGAGTGTCTCACCAGGTACAACTTGAGAATGCTTGCAATTAAACATCTTGGGCAACTCTCAAAAATAATTTGGAGGGACCAGCAGTTAGCGTAATGGCTATGTCGCTGGACTCCCACGTAGTCGACCGCGGTTCGAGTCCCGGACCCGGCGGCTTAAACTCACGCTGGGCGCGTGTGCGTGCGTGCCCAAGATCCCGAGAGGAGAATGGAGGAGAAGGGATTGCGGTGTGGCCATCCCCCCTGGGGGGTGATTTCCTGCTTTCTATCTCTCTGTCTCTCTCTGTCTGTCTGGCGAGCGCACACGCCCTATAGCAAAAACCTCTCCAAAAAAAAGAAAATAAAAAAATAATAATTTGGAGTCAGAGTTAGTATATAATACCTCAGCCTCATTATTTTCTCATGGGATTATTCTTTTTGAATTTTCTATAGGGCATGTGCACTTGCCAGGACTTGAACCACTTAGTGGGCCACGTGGAATCCAACCACCCTAATCACCATACCGCATCAGGCATGGGACTATCCTTAGACTTATTTTCTCATTGTTTCTCAGAGATTCTTTAGTGGAATTTAGTTCCAGTTACTGAAACAATAGATGGTCCAATAATAACATGCTTCATTTTGGCTTTACTCCCTTTTACTTTTACCACTCCTCAGTGTGTTTTTAAGAATCACCTCACAAATCTACCTGGATCCAGGTGCTTGACTAAGAGTCTACTTTCCAGGGAAACTGGAGTAATGACAGTACTAGAAGTCACCTTTGAAAGTGTATCTTCAGCATTGGATTCTGAAATTGGATCCCTGTCAGTGAGAAGGAAACAGGCATCATTTTGCTAGTCATAAGGGAGGTGATGATGTCACTTGGTACTGGGTTAAATTGGGACCAGGTAGGTGGAATGGCTAGCACTGATTTATAGAAGAGTCTAGTATTGGAACATAAGACGTCAAAGGTGATTTTAAGGATCATAGAGTGACTGGCACTTGCTAAGTGCTAGGGAATCCTTGAAGAAGGAGAAATACAAGGCTCAGACTCGCAAACTACCTTCTCAGGGCATGCTGTGAAATCTAGAAGGCTGTTACTTCAGCATTTAAAGAGACCTTCATTTGCTACAGTGAGAAAAGAGATCTGATGAAAATCTGGCTCGATCTTTGATACTAAGGGTGGCAGAACTACTCAAGAGACTGAAAGCAACATGGCAGGTCTATGACAACAACAAGAAAGAGCCTTGAAACCTGGAAATTAGGCTGGGTCCATTTGAAATCTAGACTATCCAAATTCTCTTGAAAATAAGCCCCTTTCTTCTTGTTAGAAAAAAATAGCATGTCCTTATTTAGAAACCATGTGGAAGCTTCATCTGAACTAGATGCCTCCTATGATAATACTTTGCTTCCCGGAGCTATCCACCTGTCTTCATGGCCTCAATAGCTAGGATCAAGTCTCAGCTTAGCACAAGTAAGGACATGTAGTCAGACTCAGAGCCAGTGAAAGAGAAGAATAGGACCCTTTAGAAACAAGGACTCTTCAGAAAGAAGTCCTGCAACACTACTGTAAGATTGGATAATATTACCTAGTTTCAACAAGTTCCAAAGAGACCTACACCCCCATGTCAAAGTAAGACTAAGATACTTTGAATCATTGTGTAGGGCATCTAATCTAACATTAATGTCAAGGGTCAAAACACACCGCCACAGCCCTGTTAATAAAATAGATGCAAACAGAGGCCAAGTAATAGAGTATAGTCCAATTCCATCTCATGAGTATACACAGTGCCAGGAATGGAAGGCACACATAGATCTGATGGCATCATTCTTTGTGAGGCTGATCCAGTTACTGTTGCTGCTGAATGTTCAACCTATCAGAAGTAGGAATCAGCCCTGAGGTCTAGATACGGTGCCTTGAAAAGACTAACCAGCTACCTCATGACAGGTTGATTACACGGGGGCCCTTCTATCCTAAAGAGTGCATAAATTCATCCTTACTCGGTCTGATATATTTTCCCATCTATGTGTTGCCCTTCCTTTATCTTTAGTGACTCTGTCAGCATCACAAATGCTCTGATTTACAACACAGATGATCTGATTTACAGCATGAGGTTCACAGATGACCTGATTTTTACATGATGTCTTAAATAACAGCACTTTAAGTCAAGAGACCAATTTGAAGCAAAGAAGGTACAGTAACAGGCACAGAATCACAGGATCAACTGATTCTACCATATAGAGCATCTTCTAGAAATACGGAAATAATCTCTTTACATTTCGGGCAAGGTTTTATCTTAGGGACAATCTCCCATAGGTTTGGTGTGCTATACCCTAGAGTGAATTATGAATGCTAAACCAGCAACCATTAAAAGGTTCTATTGGGTCATCGGAAAAGTCATGACACATTTTGCAAAAATGTGTCATGGCTTTTCCGATGACCCAATATTTTCCCAATAGTCAAAAAACGCAGGTCCAGGAACCAAAGGGTAGAAATAAGACTCTAAATGACTGTGGGGGGAATCTGTGTTTCTCCCCTTCCCAGTTCCCAGCTATGTATTCTGCTAGACTCTGGGTCCTGGTTCTTGGAAATGCATGTGTGTAACATTTCCATCGGGACACAGGAAGTAATAAAGCTGCATGAGTTCTCATGTTAAGAGACAATGGTGAAAAATCAGTAGTTTCTATATTGGAAGGATTAATCAGTTCCAATGATCATGAAGATCGAAGATAGCTACTACATACTGGAGTCAGAGAGCAGTTTGACTGTAACTCCGAGGTCCACTGGAGTGCCTTATTCCTTGTAATAACACTCAGTGAATAATTGTACCAGCTATGGCTTAAAGAGGACACATGATCAAGGACTTCAATCTCCCAGAAATAAAATTCTAGTTACCCTTCTGATCAAGCTAATTTAGGACAGTGGGTTTACTATGCAATGGTAAAGGAAATTTACATTAGGTCCTGTTATACTTACAGGATGAGCTGCAGCAGTAAAATATGTAATCAATTTCAATAGTCTTTTGCTTTAACTTTTTTCATGAGATTTTTAACTGATGCAACCAGCCGAGAGGATTCCATGTGGAGCATGAGAGAAATAAAGAATACAAAGAGTACTCTGTGGCAGATACTATGCCATGCCTCCTTGTTGCCCCAGATTGGAGCTCTGGTATCCAGCAAGCTGATAGCTTCTGACTTAAAGTGCTTGACTTTCACTTCTTCCCTGCTTGAGGGCTTTCTCAAACTTTCTGGAAGATTGTTTCTTTTTGCATTTAGGTTAACCCAGAAATGTGTGTATATGTGGTTTGGAGGGAGGAGAATTAACCATGTTGAGGGCAACCCCCAATAATGGAAGAGAGACCCTAGATACATGACTTAGTTTCCCATGATTCAGTGTGAATATGGATGCCTATCCTAACCAGCTTCTTAGGTGGCCCCTGTAAGATTAACTGGGAGCTAAAAACAGTGCATTGCCCCTTAATTTATCCTTTCTGCTTTCTCTCCCTTTCTCACGTACTTCCTTATTATTCATTTGTGCTTCTGAAATTCTTGCCTCAGGGTCTGATTTTGAGATGGCCCAAACTAGGGCAATGAAGTTCTCACTGTTCCTTTAACACATGAGAAACATATTCAAAATACACACATTCTGGGGCCAGTGGGTGATATGGTGGTTAATGCACTGGACTCCCACATGGCAAATTGAAGTTCGAGTCTCTGACCTGGTGACTTGAAAATCATGCCAGGTGCATATGCATGTGTGGCCAAAATCCTGAAAGGAGAATGGAGGACATGGGATTGTAACATGGCTGTCCCTGCTGGGGAATAGTTTTTCACTTTCTCTCTCCTGTCTCTATCTCTCTCTAGAGAGCACGCACACCCTGTGGCAAAAACCTAAGAAATAAAAGAGCAAAATGCTCATGTACTTGTTGGGAAGAGACTGAGTGTGACTACCAGGGTAAAAATTTGGGCTTTCTTTCAAGAGAACTCACAGCAGGATCAATAGTACTCTGGTGAATTTACTGTGGTAAAAATTCTGTCACTTAGTCTTTTAAGCATAGAAGCCTGATCTGTTAATATTTTACAGAGGAAAAAGAAAAAGACCATTAGGTGTTAGATTTCTGCACTGCCAATTTTCTCATATTTTGGTTGCTTTTAATACCCGTTCCTTTTCTTGTTTTCTCACCTTGGACCTTGTAATTTACAGAAATGACATGATTTTGGATGTCTCAAATACAAACAGTCACTCCCAACTACATTCTAATCTCATAGTTTACTTGCTCAAATTCTATTATGATAGTTTCTACTGAGTTGGCCAATTGACTGACTCCCAACCTCCCTACACACTTTTTTTTTTTTAGTTTTAATAGCATCCTTCTGTCTTCTTATGTATTTATTTCATTTTGGCTAGCCTAGATTTTATGGTCTATCACCAGTATTGCTTTGAGAAAAACCTCCTCAGTAACATTTTCCCTGACTATCTTTTAGAAATTTAGTTTGAAAGGCCCAAATTTAGATGGACTCATGGTGTATGTGTGTGTATGTGCATGCACGTGTGTGCACACACACATTTGCTAGCAGCTAATCCTAGCAGATTGTAACTGAAAAGATTTTAAAAGCTTAATGGCTGGCATATTTTTAATTCATTATTTAAACTTATATTACCTTAAATGAACTCTCAATACTGCTTGGTCTTGTTTTGTTTCTCTTCTAAGCTAACTTCTCTGATAATGTTGTTACATATTTTTTCCATAAATTAACTACTACCATTTCACATAGGATTTTAATTATACAAATGTATTCTATATCATACATAAATATTTGGGATACTATACAATATACAATAATTTTAAATAAAACTATACAAACATACATGTATAAATTTTGCACATTTATATAAACTATTACTTGTGCAAACTATGTACAAAAAGTTAGATCCTAATATTAAGTGAGGAGAAAAGGGAAGTTGTGACCCTATTTAATACAGACTATGTATCTTTTTTTCTTTGTAACAAAACTATTTTAATGAAAATATCTATTTCGTATGTTCATGAGTAACATATTTGACATAAGCACAAGAAAACTAAGCTTGACATGATGAGTACATTCTCTTTTTGTAGGAGGTAGTACCTTAGCACATGACATGATAAATATTAGTTCATAAATGGCACATAAAACGTGAAGCTAACACGATTAGTGCAGTCTATCATTTTAGGCAAATCTGTATGTGAAGCCAAATCAGGGTCAGCAGATTGCTTATTAGAAATGAAGTCAAAGGAGGGGAATTAAGAGAACTGAGTGCTCAGTAGCATTACATTAAGTCACTCACCACTTTTCAAAGGGACTAAGATTCTTAAAGTCCATTGTTGGAACTGTCTCCTCTGATAAGTACTCTACCATCAGGTTTTCAGGTTTTTCCTCTCTGATTCCCCTTGTCCTGCATTGCCAGGGCAAACTGAAATGCTTTTTTCTTTCTTTGTTTAGGTACATAGCACTAACAACGTCAAGAAATACATACAGTTTTTCTTGGGAGTCATACAGATTTCCTTGTATTTTGCCTATATATGAAGTTTTAATTTTACACTTTCAGTTTTTAAATTAATGCTACAGGATACATGCACAGGAGAGAGAGAGAGAGAGAGAGAGAGAGAGAGAGAGAGAGAGAGAGAGAGAGAAAGAAAGAGAAAGACAGGGATGGAGGGAGCATTCCCCAAGTAAGCATCCCTAGTAAGACCACAATTATTCTTCTTCCTGTTCTCCAACCCATCAAAATCCTGGACATGTACACATACTTCCAGAGTTTTTCAAGCTGCTAGGGCCAAACTCAAACTTGGGTCAGCCATATGGGATCTGACTTCCTCTGCACAGTACTTAACCACTGCTCTACAGGCTCAGTTCCTATAGTTTGATTCTGAAAGAGCAGGCTTGTTTCCTGTATTTCTAAAATCTTTTTTTGTGTGTGTGTGTGGAGAGTTTTTTTGTTTGTTTGTTTGTTTGTTTGTTTGTTTTTTTGCTATAGGGTGTGTGTGCTCACCAGAAAGTCAGAGACAGAGAGACAGAAAGCGAGAAATCACCCCCCGGGGGGGATGGCCATGTCGCAATTCCTTCTCCTCCATTCTCCTCTTGGGGTCTTGGGCATGCACACACACGCACCCGGCGTGAGTTTAAGCCACCAGGTTAGGGACTTGAACCACGGTCCACTACATGGAAGTTCAGCGATATAGCCATTACGCTAACTGCTGGTCCCTATTTCTAAAATCTTTATAGATATCACCATAGCAGTCTTTAAATAATAAGCCTTTGTTGCATTATTGCAAGCCTCCATGTTTTTGTTCATGACGCTCTACACTAGAAGGTTCTTCTTTTTCTCTTTTACTTTTTTAAAAGAGATTTTTGTTATAGAGCATATGCACTTGCTGGAGTGACAGAAAGATAGAAAGTGAGAAATCACTCTCTGGGAGGATGGCTACATTGCAATCCTGCTCTTTCTTTCTCCTCTCAGGATTTGGAGCACACACGTGAACATGTGCCCAGCATGAGTTTTAAGCTACCCAGTCTGGGACTCAGTCGACTACGTGGAAGTCTAGCAATATAACTATTACACCATCTGCTGGTCCCAGAAAGGTCCTTCTATGTTCTTCAGTCTCACTGACTTAGATGCATAGCTTGGAACTATGTTTTGAAAAGATTTCTTGACCATTAAACAATTAAATTCCCTTTCTGCATCTTGTGTATACTTTATTATAGAAAGAATTGCATTTAATTGCAATTTTCTCTGTGCACTCCCTTTTTCTCATTTTTGTATCCACAAAATATAATGAACACTCATAAAGAATATGCAGACATTAACAACAAGTTCAATTGAAGATGGTGTTAAATCTGTAACAATAACTTTTAGAAGTATTGAACTTCTAGCTTCCTTTAAGTTGAGATGATACATTTTATCTAATTTTAAAAATCACTTGAGAATGATTTTCTATTACCCAGCAAAAACATCTTATCTAAATAATCAAAGATTGTGAAGTCATTTTGAAGACTTGTTTGTTGCTACCAAAGGTAATAACATGCAACATATTTAATACTTAACTATATGCAAGCATAGTGATAAACACTCTGGGTATATTTTAATATTTAATCTTTACAGCAACAGCTCTGAATGGTTGTTACTGTTATTTTAAGCACAAAGAACCTGAGCTTCAAAAGGTTAAATAAGAAGCCTAAGATAATTTATCTAATAAGTGACAGAACTACTATGCAAATCCAGGTCTACCTGGCACAAAAGCCTATGTTTCTAACCCTGATGTAGAATCTCCCAAGTAATTAGGATACTCGGTATTTGTTGAAGCTTCCATTGGTCCTGAGTCTGTGCTAAACATTTAATGTATTCTCCTTATATAAGTGGTGGGATGAATTGGGACCAGTTATGTAAGCCTCTATGCAAATGAATGCCAAGAAACATTCTGCCTGAAAATGGACTCTCTAATAAGTCCCTGAACAGTAATTTAACATCCAAGGTTAGTGTGGGTTTTCAGTCCAGAACTGAAAATGGGAAGTTTACTAGCTATTGCTAAAAGTAAATTTAGACCACTTATTGTGGACCAAGTTTATCAAAATATTGTACTTGTAGTTGGAAAAGGTGTATTGCTATACAAACAGCAAAAATAGAAAAAGAGGCAAATACACTTTTCCTTTTTTTCCCCATAGGGTGAGTGTGCTCACCAGAGAGACAGAGTGAAAGAAAATGAGAAATCATCCCCCCAGGGGGGATGGTCATGCTGCAGTCCTTTCTTCTCCATTCTCCTCTAGAGATTTACGGCATGCACACTCATGCACATGCACCCAGTGTGATGTTCAAGCTGCCAGGCCCAGAACTCAAACTGCAGTCAGCCATGTGAGAGTCCTGCATTTCAGCCACCATGCCACCTGCTGGCCTCAGAGGTAAGCACACTTTCAATGAATTCCTTATTCAGTCATCCTTTATGGCTCAAAAACTGCCCAACCATCTGGTAAACCTGAAATCAGAGATAAAACTATCTCCTTGCAGGACAGCAGAAGACATATGATTACATCGTTGGACTCTCACATAGTCAACCACAGTTTGAGTCCTGGATTTGGTGGTGTAAAACTCACTCTGGGAGTGTGTGCATGTGTGCCCAAGATCCAGAAAGGAGAATGAAGAAGAAGGGATTGCGGGGTGGCCATACCCCTGAGGGGTGATTTCTCCCGTTCTGTCTCTCTCTGTCTCTCCAGTGAGCATGTGTGCCCTATAGCAAAAATCTCTAAAAACAAAACAAAACAAAATAAAACAGAAAAAGATTTCCTAGGACTATAAGATTCTAAGCTTTGTGCTGTCCGGGAGTGTATCTGACTAGTTCGATGGGTTATTATTGTGATGTGGTCTACCCTTAATTAGGCACTCAACTATTCTCTTGAATACATAAATGTATGAATAAAATCCAAGGAAAAAGTATTTTTGTTTTGATTTATAGTGCTCTCTGAAACACTACAACAGGATCCTCTGAGATTCTTAGTGAAACAAACAAAATTAAATAGAACAAAATAGACCTTTAAATAGAACTTTTCTTAATATTCAACTTGCTCATCCCTCTGTTGTTGGGTACATTTGGCTACTCAATAACATGCCTAGGTGATTTTCTGTTATGAATCTGACAAACTAATAAGCTCTGTAACTTCTTAGGGTGGTCAAAGGGGGCAGAAAAAGTCCAGGAAGATTTCGAAGTGTCAGAGAGAAATATTTGAAATAAAAGAGATGACTAAAATATCCTAAGTTTTCCTTTCTGTGTCTGTAGTCCCCGGAATGACCTCAGAATATAACCTACTTCTCAACTGTAATATACTTTTTAATATAAAAGTTATTTGTTATCACTCACTACCATGGCCCAGAAGTGAAGCATAATGTAAATACATTATCCATTGTAATATAGTTTTGACATGTATTTCCCTAGTGCAGTTGTTTTCTAGGGAACTTAGTACTAATTATTTAACACTTTCCACATCAATAAATTACCAAAGGGGAGGAAAATGCCTGTCGGTGGGTGAAATTTCTCTGTGAAATGAAAGTTGTCTCATCAAGTAAAAAGTTGCAACAAAATATCACTTAATAATAACAAGTAATACTTTAAAATTACTGTTTAGAAATGTATTGCCTGATATTAAAATGCCTTTATATAAATGCTGTGTCCTCAATTTAAAAGGACATTGGTAAACCCCCCAGGACTGAGCAGGCCTTTTCTCTACCTAATTAAATTAAGTGCAACATACAGTGCCTCTCTACAAAGATTAACAGAATGCATTCCTTGTCAGTTTAAGTGTTGCCTGTGGCGGTACTCTTTTTTTTTTCTAATTTAATTAAAAGCTGTTCTTTTATGAAGAACAAGCTTACAGCATAATTCCTCTTACGTTTACATTTTTAAAGCCTGTTTGGGAGAAGGTAGAAAGTGAGTTCAAAGAGAACAGAAAAAGGGAGGAGTCTGGACCAAGTTGTAGGTGTACAAGAGGAAGTTAATGATACTTCCTCTTGTCAGAGAAATGTCATTTCAAAAATGAAAATGAGTGGAAGTAATCAGCAGGCAACAGTTTTCCAATGGTGTGTTAATCCTGATGTCTATTTTACGTCCAGTCAGCATCATCAGTTGAAGAAGTAATTAACTCCACAGATTCTCATATATTTGGATGCTTGTTCTACTGCATCCTTCCAAGTATGAGAATGGCTTTGGAGACTTAGGTAGGTTTTTAGTCGTTAATATTGTACATACAGAGCTGGATGTGAGCCTGAGTTGTTAGACTGGAAAGACATTCAGTGTTCTAAGTACAGGTACAAAGTTCATTTGCTGAAAAACATTCTAAAGATAATGGTCCTGAGATTCAACCTGAGTTTCTTGGGCAGTGATCAACAGCAAATGACTTCTTGAACTCTTCACATTTGCGTTATGAATTTAGAATATCCATTTGTATTATTAAATATTTATCAACTCAGGACTAGAAGCCTATGACTTCTTGTTTTTTTTGTTTTTTTTTTTTTTTTTTTTTGAGAGGGTTTTGCTATAGTGCGTGTGCGCTCGCCAGACAGACAGAGAGAAACATAGAGACAGAAAGAGAGAAATCACCCCCCAGGGGAGATGGTCACTCCGTAATCCCTTCTCCTCCATTCTCCTCTCAGGATCTTGGGCATGCACGCACACGCGCCCAGCGTGAGTTTTAAGCCACCGGGTCCGGGATGCGAACCGCGGTCGACTACATGGGAGTCCAGCGACATAGCCATTATGCTAACTGCTGGTTCCCTAGAAGCCTATGACTTCTAAATTTAAGTAAAGCAGAGACAATGAAGACAGAGGGTAGAGGAATAAAGGAAGTACCAAGTTAAAATAATGAAAGTAAGTAAAAGAGAGAAGAATTAGGATTACTCCATAATAAAACTACATGACATGAAACAGTATGACACTTGAAGCAGTAGAGTGTGATTTGTACATGGATTTAAATTACTTATTGTATTTTGGAAATTCTAGAGCAATCACTGAAATGATTTTTTTTTTTTTCTTTTCTTTCCTTTTCTCTTCTTTCCTTTTTCTTTTTCATTTTTTTACATTTTTGCCATAGGGCATGTGCAATTGCTGGAGAGAGACAGAGAGAGGGAAAGTGAGAAATCACCCCTCCCCAGGGGAGAATGCCCAGGATTTGATCCCTTTGTTGTGGAAGAACAGACACCAAGGAAAGAAAAGTGGCACTCCAGAAAGGAGAACTCTTTATATTGCAGGGAAGAGCTGAGGAGTTAACACTTTGAATCTCCCCCTGGCAGGGAGTTAGGCATAGTCTTTTATGGGGGAGCTGGGGAAGGGGGAGTCTCAGCACACTAGGGGAATGGGGAAAGGGGCCCAAGATTTTCCTAAAAAGGAAAGTGGCAGGTAAGCAGGGTGTCTAACTTCTCAAGGTCTCAGGTTGCTTGTATAGCTCAAAGGGAAGGGACAGTGAATTCACAGAGGAACAGGGAAGTTTCAGTAATTACTGGCCTTGGGCTATTCAGGAGTTCCAGGCCTGTCCTATCACTTTCTCCTCCATTCTCATCTCAGGATTTGCGCACACATGCGTACATACCAAGCGTGATTTTCAAGCTGTCGGGTCCAAGACTGAAACTGAAATCGACCTTGTGAGATCCAGTGCCTTAACCACCATATCATCTGCTGGCCCCACTGAAATGACTTTTTAAAAGAAATGTAATTGTTTAGAAAGGAGAAAAACGATATTTTTAAATGTCAGAAAAGTTTAAAAGGTGGAGGAGAGAGAAAAGAATCAGAGTAAATGCAACAAACAGAAAATAGTTACAAACGTGGTACATATTAATCCAAATATATTGTTTAAATATAGAAGTCTGTAAAAATTTAAAAGACAGAGAATGTCAGAGTAGATAAAAACAACAACAACAACAACAAAAACCTGTATGTTGTCTATGGGGAAAAAACAAACATACAAAAAACAACAAAAAAGAAAAAACCCAGCATACCTACATAAAGACCCAGATTGCAGATGGCGTAATGATTATGTCACTGGACTCTCACAGAAGGTTAATCACTGTTTGAGTTAGAACTCATGCTGGGCATGTGTGTATGTGTGTGTGTGCGTGCCCAAGATCCTGAGAGGAGAATGGAGGACAGGGATTGATATGTGGCTATCTCCCCCACCCCCAAAAGATGAGTTCTCACTTTCTGTCTCTCTGTCTCTCTGACAAGTGCACGTGCCTTATACAAAATCTCTCTAAAAAATTTCCCCCCAAAACCTTGTAGCACCTAATAAAGAACACTAACATAGGAGAGGCAACAATTGATAAAACCAATAAGAGAAATATAATTCCACTATTATCATTGGAGACATGTATGTCCCTCTCAATAACTGACAGATTAAGCAGGCAAACATTCAGTAGGAATACAGTTGACTTAAGAGCATTATCAATCATTATATGGCTGCTGTCTAGTAACATACTCCAACCAGTACTGGACACAGTTTTTTCAAGCCTACTTGAAACATTACTTACAAGATGTCATTTTGGGCCATAAAACTTTTTTTTAACAAATTTTAAAAAGCATAAATCAAAAACATTATGTACTCAGATCACAAAGAAATAGAAATGATAATACAAACACAGCTGGAAAATACTCAAATATTTTGAAATTAAACAACACATTTATAAATTATATATGGGTCAAAGAACTCTCAAAAGAATTAAAAAAAATATTTGACTAAAGAAAATGAGAATTCAACTTATCAAAATTTATGAGATGAAACAAAAGCAGTGCTTACAGATTTTATATGTATAATTTATACATAATATTTATATATTATAAAGTTTAAATAAATATTTTATATGACTACCCTTATTTATATAAATACACATACATAAATATATATATACACACACATACACACACACACACACACACACACACACACATATATATATCTTTATGTGTGTGTGTCTACAAGTGTGAAAGAAGGTCTAAAAGCAAACATCTAAGCCTAGTCTCCATTTTAGAAAACTAGACAAGACCAATTTAATTCTCAAGCAAGAGGAAGAGTAGAAACAATACAAATTAAAGCAGAAATTAATGAATTTGGAGGACCAGCAGTTGGTAAAATGGCTATGTCGCTGGACTCCCATGTAGTTGACTGCGGTTTGAGTTCCGGACCTGGTGGCTTAAACTAATGTTGGGCGCATGTGTGTGTGTGCCCAAGATCCCAAGAGGAGAATGGAGGAGAAGGGATTGCGGCATGGCCACCCCCCTGGGGGGTGATTTCTTGCTTTCTGTCTCTGTCTTTCTGGCGAGTGCACACGCTCTATAGCAAAAACCTCTCCCTCCCCCAAAAAATTAATTAATTTGAAAACAAAAATAACAGAGAAAGGCAATGAAACAAAAAACTGATTCTTTGAAAGGTCAATAAAATTGATAAATTTCCATTTTAGTTAGAGTTTCTGGAGAAATGGATCCAACAGGATGTATTTTATATATGTGTGTGTGTGTGTGTGTGTGTGTGTGTGTATATATATATATATATATATAGAGAGAGAGAGAGAGAGAGAGAGAGAGATTCGTTTTCAGGAACTGGTTCATGCAATTTTAGAAGTTTTGTGACAAGTCAAAATCTGATCTGGAAGACAAGCAGATTAGGGACAGGAAACAGCCTCAGTTCTCGTACAAAGGCAGTTTGCTGTTGAACCAGGAAAATCCTGGACTGCTAATACAGTCCATAGACAATCTTCTGGGGAATTTTTTCAGAGGAGGTCAGGTTTTTGTTCAATCAGGCCTTCAACTGGAGGTGTGCGTTAAGGACTCTGATACCATTATCATACATGCTGGAATTATGTAAGTAAATAAATGGATAGTGGATAGTGAAAACCGGATTTTATACCATTGGCTACAGATGAACTAGGGGAGTAGGCCAGAATAATCTGTGTGGTATATGTGGTAATACGATTAGAGTAGAGGATATTTTATTAGTTCATATTTAGCTTTTTAATCAGTGTAGTTCGTTAGACATAGAAATACTTATAATATGTGTAGAAAATATTTCCTTACTATGGTAGCTGAGAATATCTAAAAGTAATGACTCCTTGGGAGCATTTAGAGCTTGTTTTCCCATGCAGTGCTTCAATGAAAGCAACCAGGGCTTCTTCTAAAAGTGGCTCATTCTAGGACTTGGACAGAAATACACAACAGAAGTCTGAATCAGGTAGTAGTGCCAGAAAATAAGGAAAAAAAAAAAGAAATAAAATTAAAAAAAAAAAAAACAATAATGGGGCATTTCAAAGTTCTCCCAAAAGCCCAGTGTGTAGCATTTTGAACAATAAAATAAAATTCCATTGGATTATATCCCAAAATAAAAAGTAAATATCCATGAATCCATGCAGATATAAATATTTAAATGAATATAGAGAATCTGAAAATCTCCCATGCAGACAATTTCCAAATTTAAGAATTCCAAACACAAATAACACCTATTTATGGAGGTTTCTTACTTTTTTTAATTTTTTAATTTTAATTTTAATTTTTATTTTTTGAGAGGTTTTTGCTATAGGGCGCGTGCGCTCGCCAGACAGACAGAGAGAGACATAGAGACAGAAAGCGAGAAATCACCCCCCAGGGGGATGGTCACGCCGCAATCCCTTCTCCTCCATTCTCCTCTCGGGATCTTGGGCACACACGCACACGCGCCCGGTGTGAGATTTAAGCCACCGGGTCCGGGACGCGAACCGCGGTCGACTACATAGGAGTCCAGCGACATAGCCATTATGCTAACTGCTGGTTCCTGATGGAGGTTTCTTCCTTGAGGAGGTGGAGCTTAACTCCTTTTGTTTTAGGTATGGGATGTATACAGTGACTTCCTTCGAAAGAATGTAGTGAGAATGCATAGAATAGTGAGAGCAACATTATAGTAGAGAACCTGATAAACTTTACCTCAGACAGGTGATCAAGGTTAATGCCAGCAGTTGTAAGTCATCCTGATAGTATGTACTCAATATAATGATGCAAGGATGCAAAAAAATTAGTACTTTATCTTTGAGGTGTTGTTTTCTTTATTTTATTTTATTTTATTTTAGATTTTTTGTCATAGGAGGAACATGTGCTCACCCAAGAGAGACAGAGAGAGAGAGAGAAAGAAAGTAAGGAATCACTCTCCGAGGAAGATAGCCATACCACAATCCCTTCTCCTCCATTCTCCTCTCAGGATTTTGGGCACACATGCACATGCACCTGGCATAATTTTCAGCCCCCAGGTCTGGGACTCAAACCATGGTCAACCATGTGGGAGTCTGGCACTTTAACCACTATGCCACCTGCTGGCCTGCAAGGTAGTCTTTTAAAAAAAAATAACTTCAGTTGAGCAATTAGAAATACATCAGACAGATCCAAGTTTTGAGGTACATTTTATGTAATGCCTGGTCTGTATCCTCAAAATGGTCAAGGCCATCTAAAAGAAGAAAAACTGAGAAAATCACAGCCAAGAAGAGCTTAAGAAAATATGACTAATTAGGGAACCAGCAGTTAGCGTAATGGCTATGTCGCTGGACTCCCACGTAGTCGACCGCGGTTCGCGTCCCGGACCCGGTGGCTTAAATCTCACGCCGGGCGCGTGTGCGTGCGTGCCCAAGATCCCAGGAGGAGAATGGAGGAGAAGGGATTGCAGCGTGATCATCCCCCCTGGGGGGTGATTTCTCGCTTTCTGTCTCTCTGTCCCTCTCTGTCTGTCTGGCGAGCGCACGCGCCCTATAGCGAAAAACCTCTCAAAAAAAAAAAAAAAAAAGAAAATATGACTAATTAATATAAAGTGATATCCTGTTTGGAATTCTGAAATTGAAAGCAATTTTGAGTAAAAAAATACTAAAATTTGAATGAAGTATGGACTTTACTTAAAATAATCTATCAATGTTGGTTCATTAATTACAGCAAATATACTACATTGATATATTAGCAAAAGTGGAAATTGGGTGTATGGTCTATGAAAACTGTATTATACAGTTTCTCTGTGGATATGAAATGGCTAAAAACCAAAAAAAATATTTTTAAGAAAATGAAAGTAGAAAAGCAACAATATTTAATGATGAAGAGAAAAGGGTTGGCAGGTAAAATCCCTGTAGTGGTTACAGCTAATATGCTTTCGATCAGTTGGTGGTTGAAAACTTCCTTGTTGGAAAGATGAAAGAGGTGAGGAAAAGACAAGATTTAGCAACCTGGTTTTCCTATTCTTCTGCCCCAGCTTCTGGTTCAGTCGCGTAAATTAGCAACAGATGCGGGATTTGGATATGTTTCAGCATTGAGGAGAAGGTGGCTTTCAACAGATTGTAGAAGCAGTTCTTTCAGTCTACCAAAACATCTACCAGGAATAGTCCAAAAGTGAGGAGACTGTTACAGCTCATAGCAAAAGGATGCAGTACAATAAGTGAAAATCATTGGGACCAGCAGATGGCATAATGGTAACGTCACCAGATTCCCACATGGCCAACCCTTATTCAAGGCCCTGACCCAATTGCTTGAAACTCACGCCGAGTGCATGTGCGTGCATGCCCAAAGTCCTGAGAGGAGAATGGAGTAGAAGGGTTTGCAGTGTGGCCATCCCTTCCATCCCTGGGGAGTGGGGTGATTTCTTACTTTCTGTCTCTGTTTCTCTCTGTCTCTCCGGCAAGCGCAACTGCCCTATGGCAAAAATCCCTCTCTAAAAGAATTAAAAAAAAAAAAGTGAAAATCATTTCTGTGCTCAAACCAAAGAAGTAAAAATTCACTTTTTGGAGGTTAGTGTAATCACAGACAAATCCTGCTTTTCATTCATGGGGTTGGAACATGAATTCTCTATCCATTGTACATATTTTAAATTTTATAGGTACACACACACACACACACACACACACACACATATATATATATATATATATATATATATATATATCCTATTAAGGGATGCAGAGGATATTTGAATCTTGTTTTAAAAAGAATTAATTAATTAATTAATTAATTATTATTGTTCAATTTGACCAGAGAGAGACAGAGAGAGAGTGAGAAAACAAGCCACCAGGTCTGGGACTTGAACCATGGTCAGCCATGTGGGAGTCCAGCACCTTAACCACAATGCCAATAGTAGGCGCTGGGTATTTGAATCTTAAAGAAATGCTCTTTCCTTTTTCTGAAATAAGAAAATAATCTCCACAAAACAAAAATTTATCTGTTTTTGTTTTCAAGATAATATGATGAATTTCTGCCTGATATTAGTTTTATAATCACAGCATTTTATTTAGTTTTGTTTCTGTAGTTTCTTGCTGTAATTTAAGGAAGGAAGAGATTAATCAAGAGTAATTTTACAACAATGAAGTTTCCCCTTGTGGAAGGTCAATTCACTGCTTGCTTTTTGTTTTTTTCTTTTTTTTCTTTTTGGAGAGGTTTTTGCTATAGGGCGCGTGCGCTCGCCAGACAGAGAGAGAGAGAGAGAAACAGGGAGATAGAAAGCAAGAAATCACCCTCCAGGGGGGATGGCCACGCCACAATCCCTTCTCCTCCGTTCTCCTCTCGGGATCTTGGGCATGCACGCACACGCGCCCGGCGTGAGTTTAAGCCAACAGTACCGGGACTCAAATTGCGGTCGATTACATGGGAGTCCAGCGACATAGCCATTATGCTAACTGCTGGTCCTGCTTTTTGTTTCTTAACACAATACCCTTCCAGAAACAAAAACATGGCTGTTGAAAAATCTGAGCATAATAGTCAGACAAAAATCACTTCCTATTCATAACTGGATGTGGTCTTGTTGATAAAATTTGAGAAGTTTGTTGTTACAGTGCCTACTGGCATACCACATTTTAGGAGTCATATGTTGTAAGTTCTTGTCTGGTATTATGGGCAAAAAAGGAGATAGTCATGTTCTTCCGACAATTTGTGGGACCCCCAAAATATAATACAATATTTTTTAGCTTAAGAAATTTTATTTGAGTTGTGAAATTAATCAAAGTACTGTTCTTATCATCACTGGAATAATTTCAAGCAGAGTTTTTAATTACAACAATTGCTTACAGGGGGTCTCGTTGCTTCTGGAGAATTTAACTTTTGCAAAATAGCAATTCTCAAAAAATTATAGTAGAATTTATTGAGTATTATCTATTTGACTGACATTTGAGGTACGTCATTTCACTAATTCTTGCAAAAGCTTTATTAAGTACTCTTAATCACAATTTACAAACAAAGCAAATAAACTAAAACCAAAAGTGATTAGTAGCTTCACAAGATCACATACTTATGGATATGGCCCATGCTTGAACTTGATTCCAAAGCCAACTATAAATAAATTTATATATATATATATATATATATATATATATGTGTATATATATATATATATATATATATATATATATATACGTATATATATATATATATATACACACACACACACACACACACATATATAATTCACGGTAGAAATATATGTTACCTATTTTTTTCAAGGAAGAAAATTAAAATATTAGGTCATCAAGAAAGTCATGACGTATTTTTTTCTATGCAAAAATGCATCATGACATTCTCAACGACCAAATATATCCAAAACTTGTCTCTATCTGTAGCTACTCTGTTTTTAATTTTGTCACAAGAGTTTTCTTTTGTCTAAACTAGAAAGCTGAATCAGGTGCCCACAGCATAGATAATTTAATGAATCTAATTTTAATATCAGATTGTGTGTGTGTGTGTGTGTGCATGCATCTGTGTGTTTTGTCTGAGCTTTGTCTTTTGTCAGTGATGTGCTTTTTTTTCTTTTAAATGACTGAGAGTATTTTAGAATTACTAAGAACAAGTTGTAAATCTCTCAAAGATGCTTTAGATGATATCTGCTACTTTTTACCTCTTCTAGTTTCTCAAGAAGTAGGTTAATAACTGCAAAATGACATTTCAAATTCTTTCAAAATTAATGCTTCATCCAGAGGATTTATTTTGGGGGAGAGAAAAAACATTTCCCCTTTTGAGCAGATGAGTAAATGAATAGAGATCTGGGTCACCAGAAAGAACTGCAAACATGCATTTGTGTATGTAACACCTGCTGAGACTACAAAGATGAATAGGATGTGGCTTTCTTTACTTAACAAGTTTCATGTTATTGTGATGCAATAAGTTAAAACATTTTAAAGTTTTAAAGCTCAGCTCAGTCCTGCATTTTAAAAATCTATTGTTTTCCTCTCTTAAATATTTTTACTGTTATGGTTGGTAATGACATCAAGTATAATGGTTAACTTATTCGATGATAACTTGTGTGCTCTAGAGCTGAGGGGGAAAAACGTAAGGACAGCTTTATGCTCCTACTGTCACCCGCGATTAGAAGAACTGGGCAAGGTCATTTTAACCTGACTGATCCCACTATTCTCATGTTGAATTTGGGCTTTGTTTCGTTCCCAATGTCATTTAGGATTCTCTAGACATGAACCAGGTGGTATGTATTGATGTATACATTGCACTTAACGTACTTAGAAAAGTATCTGATACACATAACAAACAAAATATCTCTTCATATTTCTATTCAGAAAGTCTTCTTCACAACTCAGTAGTCTTAAGTCCATATGTCTCTGTGCTATACAAGGTATGGTGGTACATGGGACCCAGTGTTTAAGACAGAGATTAGTTTCATTCTCAGCACCACTGCTACCAAGGCCAATAGCCTCATACAAATTATTTTACTTAGCTCTATATGACCTATCTGAAGAGTGATAATAAAACATGAATGTTTAATAAAACTAATTTATTTTTTCTTCTAATTTAGGTTATTCTAGAGATAGCCTTTTTGAAGTCTTCCTGCTCAGACATGCTTGGTTGCATTGACTCTTTTGCCACAATAATCACCATATTTCTGTGTGACGGAACAAACCATTGTTGCATTGGAGGCAATTATCGATCCTTAAATATTTCATCCATGGGACCAGCACGTGGTGTAATGGCTATGTCGCTGGACTCCCATGTAGTCGACCACGGTTCGAGTCCCAGACCCAGTGGCTTAAACTCATGCCAGGCACGTGTGCGTGCGTCCCCAACATCCTGAGAGGAAAATGGAGGAGAAGGGATTGCAGCATGGCCGCCCCCCTTGGGGGGTAATTTCTCACTTTCTGTCTCTCTGTCTCTCTCTGTCTTTCTGGCGAGAGCACTCACCCTATAGCAAAAACCTCTCCAAAAATTAAAAAAAAAAAAAAATCATCCATTGTTCAATATTAGTCTCTACACTCTTCTCTTCCTCCTCCTTTTTTTCATATGCTTTACCCCCTCTAAGATCTACTTAATACTATACAGCAAACTTATAGAAATGAGTATCTACTCTATAATGAAACCTCCTACCTATTCATTTCTAAGCCATAACTCAGTTATGAAGACCATCCAGTCTTTAATACTAAACTGAAGTTTCCACAATGAAACAAGTATGTTGTCCCCTAATGTATCGAGATGTCTCTGCTTTTAAAATGCCATCACTAATTAAATTCTAGAACATTCTTAAAGATTGCATATAACTGGACCTTTCTTGTTTGTCTTCTGCACAGATAGTATTTCTGTAATTGGACATACAGACAATGGAGATTTGAAACTATAAGAAATAGTTTTGGAGAGACTAGTTGACACCCATTTTTTCTTTCACATTGTGGCATTCACAAAAGACTTTTGTCTTTTAGTAGAGGTGGCAGTATCTTGTGTCCAGGGACACTTGAGTATCCTGTTGTGACTTGGCATTAAAATAAATTCATTGATGTTCTTTGGTAGGACTACAGACTGGCCTTTTGTTTATTATTGTTATATTTTATTTGTATAGCTATCCCGCCATGCGCTGTGCTATAAATAGTGATGTTTTTATTGTTAGTACCATACACTTAATAAAGCTGCAGTTTTCCTGGCAATTAATTGTGCTGACAATCAATGCAAGGCTGCAGGCAGTGTGTTTATGTGCTGAGTTTTTGATGAGTGAAACCCTGAGAAGTCGGGCTGTCAGAATTAAATACACTGCCCAGACATAAAGTCACATTTTGTTCTGGGTTTGACCAAATAACAGTTGATTATAGGCTAAACCTAGGTCTGGTTTTGTTTATAAGGTAGAGAATATTTGATCATCTTTAAGAAATAACATTAAGGAGTGGGTAGGTGGCATGGCGATTGAGGCGCTGGACCCCCGTATGGCCAACCACAATTTGAGTCCTGGACCTGGTAACTTACTTTCTCTCTCTCTCTCTCTCTCTCTCTCTCTCTCTCTGTGGTCAAATTAAAAAATAAAATAATGATAAATAAAATTAGATTAAAAATAAAATAATTCTAAAAAAATTAAGCATTTATTTAAGATGAAACAGCATGATAAAATTACTTGTGTCAGCTTTTTCTCAAGGTATAGTCTATTTTTGATAAAATTTTCTTTATCTAAGATTCCCTAACAGCTTTTGATAAGCTATTAGCTTCCTGTTAAGAAAACACACACAAGGACTGGCAAGTAGCGTGGTGGTTGGGGTACTGGACTCCCACATGGCCAACTGCAGTTCAAATCCCAAACCTGGCAGCTTGCTTTCTCACTGTCTCTCCCTCTCTCAACTTTCTCTCACCAAATTTAACAATTATAATAATAAATAAAAAATTTTAAAAAGGAAAACATACACATGAGGGTCTTCAAAAATTCCTCAGAAAATGCATATTATGAAAAAACTGCACGGATTTTAATTTTTTTGCAACAAAATTAATTCATATTTTAATGCCATTTTCTATCAAAAAATTTTTTTGGAAGATACTTACTCAGATAATTTCCCTGGATTCAATATGGCTGATGACTTTGTATTTTTCTCTCCATGTTTCTTTCTTTCTTTCTTTTTTTTTTTTTTACCACATACGAAACAGCATCCTACTATAATGTTTAACTTTTGTTTTCCTATCCTGACTCCCTGGATGTTTAATACAATATTGTTTGTATAAATAATCTTGGCAATGACAGATCAAAGGCGTTCAATGATTGGAATGAGAATAGATCCATTCAGTAAATAGCTCTGAGCAAATCTTTTGTTGATGTCCAGTATCCAATCTATTTACAAAACATAAATGTAAACTATTATTTTAACAACTCTCTAATTATCCAGAAACTCTTATTTGTGCTTTCCTCAAAGAGTCATTTAGATAATGGTAGAGCTCAGTCTTTGCTTATTAACACTTCAAAATAAATGACCGTGTAAAATTTAATTTATACTTAATCCCCACAATTTTGTTTGTCAAACATAGATTTGGATCAAGTAAACAATTTTGCAATATAAATCCATGTTTTAATAAAAGAAATAATGTTGAGGCTTTAAAAATATTTTATAGCTCTTAATATATTTTCATATAGGTCATCTCAGATTTACAGGAAGTTGTTTCTATGCTCTAACAATTTGTTGAGAACAAACTAGGTACAAAATAGGCATTAAACAAATATTTGATGACTGACTGATTTAAGAAGCAAGCAAATAATCTTATCATAATGAAGATTATTGGTGTGCACTATTTTATAACCTTTTTATTGTAGAGTTTGAAGTGACAATGAAAAATAATCCATAGGGGACTTTTGGTTTCTGTGAAGGATGTTGAGTTGGAAAGATCATCACTCCCAAACAAACAACAAAATATAATGTGATACGTACCATATTTCTAACTTTTTCTTGAATTTATTGAAGTGTTAAAATCACAGGGCAACTAAACAGCCCAAAAACATAAGGATATACAAGCACTTACAGGGAAAGATGATGCATAAATTCTAGCTTACCTGGGCAGGAGGCAGCTGAACCCTGATAATGAAGGTTCCGCTGCGATGATTGACAAGTTGATTGAAGGCAGACACATGTGCACTAGAAAGATAGTTGCAAGAACAAGGATTATTCACACCCCCTGCAGGCTTTTTCTTAGACACATCCTGTAAGATAGATGATCAGACATACACAAAATTGGAAGTATCCTGCAAAAGTTTTACAGTAAAAAAACTGGGACAGAGGAACAATTGTAAAAAAGGCAAAGATGTCACCGGAATCCTTTAACTTTTACCTTCCCTAAGGAATAAAAACCTTAATCAGTGAGGAGAGGGGCATACAAATACTGTTGTCCTAAGCATGCTGGGAAAATCTGTTTCAACTAGAGGGGGGATAAAAAAGGTGGCGATAAACCCTTCATCCCTGGAAGAGAGGTAGACTATCTACTCCTAGGCCAGGGAAGGGAAGGAGCTCTGCACAAAAGGCCCACAGAACACGATATCTGACTAAAGTTTTAACAGAGTGACACAGATGCCCACCCTCTAGCTTCCACCACCAGGTTAACAAGCGTCAACTAACAAGTAACCTGCACCTGAGAGACCCTTTCTGAGGTACAGCAGAAATAGTATATAAAAGTTGTGTGAAATCATTTTAAAAAACAAATGAAAATAAAACCAATAAACATAAAAACCTTTAGCAAAAAAAAAAAAAAAAAAAAAAAAAAATCACCAACAGAAACACAAAACATCGCTAGGAGGAATCTGCAGATTGTGAGGTGCAGATTAGGAACAGCCCAAACAAACGCAAGTCCAGCCAAACTCATAATTAGAGTGACTCAAACTCCTGCATTAAGGTCCGAGCTAAACCTAAAGGTATCCCCTTTCCTGAGGGGAAGTGTCACTCCTTAGCCTTTACTGTACTACACAGCTATCTAGCTATCAGTAAACAATAGCATGAAACATATAATATGAAAATTTTTAAAAAAATAATTCAATAGGCAAAAATTAGGCTCAGATAAGAAAGATCCTGGAATATTTCACAAGGAATGTAACAACTATATATTCACCGTGATTAGTGTGGTGAAGTCCCCAATGGAAAGGGTGGGCAATAAGCAAGACTTGCATGGAGAAAGAAAAAATATAAGAAGAAATCAAGCAGGAAGGATATAAATAAGAATGGTGATGAAGAGTTCATCAGGAGACTTCACACAGCTTGAAAAAAAAAATCAATGAGCAGAAAGACAGGTCTATAGAAATTACACAAACTGAAACATAAGAGAAAAAGAGAGAGGGGAAAAAACCTGTAAGAGAACATGCAAAGGCTATGGGAAAATGTGAAATTATCTAAAACACACAGAAATAGATTTCCAGAACTTGATAAGAGAATGGGATAGAGGCATTACTTGAAGAACTATGTTAAGAGTTTTCCAAAATTAAGAATAGGTTAAACAACACTAGAAAGGATAGCATCTGTAATAAAATAAGATAAAATTTAAGTGGGACCAGCAGTTAGTGTAATGGCTATGTCGCTGGACTCCCACGTGGTCGACCGCGGTTCAAGTCCTGGACCCAGTGGGCTAAACTCACGCCAGTCGCGTGTGCTTGCATCCCAAAGACCCCAAGAGGACAATGGAGGAGAAGGGATTGTGGCATGGCCATCTCCCCTGGGGGGTGATTTTTCGCTTTCTATCTCTCTTTCTCTGTCTTTCTGGTGAGTGCACGCTCCCTATAGTGAAAACCTCTCCCACCCCCCCAAAAAAAGATAAAATTTAAGTTAATTAAATTAAAAAGAGAAGTAAAGTAAAATTAAAAACACATAAGAGCTAAAAGAAAACAAATTACATTTGGAAGCAAAGAACATGGGGAAAATATTGAAGCCAGCTAAAGAGAGAAGGAACATTGCATGCAGATGAACAAAGATAAAAATTGCTTCAAAGTTCTAGTTAGAGACAATGAGTGGCATCATTACGTTTGTTGAAAATTTTAAATTCATAGATTTTTTTTTTCAATGGCATTAAAGCTATCATAAAGAAAGGGGAAAAAAGGTGACAACTTTCCTATCCCTTCTACAAAATTATCATTATTCTGGAAAGAAAATATGACCAAGAATGTATAACTAAGAAGGAAATTATGAAAGATAGATACGAATATCCTAAATAAAATACTAGCAAATAAAATAGTTAATAACCATTTAAGTAATATTGATGGGTGTCGGAAAAGTCATGACGCATTTTTGCATAGAAAAAAACTCATGACTTTTCCAACAACCCATGTAATGGGAAAATATAATCTTCATAATAATGACAAAAACACAAAAATACAGAAGAATATTAAACAAAATATGAAGAGGCTCTATGTAATAAAACTTCAAAAATTGAATAAATGAAGAATTATACCATATTTTATTTTATTTTATTTTTTTTGGAGAGGTTTTTGCTATAGGGCGCGTGTGCTCACCAGACAGACAGAGAGAGACAGAGAGATAGAAAGTGAGAAATCGCCCCCCAGGGGGGGATGGCCATGCTGCAATCCCTTCTCCATTCTCCTCTCGGGATCTTGGGTATGCACACACACACGCCCGACGTGAGTTTTAAGCCACTGGGTCCGGGAATCGAACTGTGGTCAACTACATGGGAGTCCAGCGACATAGCCATTATGCTAACTGCTAGTCCCAAGAATTATACCATATTTTAGATGCTAAATCAGACATATGGAAAATTACTCATTCTTCTCAATATGATTCTTTCTTTCCTTCTCTATTTTGATGAAGGAAAGTACAGCTTTATTTCAACATGCGAAGAGAGCAGATAGCTCATGCTAAAAAGACCTGGTCTCCCCAAGGTGTTCCTCACAAGCATTTTTCTGTTTGTTTGCTTCGTTTTGTTTTTAGAGAGATTTTTGCTATAGGGCACATGCTTTCAGAGAGACTGAGAGTGAGAGAGAAATCACCTTCCCCAGGGGGATGGCCATGCCACAATCCCTTCACCTCCATTCTCCTCTTGGGATTTTGGGCACGCACACACACGCACCTGGTGTGAGTTTTAAGCTACTGGGTCCAAGTCTCGAACTGTGGTTGACTATGTGGGAGTCCAGCATCATAACCATTAGGCCATCTGCTGGTCCCTTCACATGTGTTTTTAAGAGCAAAATTAGGCACAATTAGGCACAGAGGTTCCAGGCACATGATCAGGTCAATGAGTGATTCGAGAGGGCATGATTATCTCTTGGGCATTTTTTTTTTCTTTTTTTCTTTTCTTTTTCTTTCTTTCTTTTTTTTTTTTTTTTTTTTTTTTTTGAGAGGTTTTTGCTATAGGGTGCATGCGCTTGCCAGACAGACAGAGAGAGACAGAGAGATAGAAAGTGAGAAATCACCCCCCCAGGGGGGATGGCCACGTCGCAATCCCTTCTCCTCCATTCTCCTCTCGGGATCTTGGGCACGCACGCACACGCGCCCAGCGTGAGTTTTAAGCCACTGGGTCCAGGATGCAAACTATGGTCAACTATGTGGGAGTCCAGCGACATAGCCATTACACTAACTGCTGGTCCCTCTTGGGCATTTTTGATTGAGCGACCGAGACCTTAGATAATCAAATTTCTGTTCAGGTTTCTGGAGCCATTCAACCTGGGATCTTCGAGCTCACAGTCAACAGTTTCCCTCCTACAAAACATCTTACATATTGAAATAAAAATCTTATCTTTCCTGTAAGTGAGACTTTTAGAGGTCTAATGACCCTTATTCATGACAATGTTGTTTCACTACCGTAACCAAAATATGAAGTGTACCCCTTGCTCTGGACCATTACGATGTAAGTGGACTTTGTATTCCAAGCACCTTAGAAAACACTTTCAGTTCAGCCCTTATTTTCAGTTTGAGAAATTCTTACTTTTTTCTTTAACAGAAGGGGAAACTGAGGAGTCATCTCTCTTTAGGGGTCTCTGCTTGGTTTCAGCCCCTCCATTGAAAACTTCTCAATCCTGAGTGGAAATGGGTGATGGCTGATCTGGCTGCTTCTTGCTGAATGGGGACATTTTTTCTGAGTTCAGATTCGAGGAAATGGCATACTTTTAATTTCAAAGTACCCAAAATTTTGCCTTTAGTTTTTCACTACATTAGGCTAACACCAGCTTCCACTGTTACGTTCCCAAATCTGAATGTGTATTTAATTACCATATACAACAAAGAAGACAGACAAATTGCTAACCCATTTTCTCTAGTAGCCAGGTACCTTATTACTTTATTTACTCAGATGAATTTTGTTTTACCTAAGATTTGTAAGTGCAATATATTTTTTAAAGAATTATTTATTTAACCTTATTTATTTTAGCTATTTATTTTAATTTGACCAGTGAGGGACAGAGTGACAGAGAGAGAGAGAAAGAGAGAGAGAGACTGAGAGAGCCAGGGAGAGAAAGTGAGAAAGCAAGTTGCAAGGTCTGAGACTGGAACCATGGTCAGCCATGTGAGAGTCCAGCACCCTTAACCACCATGCCACCTGCCAACTACTGTAAGTGCAATTCTAATCATAATGCTAATGGTTTGATTGTGGAGGTTACTGAGTAATGTATACCAAAAATTTGTCTGTAAGCACGACTAGCAAAGAATAGTAAATAAAATTATGGAAAATACTCTGCTAGACATTAAAAGTATAGGGTTCTAGAAATAAGAAAGTGAGAAAATACATGCCACAGAAACAAAAATGAAAGTCAAGGACTAATTACTAATTAATGATCTGATAGTTCTATGATTATGAATAAATGAAAATAAGGAATATTTGTAATGTTAAACAATGCTGAGTAACTGCTTAACTTTTTGAAAATAATTTTTTAGAAAGAATTTTAACCTCATTTCTTATAAAAAATTAATTCCAGATGGTTTACTATTATAAATTCTAAAAAATAAACAATCATTTAATCTTGGAAAGGACTTGTGGCTATTATAACCTGTCAGAATGAATTCTAAATAAAGAAATGATTTCCTAGCAGATGGGGTAATGGTTACATTGCTGGACTCTCACATGGCTGACTGCTGTTCAAGTCCCAGAGCCGGTTACTTGAAACTCACTATAGATATGTGTGTGTGTGGGTGCCCAATATCCTGAGAGGAGAATGGAGGAAAAGGGATTGTGGCATGGTCGTCCACCCAGCAAGTGATTTCTAGCTTTCTGTCTCTCTGTCTCTGCAGAAAGCACACAAATCCTATAACAAAACTTTTTTAAAACAAAAAAATACAGTTACAAGTACTTCTTTGTTATAAAAATGCCAACAATATTCAATAGAAAATAACAATCCTGAGGGGAAAATATTTGTAACACATATGGCAAAGTTTGTTTTTATTTTTCTGTTTTATCAAGAATTCTTAAAATGAAAATAGCAATAATAAAAGTTAATGTCTATCTAATCTCTGCAAACATCCTAATCACAGACCTCCAGGCAAACGCACTACTGATATTTGCAAGTGGTCCAGCCTATAGAATTATTTTATTTTATTTTATTTTGGAGAGAGACTTTTGCTATAGGGCATGTGAGTTCACTGGAGAGACAGAGACAGAGAGACAGAAAGTGAAAAATCATCCCCTGGGGAAATGGCAACACTGCATTCTCCTTCATTTTCCTCTCAGGATATTGGGTATGCTTGCACACATGCTCAGTTTGAATTTTAAGTTGTTGGGTCTGGGACTTGAACCGTGGTCAACTAGGTGGGAATCCAATGATATAATCACTATACCATCTGCTGGTGCCCTGTTTCTAGCAGGCTGTAACCAGTTTGTCAGGAATACTTAAGAGATCAAACCTGGAATCTTTATATCTATGGGACATAATTTTCTGGAAAATGTCATATCAGTTTCATACATTGAATATAAATTAGGAGTCTTTCACAGCCAAAATAGCTTCTTGTTGTGTAAATAATGTCCTGGATGAATAACTTAGAGACTTCCTGTGTTAAATTTACAATGTAGAATCGAATGTGGATAAAAAGAACCTGAGAGTTGGCACTATTGATCTCAGACTTCATATTTGACCAGTGTTTTGCAATTGCTCAGCTCTTTAATATTGGGTCATCAGAAAAGTCATTATGCATTTTAAAATGCGACCCAATATTGTTATCAAAGCTTGATATTGTATAATATTAATATTAATTAATATTTTTATTATCTCATGTCATTTTCACTAACACTTGATTTCACTAATAAATATTGTTTTCTAAATTCTACAGAAAGCAAATCAAAACAAAATACCCACACACAGTCACCATGCACACAGAAACAATGACTCTTACGGAGTTTAGATGACTGGTTTAGAATCATACAGCTAGTAAATGTCATAAGCAGAACTCAGACCTAAGTCTGATGACTACAAAACTCCATGCTCCTTTTCCTTCTTCATGCAGGAAATAGCACAAATGAGAAGAACTCAGTTTACTAAAGAAATAAATGCAAAATATGCTTTGCCTATAAAATTGAAGAAATTAAAAAGAGTACTAAACTTTGAAACAATACTAATAGTTTTAAGATGGCATCACTTTTCTAGCAATATGTATTTCTGATCACTTACACCAAGAGTCTAAAAAAAAAGTATGAAGAAATTTGATTCAGAATTCTTTAAATATATCTAGAGGAAAAATAAATATTTATATTGGGATATGTTTTACAAAATTACTCATTATTTACAAAAATTGAAAAAACTTGGGACCAGCAGTTGGTGTAATGGCTCTGTCGCTGGACTCCCATTTAGTAGACCATGGTTCAAGTCCTGGACCTGGTGACTTAAATTCACACCGGGCCCATTTGCGAGCCCACCCAAGATCCCGAGAGGAGAACGGAGAAGGGATTATGGTGTGGCCATCCCCCCAGGTGGTAATTTCTTGCTTTCTGTCTCTTTGTCTCTCTCTCTCTTTCTGGTATATGCATGCACCCTATAGCAAAAACCTCTCCAAAAAGAAAGAAAGAAAGAAAGAAAAATTTAAAAAACTAACTCTCCATATCAAAAAATTGCCTAGTAAATTGTAGTACTTTTGACACTTTTTCCCACAAGATTTATTAGCAATAGCTCATGTCAAAGATTATTATCCAGACAGACTTATGAACTGTTATCTTTTAATCAACAAATAAAATGAATTTTAGTAAATTTTTTGCAAAAAAATCAATTAACAAAACAACCTATGTTGTAGAATTTCAAATTACTGTGTGTAAATATTACATTTCTGTATTAATGCTTTTATATATATATGTGTGTATATATATTTATATACATTAAATGTACTATATGATTATATAATAAACATTAATAGGTAATTAAGCCTAAGAAATATGATTAAGAGTTATTTTCTACTTTGTGCATGAGCAATATGATTAAGAGTTACTTTCTACTTTGTGCTCGTATGGATTTTTCCATTTTTCAGTGATAAAAATGAATGAAACTCTGGCAATAACATGAAAACTTGGAATTAATTTTCATTTTAATCAATTCTCTAAATAAACATCTAATACTTAAGATGAAAAGTTGCATGCTGTTAGATTTACAGCATAGATTATTTTTTAAGAATTATTTTTACATAACTTTATTTATTTATTCATTTATTTATTTTTGATTTCACCAGAGAGGGACAGAGAGAGAGAGAGAGAGAGAGAGAGAGAGAGAGAGAGAAAAGCTGCTAGGTCTGGGACTTGAGCCACAGTCAGCCATGTGGGAGTCCAACACCCTTAACCACCACGCCAGCTGCTGGTCCCAGATTTTATAGCACAGACTCTTAAGTGGCATAAACCCAGAAAAGAAAAAAAAAACAAACTTGTTTTCAATCTATCAGTATTTCATCGAAAAGATTAATATTTACATTTGTGGAATGCAAAAAAGAAGATTGTGGAAGCAGTGAGAACACTTGTTTATTCTTAGGATCTGAGACTTGTCATATCGCAGCAACAAATTTTCTGGAAAGTGTGTAATGTTGAATAGACCATGGAAAGATATTCCAAGGCAATGCAACTAGAAATCACAGAAAGACAGTGACAAAACAGTGACACAATGTAACCTATGGCTTTTTTCATTGTTTATATATTTATTTATTTATTTACTATTTATGTATTCAACCACTGTATATCATTGCAGCTTGCAAAATGAATTTTCCTAGCATGAATACATTGTATGTCAGTCCATTTAGAGATACTATCATACACTTTATCAACGGATAATTATCTTATGTTTTAGGAAATTTATTCTGCTTATGGTATACCAAATTGATTAAAGTAGAATACCTTTTGGAACATCAGTGGCGTGGTGATTAAGGGCACTGGACTCTCATATGGCTGACTATGGTTCAAGTAGCAGACATGGCAGCTTGCTTTCTCATTTTCCTTTTCTCTCTTTTTCTCTCTTAATCTGTCCCTTTCTGGTCAAATTAAAATAAATAAACAAATAAAGTTAAGTAAAATAATTATTTAACAAAAAGAATACCCATTTTTTATTCAGAAAATTCATCAGTTTATGTACTCTGAGAAGCCAATGTCAACATGTCAAGTTATACAATATATTTAATGGAGAAATGGTTGTGAACATGAAGGGAGAGGGTGTAGGCATAGGTTAGAAGACCTCCAGAACATGCTACAGGTCTGATATTTGTGAAAGGAGGGAGATAAGAAAAGATTGGATAGAGGGCCGGTCAGTGGCACAGTGATTGAGGCAGCTGGATCCCACATGCCTACTGGGTGGTTTGAGTCCCAGACCTGGTGGCTTGAAAATCATGAAGAGCACATAGGCATGGATGCTCCGAAGACTTAAGAGAGTAGAAGAGAAGGGACTGTTGTGTGGCTATCTCCCCTGGGGGGGGGGGGGGTACTTTCTCACTCTCTCTTTCTTCCTTTGTCACAAGTGCACATGCCCTATAGCAAATTTTAAAAATGGTACATTGAGTAGAAAACGTTTAATAATGAAGTACAGTCCTGAGAAAGTTTTAGCCAAGTTGATCAGAAATCTTCAGTGAAAATTGTTCATTAGAGTCTTCCATGAAGGGCAAAAATAGCTATGTTCTAGTGCCCCTGCAGGGTTGTTCATTACCTGGGACCACCCAGGGAAGTGTTAGACTGGTAGCAATGCTATGATGGGAATATAGCTCAACCAGCTATGTTCTCAACAGCGGACTTTCTTAAAGGGAGATCTGAGTGAAACACCTTCATGCCTACACCAGCCTCTTGTGCTGTAGAGATTCCATTTTTCCACTTAGCTGTTCCTCAGTTCTGGTGGGCCATCATTTCAGGGAGGAAACTTAGAAGAGGGAGTTTGGTAAAAGAAAAAAAAAGAAGAGGGATTTTAGTAGTTAGTGGGATGAGTTGCTCCTTTCCTAATTGTAATTCCCTTTTACTCTTGCCTATGACTTGAGCAGTCTTGATAGTTTACCTGGATATGTGACTCATATCTTCATTTTTGAGAAATCTCAGCCTTTTGCTATCATACTTTCCTCAGTCCCATGTTGCTTCACACATGTACCTTGAGCTACTACTGGAAAAGGCAATGACGTGGATCACCTGGGATTCATGTGCATTTCTCCCTTATCATATTGTGTGAAAGCAACCTTATCTCCTCTTTATTTATATACAGTCAATTTACCATTGCTCAATGATGAATCTTTCTTCCCTTCAGTTCCTGAGCATGAGTCCAGAGTGCCCTGGGAGTTGTGGCAGCTTGTACTTCATGAAACTCCTGCAACATCCCTGGCAAGCTCTACATCCTTCACTCCAATCTTAGAACTACCTGGTCCTGTTTAGGCCCTTCAAGAAGAAAGTGCTAAGACTGAACTGGATGTGTAGGAACAAGAGAGGTTTTGCATTTCGCCTGCAAGTGACAGAAGGAAGAACATGGATAGGAAGAGCCTTAGAATGTTAGAGTGGTCCTTAGAAAGTTTCAGCCAGGTCAGTGGGAGTCCCTTTAGACTCCCATGGAATCCCATATCAGGTAGGAATGGACAGGTAGGAATTCTTAGATGGGTGGGGGTTCTACTTCTCTTTGTCACCCTCTGCCTACTCAGTCATTAACTGAGAGCGGCAAGATTGGGAGCTGTCTGTCACAAACACTGGAGTGAGTCCAAAGCTTTAGCATTTAGAGGCTCCCAATCAGCTACACTTCACAAGCAATTTTTCTTAAAAGGAAATCTGAACTGTCCACCTTGCCTCAATGACTGCTAAAAGCAATCAAAATTAGGTTAATCCAGGGGAGGGAGAAATGGTCTTACATATGTACAGCTTCACTGGGAGAGGAAGGGGATTACTTGACAATTACACAGTGTAATTGTCTCACATTGTGCAGACAATTCTAAATTGGGAAGTTTTAATCCCTATGCCAATGTGGAGGTTGTGCTTTGCTATGTACTTGGCAAGCAAAAGGTGTTAATATCATTATGCAAGCCATATACAAAAATACGTTGGATAGCTAATGCTTTCTTCACTAATAATTATATTTGGGGCCAACAGGTGGCATGTAGGTTAAGGTACTGGATCCCACATGAACAGCTTTGTGGTTCAAGTCCTGGACCTGGTGGCTTGGACTGGGCATGTGTGTGCATGCCCCAAATCCCAAGAGACTAGAAGAGCAGATATTATGGTGTGGATAGGGGGGGATTTTCTCACTTTTCTTCTCACTGTGTTTCTCTCTGGCAAATATTTTTCACCTTATAGCAAAAACAAACAAACAAAATTAATAATAATTATATTTTATTGGTTTATGTAAACTATTTTATTATTAAAATTTGCATTTAAATATAAATATTTAAAACAAAATTTCACTCTTCTTTACAGTATTTTTTTTGCTATAGGCCATGTGTGCTTGGGGAGAGAGTCCCTTCCCTTGGGATTTTGGGCATACACACATACACACCTGGCATGATTTTTAGGCCACCATGTCTAGAATTTGAACCATGGTCTGCCATATTGGAGTTCAGCATCTTCACCACTGTACCATCTTCTGGCCCCTGTACAGATTTTATTCACATTAAAAATATTGTAGTGGTGGGGCCAAAAGGTGACATGGTGCTGAACTCTTCTATGACCAACCAGGGCTCAAGTACTGCCTGGATCTAGTGGGTTGCTTTCTCACTTTAGCTCTATCTCTGTGTCTCTCACTGGTGAGCACATGTGACTCATGGAAAACTCAAATGATAGTAATAATAATACATAAAATAAATTATTTTAAAACTATTGTAGTGGTATTTGCTCTGTGGATAATCTTCAGCACTTGCATTTTTTTACTGACAGTCAATATCTACCAAGAACACTATTAAAAATATTTGTCAATGTTCTTACAGGTATTTTCTTTTCCTTTTTATTGTTTGAGAAGCTGCTTAAATATTATAAAAATTGCATGGGAGCTTGACATATTATATATATATTGACTGACTGATATTTACATTTGAATTTATTTTTATGCAGTAAGGTCGAGGATGTTTGAATATTAGTGTGCTGACACCTAATCTACAGAACCACTCATAATAGAATTTTTATAGACTGAGCATCCTTAGAAATTTCGCTCACTCCCAACCTTGATGAACTGTCATAATAATTGATTGTATTAGCGGAAATAAATAGCCCAAATTTGGCTCACTCTCAAAACGACCCTGATTCAACTGACACAGATGAGGAATAAGGTTATTTCACATTGCCCCAGCAGGGTCAAGGCTCACAGAAAGCCTTGGCTTGTGCCTTTAATTTGATCCTGCAGACAAGGGGATGAATCGGCTTCGTCAGAGTCTTTCTTTTTAGCATGGATACCAATAACCTTGCTTCGCTTTCTTGTTTCTCCTAGAGGGAAGGGTTTTGGCAGAATACTGCTTACTTTTACAGTTAACAGAAGTTACACAGTTTTAAGGAGGGAACAGTAATTACAAGCCATTAAACTCAGAAGGCCATCGGCGTGGAGGAACATTCAGAAGAGGACACAGCCTTCAAGTTCAGTAAAGGATGATTACCAGAGCATTTTAGTAGAGAGCTGGTGAAGGAGAGGAAGAAATAACTCTGGAAATGTGCTAAGGCAGCAAACCTATGAAAATGCCGTTAGACACGGCAGTGACTACATTGATTATGCCAGGAATGATTTAGCAGGGGTGTTTCACACTTGCCATTAAACAAAGTGCCATAATGGGGTTTAAAATGTACTCAGATTCCACTTGCTAGATCCAGTTCAGACCATAGAGGTGTCACCTACATTATCACTTCATGTTGGCTTGTGGGAAAGTCCCTGGCCTTTTGTGATGGTTCTGTTTTTCATTTTGACTGTGGACTCAGAGATTTCAGAAACACCTGTTTCTTCTTAGCCAATCTGTGACTCTTTTAGTTTAAAACACGTTTTAAGACTTATCTTTCTCAGATATCTTCTTGCATTTAGTCTTCTTCAGCATCTACTCTTTGTAAACCGTGGCATGTACTGGTATTTCTGATATGTTGCTTTGAAAGGAGGTTTAAAATACAGTGTGTTTGTGTGTGCACGTATGTGTATATACATTATGTAGATATATATTAAACCTCAAAATTAATATAGGTTGTAATATAATATATATTTAGATTATGATAAGGTATAATTATCTTTAAAAGTAAATCATTGGCCTTTCCTAAGCTAAGGTTTCTTATTTCGTTTATATACCTCTGTAACACGCCATTCTCTGAATACAGGTACAGAAAGTCAGCTGACATTTTGGATTCAGTAGGGGCCATTTATTTCTCACACAAAATGCAAAGGATAAAGTCTGAATAGCCTATGTGGGTGGGTTAGTTTTCTACCCCTGTGAAAAGGAAGAGTGCTACATGTATTTATTCTACTTTTGTTATAAGAGGCTCTTTTCTACATATGTACCAGGAGAAAAAAAATGATTGAAATTTTACTCCACCATCAAATAAGAGGTTGCTTACTTTACTGAGATTATGTGATAAAGTGTGGTAATACTTGTTTTCGTTTTTGTGTGCAAGCAGTATTCATTTCATCTTATTCTTATTATTTTAATTTGCTATAGGGTACATATGCTCACCAGAGGAGTGGGGGAAGGAGAAAGCAAGTCACCAGGTCCAGGACTCAAACTGTGGTAAACCAGGTAGGAGCCCAGTGCCTTAAATACCAGGCCATTTCTAGGCCCCCATAACAACTTCTTTGATTTGTATACTTTATTTAACTCTGTTTTGACAAATATTACCAAGGCCAGCAGGTGGCATGGTGGTTAAGGCATTGGACTCCCACATGGCTGGTCACAGTTTGATTCCCAGACCTGGTGGCTTGCTTTCTCACTTTCCTTCCCTCTCTTTCTCTCTCTCTCTCTGGTGAGCACATGTGTCCTAAAGCAGTTTAAAAATATAATATTTAGATAAAAACTAAGTAAATTCATTAAATAGAGAGACACTGTGATAAAAAATTGTATGGTATTTTCAGTTGTCCATGGTCAAGCCTCTGTCATATCAACAGCCTTTCTTTTGACTTAAGAATAGCCTCATACCCCCCCTGGGGGGTGATTTCTCACTTTCTGTCTCTCTGTCTCTCTCTGTCTGTCTGGCGAGCGCACGCGCCCTATAGCGAAAACCTCTCCAAAAAAAAAAAAAAAAAAAAGAAAGAATAGCCTCATACCTAATGCCTTCCAGGTTGCTACCTTTGCCTCCTAATGTCATGCTTAATCAGAATACACAAATAATTTAACAATCCACATGGTCAGTAATTGTGTTAGTACAGATAACCATAGACTTTTTTAGAAAACATAAGTGAACAAACAACAAACTTACTATTTTACAATTCTGGAGAGCAGAAGTTCAAAATCAGGATTGTGTTATCTTAAATAGACCTAGGAAAAATCTCTCTTCTTGCTTTCTGCAGCTTCTAGAACCCATTCCTTGCTTGCCTTGGCTCCTGATCCTTTTCTCCATCTTCAAAACCAGCGGGGTAGCATCTGGCTTCAATCATCATATTGCTTTCTTTTTCTCTGTTGCACCATCTTCCCTGACCAGTTTTTTATAAGGGACACTTGTGATTACTTCTAATACTCACCCAGATTTTCCAAGATAATCTCCCCAACTCAAAATCCTTACTTTAATTGCATCTGTACAGTGGTAACATTTACAGGTTCCAGGGTTTAGGATGTGGATTTATTGGGGGGCTATTATTCTACCTACCATATTAATTAATTTGTTACTTTACAGAGTAACTTTGCAGAGTTCTCCCTAATTCATAAGTAATTACAACCTGCTTCAGACGTGGATTATTCTACCTATCATATTAATTAACGTGTTACTTTAACAGAGAATTTTACAGAGTTCTCCCTGATTCATAAGTAATTATAACCAACTTTAGGCATTATAGGCATTGTGGTAGGATAGTGGAAAGGCACACTTGTTAAAAGCAATGGGGGCTACATTTCAGGACCCTTTAAATCACACCACTTAAGTAGCTGCCTTTCCTGCCTGTGTGAAAAGCTCACTGATGCTTGACCTAGGTAATTGAGTTCTCATTTGCCCATAAGCGTTAACCTTTTCAAATGTTCATCACACAAAGAGCACAGATTTTCTATTCTCATAAGAACCGTAAAATTTGAATGTGGGTTGTTCACAGTTTCTGGGCAAGTCTCTGCTACTTTTTTCCATGTGTAAACTTTGCTGTTGTGATACAAATTTTCTTAGCTTTCAATTCCTTTAATGTAAAAAGGAGAATAAGGTTCTATATAAGAGTTGTGTATGTATGTATTAGGTTCAATGTTCCTTTCACTTTTCTTACCACAAAAACTTGAAGTTACGCTCCTTTCATTTTGTGGTATTTGTCATGGGTCTGCAAGCAAACCATTGTCTGTTATTCTGATTATGTTACCAGATAAACTTAATATGAGATTTACATAATTTAACAATATCCGTCATGCATAGCTAGTCTCATTAAACCACGTAATGTAAGCTGTAAACTGGAGTCATTTAATGGGTGGAATAAAGATGAACTCTTTTCACTAGCACAAGAAATATTACCACAAGTTGCATTTTTTTTTTTCTGGGTAACAATATTTCTAAAATGATTTTTTAAAAATATATGTAAGAAACTCTGTTTTCTAGAATAGGTTTTAAAATAACAACAAACCATAACAGTAATTTAGATATGTAGGAAAACAGTTGGAATGTTGAAGTCGTAAAGAAGATAAAGCACTCAGTATGTTCTAGGAAGCTTCAAGAAAATATTTACCATTTGTGACTGGCTGATGAAAGAGGGCATCATCTCTCTGTGATAGAGAAAGAAAACAGTACACGTTACTGGTTTAAAATTTAAAGTGTGTGGAAGCAGAATGAGAAGAGAAAAGTTAAACTCAACTAGCCAGAGCATTGGTCACCTTTTAGATGAGAATTGCAAAAATATTCTCTGTTTAAAGCAAAGAAAGCAAGAGCACGTATCTCTAGAGGTACTTAAAGCAAGAACCAAAGCTCTCTGACTTGAGAGGTTAAGTAAAAATGTGCACAAGGCAAAAAGGTGTGTCTGTTAAGTTATTGAGAAACTTCCTAGTTTTGATTCATTACTTCTAGAATAACATGAAGATTACTGGATGACCGAGGTTATAGCGATATGTAAATCTTGTTTTTATTTTTTCATTTTTTAAGAATCATTTATTTAACTTTATTTGTTATTATTTATTTAATTTACTATAGGGAACATGTGCTCATGAGAGAGAGAGAGAGAAAGTGAGAAAGCAAGTCACCAGGTTTGGGACTCAAACCACAGTAGGCCATGTGGGAATCCAGTGCCTTCACCACCACACCGCTTGCTGGTCTGATATGCAAATTTTAATTACCTTCATAAACAGAAGATTTGAGTCTATTGACCTGTGCAATCAACTTGAAAACTTGAATTACCATAGGTCTTGACTACTTAATGAACTTCAGTTGCTAAAGAATGTTAGTTAAAACCTCAGAATCTGTGCTCAAACAAAGAGCCACTCAGCCAAACATTTTTTTTTTGTAATTTATTCCTTTATATATTTTCAATAAAATATGCACTGTTAATTGATTACAAATGACTTGCCTGAGATATTATGGGACATTTCTTTTCAGTAATAATCATTTGAATTCAAATCCTTTCCCTTCATTAAAGTAATTAGTGACTTCTCAGTTAATGTTGAAGTGCTTGGGTCTCTATTTGATGAGGATCTGTTTTAGTCAAAGACAAACATAATTATTTTTATAAAAAAAAGATACAGTCTCTCATTAAATGGCAGATATTTCTTTCAATAACATATAACGATTTATAATTCATAAATTTACAAATATTCTTTCATGTAATTAGTGGAAGGAGAGGGGCAGAGGGGAAGAGAATAGGGAAGGGAATTAGGGGGAAAATATAGAGGCAAAACATTTGTGGGACACAGTAATGGTTTATTATCTGTTGGTGATATCATGTACAATATTCTCAACTGATATTTCATGTTGAGTATATCCTCATTGCAAGGCAAATGATGTATAGCGATCAACTACATAAAGTAATAATGATAATAAAATAAAAATTTATAAATAAAAAAGTCCTAAATTAATACAAATGACCCCATTACTCCTTGATTCTCATACATGTTGAAAAAATAGAAGAGTTTTTGCTTTGCTATTATTAATAATGGGAGAAGAATATTGGTTTAAAAATGGCAAATGTTGGCATTATGCGTTCATTAGTGTTTTATTATTGACTATTAAATTTTTTGAATCTTATTTTAAGAGGAAATTTTTTCAGTTTGTTTCATATTATTGATAGCGGGTGCTTGGGATTGACAGAATAAGAGATTGAGAGAGAGAGAGAGAGAGAGAGAGAGAGAAGGAGAGAGAGAACTCCCCAATGGGTCATGGTGATTCTACAATCCCCCTTTCTCCATTTCATCAACCCATCAGGATTCCAGACATGCATGAACACGTGCCTGACATGTTCCCCAAGCTGCTGGAGTTGTGACTTTTTCATATACCTATTGCTCATTTACATGATGGAATCTTTTTTTTTTTTTTTTGGAGTGGTTTTTGCTATGGGGCACATGTGCTTGCCAGAGAGACAGAGAGAGACAGAGACAGAAAGCAAGAAGTCACCCCCCAGGAGGGATGGCCACAGTGCAATCCCTTCTCTTCCATTCTCCTCTCGGGATCTTGGGCACACACGCACACGGACCTGGCATGAGTTTAAGCCACCGGGTCCAGGACTTGAACTGTGGTCTACTATATGGGAGTTCAGGGACATAGCCATTATGCTAACTGCTGGTACCACCATGATGGAATCTTCAAAAAGTTGATGCAGGAAGAACTATACATGGATTTTAATTTTTTTGCACCAAATATATTTACCGTCTAATTCTGTTTTTTTTTTTTTTCACAGACTTTTTGAAATTCTCTCATGTGTATTTTTTTATGGAAATATTATTTAACTTTGCCTATTTCCTTTTTTCCTTTTTTTTAGAGAGATTTTTGCTGTAAGGCACTTGACTCACTGGAGAGACAGTGAGACAGAAAGTGAGAAATCATCCCCACGGTGATGACCGTGCTGCAATTCCTTCTCCTCCATTCTCCTCTTGGGATTTTGGACATGCACCCACATTTACCCGTAGTCAGTTTCAAGGCCAGGTCTGGGATTCAAACCATGGTTGACTACATGAGAGCCCAGTGACGTAACCACTATAATACCATCTGCTGGTCTTAACTTTGTCCATTTTTAAATTGGATTATTTGGTTTTGCTATTGAGTTTTTAATCAATTTTGAGTTGATTTTTGAGTATGGTGTGAAATACAGGTCCAGTTCCACTCTTTTACATGTGGATATCAAATGTTTCTAGCTCAGTTTATTGAAGATACTAGCCTTTCCCTATCTTTTATGCTTGGAGCCTTTAGCAAAGACTAGCAGAGTATAGTTCATGAGTTCATTGATGTGTTCTCTAGTCTGTTCCATTACTCTTTGTGGTTCTTTCTATGCTGGTACAATATTGTTTTATTACTATAATTTTGGAACATGATTTGAAATCAGGAAGTGTGTTGCTGAAGCTTCATTCTTATTTCTCAGGGTTGCTTAAGTTATTCAGGGTCTTTTGCGGTTCCACATAAAGTTTAGAATTTCTTTTCTATTTTTGTGAAAAATACCATTGATTAGGATTGCATTGAATATACAGATCATTTTGTGTAATATGGATAGTTTAATGATATTAATTCTTCCAGTTCATGAATACTAGATATCTTTCTATTTATTTTTATCTTTTGTGATTTAACTCATCAATATTTTATAGTTTTAATGTATAAATCTTTTACTTTCTTAGTTAAATGTGCTCTTAATTATTTTATTCTGTTTTATTCCATTATAAGTGAGATATTTTGCTAATTTCTTTTCAGATAATTGGATGACAGTATATAGAAAAAGAAATAATTTTTGCATCTTGATTTCATAATCTGTAATTTTATATGAACTCATTTATTAGCTTTAATAACTTTTGGTGAAGTTTTTAGGGCTTCCTATGTATATGATCATGTTATCTGCAAACAGACAATATCACTTCTTCCTCTATGATCGGATGCCTTATCTTTTTTCCTGCATAATTTCTCAGGCTAGAACATCTAGTATCATGTTGAAAAGAAATGGTGAAAGTAGGCATCTTGTCTTATTTTTAACCTTACAGAAAGAGCTTTTACTGTTTTATTGTTGAGTGTGATGTTAGCTGTGGGTTTGTCATATACAACTTTGAAAATGGTCAGGTACAGGGGACCAGCAGGTGGCATGGTAGTTAAGGCACTGGACACTACCACATGGCAGACATAGTTAGAGTCCTCGACCTAGTGGCTTGCTTTCTCAGCTTCTCTCTTTCTCTCTTGTCTCTATATGGTCAAATTAAAATAAATGAATGAATAAACAAAATTAAATAAATAATTCTTTTAAAAAATGTTCAGGTACATTTCTTCAATACCTAATGTGTTGAAAGTTTTTTATCATGCAAGGATGTTGAACTTTGTCAGATGCTTTTTCTTTATTAAAATGATCATATGAGTTATATCCTTCTTTCTGTTAATGTGGTACATTACATTTATTGATTTGTAGACATAGAACTATCTTTGCATGTCAGGATATGTTCTAAGTAGATCTAACAGTCATATACAAAACATATCATCCAAAAGCAAAAGAATACAAAGGCGTATAGAACATTCTCCTTTTAAAAAAAATAATTACTTTATTTATCTTTATTTATTTATTTATAGTTATTTATTTATTTATTTATTTATTTATTTATTTTGACCAGAGAAGGACAGAGTGAAAGAGAGAGAACGAGAAAGGAAAAGTGAGAAAGCAAGCTGCCACGTCTGGAACTCTAATTGCAGTCACCTATATGAGAGTCCAGCTCCCCTAACCACCACACCACCTGCCAACCCCACACATGGAACACTTTTTAGACTAGATCATATTAGGCCATTAAAAAAAAAAAACCTTAATTTTTTAAAAAAATTAAAATCATTTCAAGTATTTTTTTCTGACCATAATAGTCTACAGCTAGAAATCAGTAACAGGAGAAAATTGGAAATTTTACAAATATGTGGTAACTAAATAGCACATCTTAAGCAACCAATGGGGTAAATAAATTAATTAAAAGGGAGATCAAAAATATCTTGAGATAAATGAAAATGGAAACACAAATACTAAACCTCATGGAATGCAGCCAAAGCAGTTCTGAGAGATAGTTATAATGGTAAGGACATTAAGGAAAAAGAGAGATTTCAACTCTGAAACCTAACTTTATACCTCAAGAAACTAGAATAACAAACTGAGTTCAAGAACAAACTGTTCTGTGTAAACAACAGAACATAGGGGCCAGCAGGTGGCATGGTGATTAAGGTGTCTAGGAGACTGGAGGAGAAGAGATTGTGAGGTGGCCATCCCCCCAAGTGGGGTGATTTCTTTCTTTCATTCTCTCTGTCTCTTGAGTAAGTATGTGCCCCTATAGCGAAAATCTCTCTTAAAAAAATAAATAAAAGGTCTTTATTCACTAGTTAGAGTGATAGAAAATTTTGCTATGGCAATGACTATACTCCGTTTAGTATCTCCCATGAAAATTTCTAATGAAAGTTAGTGCCTTTTTGTTCTAGTAATTCAATTTCTGAGAGGGTTGGAAATCTCACTATTTTAGAGAGAGTTTTTTTTTTGTTATAAGGGATGTGTATTCACCAGACAGACAAAAAGTGAAAATCACCCCCCAGGGAAATGGCCATGCCACAATCCCTTCTCCTCCATTGTGCTCTCTGGATTTGGAGCACATACACATATGTGCCCAGCATAAGTTTCAAGTCACCAGATCTGGGACTCAAAGCATGTAGGAATCCAGTGACATAACCATTACACCACCTACTGGTCCCCAAAATCCCACTTTTAAGCCTGATAAAAAAGAACAACTTTTCTTCATTGTGACCTTAGGTATGAACAAGTTCAAGCAGGTGTTGTCTGATTTCTACATCCTACTAAGGTTCAAATTTGCCACAGGAGATACTTCTACTATGAAAACTTTAGGAAAAGTTATGTTAGTTTCCAACTCAAACGTACTAATTTCAGCATTTGAAGTAATAACACATTAATTTTGGTCATGTCTCTTGTTATATTTATTTTTTTAAGGTTTTTGCCATAAGGTGTATGCACTCACCAGAAAGAGAAAGGGAAAGTGAGAAATTGCATCCCAAGGAGATGGCCATGCCACAATCTCTTCTCTTCCACCTCTCTTCCTGGGGTTTTGGAAACACATGCCTACGTGCATGGTGTGATTTCAAGTCACTGATTCAAATAGAGCTTGGCCATGTGAGAGTCCAGCACCTTTACCTCTATGCCAGCAGTGGTACTTATATCAATTTTAAAGGAGGTAATAATTAAATATATAACAGAATTAAATAGAACACAGATACTAATGTCTCAGTCCTCACTAAATGTTAAAGTTGGATTTACCTGTAGTGAGAATGACTTTAGTATAATAGCACTATATTTTCCACAGAAACGGAAACTTCTATGTGAAATTCAGGAAGAATGTAAGATAAGCAATAACTCTGATTTATTTCCTAGAGTAGATATAGTTAACTGTAGACAACCTAGGAATAAATAGTTTAAAGTTGAGAAGGAAATAAAATATGACTGTCTC